>OY757192.1:26034452-26634452 GCA_963583895.1 Melanophora roralis | reverse complement strand
CAATGCTAGTAGCTTCAAACAATTTGTAGTTAATTTTTTTAAATATTTTTTTTTAAAATAAAATATTAAAATAAATTTTGAGGTTACTTTTTCAATTGATTATGTGCAAAATTTAATTTTAATTATTATTATTTTAATTTTTATTATTATTTAATTTTTCTTGTTTTGTTTTGCTTAAATTAGCTTTTAAAACTATAAATGTTTTTTTTTAAGTTTGACGCCTTCCGTTTCTGTACTATAAATATAAGACTAAGTCTTGTTGTACAGAAAATAGTTCAAAGAAATAAATAAAATAAATAAATAAATAAAATAAATAAATAAATAAAATAAAAAGATGTTTATAATGGTAATATGCATAATTCAGCTGTGTAAGGTTAGTCTCCAAATTTTTTGTAGGTGTTTACAATGTTGATGTTTACAATTAAGCTGCGTTTGGGCGTAAAGAAAAAAATAGGCGTGGCACCTCCTTTACAAGAAAAAATCTTTTAAGCCTACAGTACACGAAATGTTAAAAGCCACATGTGCTAGTAGTTCTGACGTAATTTTGACGTCATCACGAATCAACAATGACTACATGCCTTGTACTTGTACTTTTTAGGACACTCACATGTTATACACATTTGCATGTAAGCCGAATGTAGCTTATAAATCACATGCAAATACGTGTATTTTTACATGCCGTTTACTAACATGCTTCATGTCAATTGGGACAATTGCACATTTAAACAAGCATATGACGCCGTCACAAAATATGTAACAGCAAAAAAATTTGACACAACATTTTTATACCGCGTGCGCATATGTTTTCCTTTAAAGGCGTTTAGATTGTTTGTTTTAAAACATTGATTAACGTAAATTTTTTTTATTGTTTGGTACTAATCTTGTTTTTAAAAACATGTTTTGTTATTGGTGCACGGCAAATATTGCTTTCTATCAGTTTTATATAAAGTTCTTTTAATAAGGAATATTTTTTGTATTGAAAAAAGACAAGGTGTGCCTGTTATACCTTTTTATATGTAGATAGTTATTTTCCTAGTGAGTTGTATCTGATATCTTATGTATTACAAAACAAAATTTCTTTTTACATCAAGAAAAACAACTCGTTATTGGAAGCAAATAAAAGCTCAACAAAAATCGCTTTTTTTTCTGATTAAATAAATAAAGCACTAAAAGCATTGCTAGCTAAGCAAGTTGACGGCGTTGTCAATCATTACTAGTAGTACGCCGTGTACTAGAAAGACACATGCGCATGTAGGATTAAGACATGGACTAATGTCAAGTGAGTACATCTGCTGCATATTGTCTACTAGTACAACACATGTAGTCAATAGCATGTGCTACATTTGCAAATGTGTTAGCTTAGGCTACATGTGTCGCATTGCGATTTTGGGACAAAATAGCATTTTGTGTACTAGCAAAATTTTACGACATGCAGTTAGTTATATTATTTAAGAAATGCAACCGAAATGCGTAATATTTTCGTGACGTCAGAACCACATGCGCATGTGGCTTTTAACATTTCGTGTACTGTAGGCTATACATATATATGTATGTCAATAAATGTAACAGCTGAAATCTCCAAATTTAATATGGGTATGTATTATGCTAATATGCATAACTAAGATGAGTATTGGCAGGAAGTGAATTATGGGTGCGAAACCTCTAATTGCATGGAAATATTTATATGTGTATCTCATTACCTGTGACAACTAAGGTCTCCAAACTTTTTAGTGTGGCACCTCTCATACCATTGGATTTTTTTACATGTACTTCAATAATTCTTATAGTTAGAGTCTCAAAATTGTCTATGGATGTTTATGTTTGCTAATATATGTACATAATTGAGGTGAGTATACTTAAGAAAAAAGCGAATAATGGGCATGGCACCTCCTGTACAACAAAAATACTTTCTTATATAAGTCTCAATAACTGTAAAAAAACTTAAAAAAACGTGTTCATATTTTTCTTAAACCAGTTGAACGCAATTTAAATTATTAGTTTAAAAGTAACAGAAATAACCTAAAAATTACCAATAAAATGTTTATCCCTTTTTACCCCTTAGGATCAATATTATCAAAGTTTTATATTCATAATTTTTCGAGACCTGTCGAACGCAATTTAAAAATATAATTTGAGCCCTTTTTATCTTTTTCGGTTCCGAAGGTACAAAATGAATATAAGCAGTAATAAAATATTTTTTACCCTGCCTCGCCTCTTAAGATCTAATATTTCAAAAAAGTACGAAAAATGCATTCATAACTTTGAAACCTGTCGAGCATAAATTAAATTACAATTCTATCTTTTTTAAGTTCAGAAACTACAAAATTAACCAATACATATTTCAAGTCTTTCCCTAAGCATTTAGGCTATGCAATAATGAATCTGTCTGTCAGATAGCGAGTCATTAACGCAATTTTTTTATACATTGTTTTGTAAGCACAACAAACATTTAAAAAAATAAAAAAAAATTATTTACAAGTGGGGGATAGGGCTACAAAATAATGAACCCATTATAAACTGAACTGTTTGTGAAGTTTTTACTTGGTAATAGCTTCCCATCATGAAAGATGCGATTGGCTACAGCTTTTCTATTCACGCTTTTTCAGCATTTTTCAGTTGTTATCAAAGAAACAAACAAAACATAATTATAACGTTATTGGCATGCTATTTAGGTAATATTTTGTGAATTGTGTGTTTTTAGGCAAAAAACTCGTTTGCTGATTATTTATATTTGTGTTCGGAGATACTCGATGCTTGATGTATTTAATAAAATGGCAAAAACGAGGCTTGCAGCGTGCACACATTCTTATTTGGTTAGTCGAAAAAGTTCGACCACACCAGATAGATGATATTATAAGTGCCGAGATCCCTGATCCTAAAACAGATCAAGAACTACATGATGTTGTAATTACAAATATGATTCATGGTCGACGGCAAGTGTTCCAAGCATTATCCATGAAAATTTACGGCGAAAATTATCACTGGCAATGACGGTTATCCACTGTACCGGCGTTGATCGCCCAATTACAACGGTCAAACTATTACAAAGAAAGTAAAAGGAAATGATTTTGCGATTGACAACAGTTGGACTGTGCCATATTCGCCACTTCTTTCCATATCATTTAAGACAGTTTGCAATGTTGAATATTCTAATTCAGTGAAGTCGATCAAGTCCATCTACAAATGTCACGAAAGACAGCGATATGGCTGTTTTTAGCATCCAAACCTCCAATGGCAACGATGAAATTACGCGTTATCAAGTTGGGCGATATTCTAACTGCAATAAGGTGGTTTGGCGTATATTCTCATTCCCTATTCACGAACGTCATCCTACTGTTGCTCATTTAGCAGTGCATCTGGAGAATGGCCAACGAGTACATTTCACTACAGCAAATATTGTTTAACGTGCTGAAATACCTCCAGCGACAACATTGACAAGTTTCTTTGCTGTTTGTCAAAGCGATCCGTTTGCATAAACTTTACTATACTCGGACATGCCACGGTATTACACTTGGAACGCTTATTCAAAAAAATTTTAACGTCAAAAGAATGGCACTATGGTTCCTGGGCATCCGGATGTGCGTTAAAGTGATGCTTTTGGTCGCATTTATACAGTTCATCCGAAGAATATTGAAGGCTTTTATTTGCGGTTGTTGCTGGTGAATGTTCGTGGTCCAACATCATTTGCAGCATTTCGCACTGTTAATGGTATAGTCTGCCAAACATTTCGTGCTGCATGTCAAGAACTTAATTTGCTTGAAAACGATTCTAACTGGGATACGACAATCGCTGAGGCAATTATTTGTGCATATCCAAGCCAGATACGAATATTATTTACTATTGACATGCTTCCCGTCAAGTCCAAGTGACCTGTGGAACAAATACAATAGCAATGTGTCAGAAGAGATTTTACATCAATAAATTTTCAGCTAGAGAAATCCAAATCTTGAAGTCAATGCGAAGATGGATAACCTTATTTACCTTATTATGAGAACTTAAATTTTGGTTTGGTACTGACTGGACTAATATCAATTACATAGTTTTAAGATTTGAATACATATTGCGGCAGTTTGTTAGTCAGGTTAGGACTGCCAGCATCAGAACATGAAATGTATGAGCTTCTAAATCGAGAATTGAAACGTGGACGTGAATACCATCGACATGCGTAAAACCAATTAGTTCAAACTAATGTTTTCCTCTTAAACCTCCAACAGAAGGAAGTCTATGATATAATAGCGGCCACATTGTAAGAAGGATGCCGCACAGCTCACTTAGCGTTAAAATTGCCATTAAACCTTCAAAATATAGAGCAACCGACATGTAACATTGAGAAAAAATTCGCCATTTCCAAAGTTTTAGTAGCGTATAACATCATTATCTGGGACGAATGCACAATGGTACACAAACGCGCAATAGAAGCTCTGAAAAGAACACTAAGAGATCTGCGCAGTGACTTAAGATGTTTTGGAGGTGCAATGATTTTACTGCCTGGTGATTTCCGCCAAAGACTGTCAGTCATTCCAAGATCGACGGCTGCTGATCTAATAAGTGCTTGCGTAAATCCTCAATTCTGTGGCGTTTTGCAAAGATACTGCAGATGACAGAAAACATAAGAGCTACATTGTTCAACGATTTATCAGCTCAAGATTTCTCCAACCAATTGTTGACTATCGGTAATGGCTGTATTCCTGTCGACGAATTAAACGGATTGATTTCGTTTCCTCAAAATTTTTGTAATTTTGTATCGTCAAAAGAACAGCTCATCCAGAAAAAATTCCCCAACATAATTGCTAACGGGAAAAATTATGACTGGTTGAGTGAACGGGCAATTTTAGCAGCTAGAAATATAGATGTTGATGATTTAAACTATGTCTATAGTTCAGAATCAAATCGTTGGCACTATGCATTCTTTTAAATCAATGGATTGTGTAACAAACGAAGATAAAACCACCAACTATCCTACTGAAGCTTTAAACTCCTTGGATGTGCCAGGCTTACCACCGCACAACTTATAACTGAAGGTTGGCTCGGTAGTTATCGTCCTTCGAAATTAAAACCAACCAAAACTTTGCAATGGAACGCGCTTGGTAATAACAAAACTGATAGTGCATGTTATTCACGCAATTATACTTAGAGGAAAATTCAAAGGCAAAGAAGTTCCTATACCGAGAATTCCGATGATACCAACCGATATGCCTTTTGAGTTTAAGCTAATTCAATTTCCTATTCGTCTTGCATTCTCAATGACTATTAACAAATCACATGAACAATCCTTGAGTATATGTGGTCTTAATTAAGAAAACACATGTTTTTCTCATAGCCAAATATACGTTGAATTTTCGCGTGTGGGCAAACCATCTGCTTTATTTGTACTTGCACCTGATAACAAAACAAAAAATGTCGTATATCACAAGGTACTGCACTGAAGGGAATTTACCTAAACATAACCCATGCACGAAAATACATAGCTTCCTTAACAGCTTTTACCTGAAACGCCATATTTTTAAAATCTTTTTGAATTTTTGTTTTCTTTATAAATATATTCCAATGAACTATTTGACTAAATAAACTTTGTACTCTTTTAAAAAAAACCATATATTCAATAACTGTTAGGTGGTACGAAGTTCACCGGGTCAGCTAATACAAAATATAAACACCAAAAAAAAATTAGCACCTGAAGCACAGATATGTTTCTTTTTAAAGAATAATTTTGTTTTAACAATTTTCAAAGGTTTTTTAGACAGGAACATTTGTTTTGTTGCGAAATATAGCGTCATTTTGAAAGCTGTCGCACAGGTATATATTACCAGTTTAGGGGTGGAAAAAACCACTGCCTCGCACATTCCTTTTTATACATGCAATGTCAGTGTAAAACCCAATGTAACCTGTTAAAAAATAATTTTAATTTACCTGTAATAATATAAATTAAAAACATCAAAGAACAATTAATTATCAAAACGTTTTACGACCCACAAAAAAGTTTCTTACTCATGTGTAAACACACAAGATGAGAGAAAAAAAAGTGAACTTTTCAAAAATGGCGCAAAAACGCGCAACGTTTTTTTTCTCCTCTGAAAGTAGAGATTTTAGGTTTAATTGTGATGAATAAGATTTTCAGGATAATTACTGCCATCACTTTCAAAAACCTTCTGATTTTATTTTTTTTAATCAAAAAGTGAACAAAAAACCTCTTATTTTTAATTTCGAAGGAATTTTTTTATAATAAAACTTAAAACAAAAAATAAAAATAAAATAAGGCAGTTGCTTATATAGTATTTTGTAGAAAAAAAGAATCAGTGTAAAATCTTTATTTGTTTAGCTACAAAAAAATATATTGTAAACCTCTCAAAACCATCAAAAGTTAATAAATTGCAGGCAAATTTACTTAACTTTCCTGGCTTTGACAAATTGCAAGTAAAAGATTTGAAAATTCACTTTCCGATACAGAATTTTGTTATCTGTCAAACTGCGCACTTGCATTTTTAATTTCTTAAATTTCCATTTTGGCTTAATGTCCGGCTAGATTGGCAAAATACCCCTATGTGCGACGATTGCTGTAACTCATGTACCGTTTGCTTTTTTTATTTAGTTTGTTTTTGTTTTGATTTTTTACTTTTTCACTTATGTATATATGATAAAAAATTTTGTCACCTATTATTAATATGTATATTCGCTCTATTTAACACTCGCGTACACGTCCGCACACTACGAGATTAAGGCTTCTTTTTATTTTGCTTTCTCAAAAATTGTCGACTTTGAGCAGATCCACCAACTATAATTTTTATCCAATTAAGGAAAACGTTTTTGAATTGTGATCAGTAGGTATTTCTTTATACGATGTTTTCATGAAATTTTGTATTTTCCACCGGTTTTAGGAAAAGGCGCCAACCAATTTGAAACCATTTAACTACTTTGAAATTGTTTTTTTATATTGAAACTTGTAAGTTATAAAAATTTATAGGGAATAGATTTTTTTTTTGATTGTTCAACATTTTAAATGCAGTAAAAAATTTTTGAATAATTGGTATTAAAGAAAAATTATTTAAATATTTTTATTCTGGTAAGTTTTTTTTTTTTAATATTTAAATTTTTTAAAGAAAAAAAATCGAATATGACCATTAATAATTTGTTTTAATAAATACACAGAAACATACATACACATATGCATATACATAGTGTATATGTTAAGAACTATAAATTTCAAAAGAAAATTTAGTTTTTTATGAGAGGCTCCTTGGGAAGCGAAAATAGATAGTAGGTTTGTTCTGGAAAAATCTAAAAAGTAAAGGAAAAAATTAATAGTTATCGGTCAGACATTTCAGTACTCTAGGAGCACTCTGAAAAAGTGGTTAAGATTTTTGATTTCATAGGAAAGATATTTTTTTATAGACTAATGCTTTTTGCTTAAAAAAATTATTCAAGTAATTTTTTGGTTTCAATTGAAATTTTTTATGAAATTAATTCCATGAAATTTTATGTTTATAAAAAAAGGGTTTGGCTCTTTTTTAAACTTACTTCTTACTTACTTTGATGGAAGAAATTTCATGAAAAATTTCGTCGTGTAAGTCTAGTAGCATCAGTTTAGTTTTTCAAGCCTAAGGTCTTTTTATATATTTTTTTTCACAAGTTTATTTTAAAATTTCGCCAATCCGTTGTGGGGCATCATTATCTATTCCGCAGAAAGAAGAGAGAAATTAAAAGGCGTGAGTGTGAGCATACCGAGATTTTCAGTAATCAAAATAAAGTCCGAATATTTTACCAAAAGGTAAAACACCAAACTGAAGGATTTGGTATAGGCACATTCTCTGGAATCCGATGTCAGCAACGATGAAAATACCACAGAACAAAACCCAGAAGACGGTATTGAGTGCATACCGCCTAGCCAGAATGAGGTCAAAATAGCGGTTACCCGGCTGAAGAATAACAAGGCAGCAGGAGCCGCTGGGTGGCCACCTGAACTATTTGAGACCGGGGGCGAAATGCCGCCAAGGCGTACGCATCAGCTTGTTTGTACTAGCTAGAGGAACGCATACCCGATAATTGGAACATTCGTGTTTAATGTGCTGTGCACAAAAAAGATGACAAGACAGTATGCGCCAACTAAAGAGAAATATGTCTCCTTCCTATTGGTTATAAAATTCTATTTAGCACTTTGTGTGAAAGATTGAAATTAAAAGTCGACGAGATAATTGGGCCATACCAATGCGGCTTCAGACCTGACAAACCCACCATTGACCAGATATACACACTACGCCAAACCCTGGAAAAGACCCAAGAAAGACAGATCGACACATATCATCTATTTGTTGACTATAAGGCCGCTTTCGACAGCCCCATACGTTCAAAGTTGTTTCAAGCTATGTCTGAGTTTGGTATTCCTGTGAAACTAGTATAACTCTGCAGGATGATACACAATCCTCAGTTAAAACAGGCAGAAATATTTCTGAGCCCTTCAGTACCAAATGAGGTTTCGGACAATAACACAGTCTCTCGTGTGATCTTTTTCACGTCCTCTTAGAAAAGGTTATACGAGACGCAAATGTGAATAGAACTGGCACAGTATTCACAAAACAGCACATGTTACTCGCTTACGCTGACGATATCGATATCATGGGGAGAACATGCGAGCAGTTGCTTTCACCTTTGAAAAAGTCGAGAAGGAATCAGCCAAAGCAAGACTGGCAGTAAATGCAGATAAAACCATGTTATGTTAGCAACGCACAAGACGTCCAGTTGACTTGGGCAGACAGTGGAAGTGGAAAAGTATAACTTTGAAATAGTCAACGATTTTATCTACTTCGGCACCGCCATTAACAAAACAAATTAAATCATTTTGGAGGTAAAAAGAAGAACAATATTGGTCCATGGATGCTACTTTGGACTAAGTAAGCAGTCTAAAAGAAAAGTACCACCGACAAACAAAAACACTCTCTAAAAGACACTGATATTACCCGTGCCTAACTATGGTTCTGAATCATGGGTACTTGCAAAAACAGTAAGTAAGAGCGGGTTGTAATGTTACAACCCGCTAATACAAAAATGTGTATGCTGAGATGCAGCTTTAAGTTATTCATATTCTTTGCTCAAACGCTGTTAGCCAAATGATTTATTTTGCACCTTAGGAGCGTTTCCTCATGGGTGCAGTCATATTTTTTTTTTGTGATTAAAAGTTTTTAGCAGAAATATTAATTAAGTGATGTACAATTTATTTCATTTAGTTTCTGCAGTTTTTTAGAGAAATTCACACATTGTATTTTTAGCTGCCTTTTTACTACGGGCCCATTCTGTCATCCGGACTGTTACCGTAATATACGGTTCGTAAAGGTTTGTTTTTCTGAATTAGAAGAAAGTCACCACTTAATTAGTGTTTGCACTTATATAATTTTAACTTTAATTTTTTTATGTTTTTTTACCTTTTTAATGTTTTTATAAAATAATGGGGATTATCCTGCATTTCGATTCCGATTCCGCATGCAAACACCCATAGATCCAAATGGAAATCAAAAAAGAATTTTTCCAATTTTAATATTGGGCCTTATTGTGTGTGGCGTAGTCGTGTCGAATATTGTCGGATTCGACACAAAAACGACAAGGGTGCTATTCATATAGCATCGGCGTATTTTTTTACGGTACCAAAAAAACTAAAAACGACGTCAACGCCAATCACAATAAGGGTGATTGAGTAGCACAAGATTTTACTTCAACAGTGAAGAAGGCCGACGGAGAAAATTTCGGTTCGAACGAAAATGCAGAATAGTGTTGGATATGCAATCATTTTTGTTTGTGTTTTCTAATTTTATTTAAACACAATAGAACGCAACAGAAAAAACAACGACGATAAAATCAAAGGCAAGCAATGGCAACAGCAACGCCGAATTGAAATACAAAATACCAAACACGTGTTGTACTAGGTAACAATCAATGACAATATTGCCAACTAAAACGCAGATTTGCAACAAACTATTAAAATTGCCGCCACCAAGTAGAATAGGGGTGAATATATATTTTTCGAAATTAAAGGCACTGGATAAAATTTAAATTATGTTTGTGTTAAAAAGAGTAAAAATATGCTTCATTTGAAAACAAAGCTGTATTAATTTCTGTTTTCACGCGCCTTTCTTTTAAAGCTTTCTTGCAACAAAATGAGAATTAAACATAAATAATTTTTTATAATAAAAACTAAAGTAAGAAGAAACAGGTACGTATGAATGGTATAGTCAAGAATGATGGCTTAACGTTTTTTAAACTGTTACATGGTCAACACGGTTGGTTTTGCCTTATGCAAATGGATGCGTTGATATCACTACCTTTTAAGAAAAAGTTTGTGTTTTCTGACAAGTCATAGCGACAGCAACCAACTTGGGATTTACACAAATTATTACTTAAATAATCTTCTAGTTTCTCTTATTACCAAATTAGTAAATAAATATATTTCCAATATTTTAAAAGGGTCCGTTTACTTTTTTATTACGGCTAAAGGTAATCGCAGTAAAAGTAAGGAAATAGAAAACTGGCGAGGAGGAAAAAACTAGAAGCGTGCATATGGCAAAAATGGCGTCCAAATATGGCGAGCTGAGTTCGTTTGATGTGGCAATTGGGGCGTTTATTTAGAACAAATGAAGTTTATCTTTTTGGCAAATAGCGTGGTGGACGAAGAAATCAAAAAGGCAATATTTTTAATTTTTATCGTCTTGTGATGCACAAACGTGCACTCTGCTTAAGTCTATTGCTGCACCCAGCGATATTTCATCTGAAAGTTTCACGTTCCAGATGGCAATAGACTTACTATCAAAACATTTCTGTCCACCACCTAACCAGATCATTCAACGGTACCAGTTTTATAGAAGAGACCAAAAAGAGGGCGAGTCAATATTGTGAGTTTAAAGATTTGTACGACATGCTGCGCGACAGGTTGGTATGTGGTAAGAGGGATGAAAACTTGCAAGACAAGATTGTTGTCAAACGAGAAATTAACATTGGAGTGTCGATATTGTAAAAACCGGGGTCACATTGAGAGAGCCTGTGGTAAGAAAAACAAGGGAAAGAGTTTTAAACCAGGTTACTCAGGGGTAAACAAAATTGAATCCTATGTAGGGGAGGAAGATAATAAATATATATTGTGTGTAAGGGGCAAGGAAATGTCACTCATTAAGAAAACTGTGATAGTTTTTGGGCAGCCATAAGAAATGGAAGTGGATTCCGGTGCTTGCTTTTCCATTGTTGGAGAAGAAAAAATTAAATCAACTGAAATTAGAAAAAAGTGAGGTGCAGTTAAAAGCGTGGGGTGCCAATAAAAATTTGAAGGTTTTTGGTGAGATCGGAGTACAGGTGTCGTGTGGTAAACTGTAGAAGGATCCACGATTATTGGTATTTGGTGGTAATGGTCCTGCTTTGATAGGTAGGAATTGGTTTTAAGAGTTGGGCATTCGTGTAACGAGTCCCGTACGCAATATTCAAACTGAAGGTCCGGGGGAGATTTCAAAGTTTAATCCCGTATTTGATAATCAGCTAGGTGATTATAAGGGTGAGCCTGTAAAGTTAGAAATGCAAAACAATCACAAACCCAAGTTTTATCGCTATCGTCAAGTACCTTTTGCGTTTAAGCCAAAGAAAGAAGAGGCGTTGAAACTGATGATAGATGAAGGGGAATTGCTGCCAGTTACTTTTAGTGAATGGGCAACACCTGTCGTACCGGCATTAAGCTTTGTGGTGGTTATAAGTGCACTGTTAATCAAATGATTTGTCCAGAGACATACCCATTGCCAACAAACACGGAGGTGTTTTCAGCGTTGGCAAATTGCAAGTGGTTTTCCAGGCTAGATTTGGATCGTGCCTATACTCAGGTCAAGGTAGATGCCAATTCGGCAAAAATACTTACATTGAACACACACCGCGGCCTTTTTTAAGTTACACGCTTACCTTTCAGTGTTTGAACAGCACCGAGCATTTTTCAACGTATAATGGAGGGTCTTTTAGGCAATATAGATGGAGTCGTGGTCTACTTGGACGACATCCTGATCGGTGATGCTACTCAAGACGAAATGTGGAAACGAACACGATTAACCTTGAAGCGTATACAAGAGGCTGGGTTGAAGCTTAAGAGGTCGAAAAGTATTTTTGCGGTAAATAAGATTACGTTCCTGGGTTTCCACATAGATGGAAATGGAATCCGACCAACAAATGACAAGATAAAGGCGATTATGGAGGCACGGCAACCAGTAAATTTACAACAACTGCAAGCATTTTTGGGCCTTATTACGTTTTATGACAAGTTTCTTTCAAACTAGGGTCGAATACTAGAAGCTCTTTATCGATTGTTAAGAAAGGATGAAAAATTTGTTTGGCAGAAGGAACAAAAAGCCAGTTTTGCCAGGGCCAAGGAAATGCTAAGCTCCGAGAATCTTTTAGTCCACTATTCAACACAATTACCTCTAGTCTTATGTGGAGACGCATCACCTTACGGAGTGGGAGCCGTTTTGGCCCGCATCATGCCAGATGGTCGTGAAGCACCTATAGCCTTCGGGTCCAGAACCCTACAGCCAGCAGAAAAGAGCTGCGCGCAATTAGATAAGGAGACACTTTCGATCATTTCTCGGCATTAAAAAGTTTCACCAGTTTTTGAGCTGCCGGGAATTCACTATATTTACGGATCATAAGCCCCTAGTAGGACTTTTCGATCCAAAAAAGCCGATATCGCAACACATCTCGCCTAGGATGTTACGGTGGTCGCTGATGTTGGGGGCCTACCAATATGACATCAAGTATCGAGAAGGAAAAAATCACCAGAACGCAAAGTTCCAGAAATTTTCGAAATTTCGTATTGCGGCGAAGGAGAAAGCCAATTTCTGGTTACATTTCGAGAAATTTCTGAACATACCAGAAGAGATCCAGTATTGTCTCAGGTACTTAAACATATTCAAGAAAAATATACTTATTTTCCAGATAACTCAGAGAGGTTCAAACCATACTCCACCAGAATCAATAAATTTTCAGTATACAACCAATGTGTGTTATGGGGTGCCCGAGTCCTAATTCCAGAAAAACTACGCCCACGGTTGTGGGAGATGCTACATAAGATGCACCAGGGCATGACGGCAATGAAAGCCATAGCGCGAAGTTATTTTTCGTGGCCAGGTCTTGATGAAGAAATCGAGATGACATCCAGACATTGTGTGAAATGCGCTCAGAACAGTAAACACCCCCCAGCAAAAGCGGCAAAGCCGTGGCCAACAACTTCGAAACCCTGGTCCAGACTACATATCGATTATGCCGGTCCGTTTATGGATACAAATTTCTTAATTATCGTCGATTCGTTTAGTAAGTGGGTGGACGTGGAGATCACCAAGAATACCAGCTCTTCAGCAACAATTGAATTGTTACGAGATGTATTTGCAACACATGGTCTACCGGATACGATTCGGAAAAGGGGAGCGATGGTTACCAGGATCCATTGAAGCAACAGGTGCCCGTAATTACGAAGTCAGTGGTGATGGTAAGATACAAGCGAGACATATCGACCAGTTACGAAATCGTATTTATGGCACAAATACACCCGCCAGATATGCAACCCCACTACAACCAGTATTGCCTGCTGAGGAGGTGGAACAACCATCATCATCTATCCAGGAAGCGAGTAATAGTTTAGCCGAGAACACTATGCCGGAGCCAGGGGCTGAAGAATACAAATCAACAGAAGTGACAACAGAAGATCCACGCCCTGCCTGAGTAAGAAAGGCTCCCAAGAGGTATGATAATTACTTGATGGGGGAGGAACTATTGTATAGTCAACAATGACGGCTTAACGTTTTTTAAACTCCTACATGGTCAACACGGTTGGTTTCGCCTTTTGCAAATGGATGCGTTGACATCACTACCTTTTAAGAAAAAGTTTGTCTTTTCTGGCAAGTCATAGCGACAGCAACCAACTTGGGATTTACACAAATTATTACTTAAATAATCCTCTAGTTTTTCTTATTACCAAATCAGTAAATAAATATATTTCCAATATTTAAAAAGGGTCCTATTACTTTTTTATTACGGCTAAAGGTAATCGCAGTAAAAGTAAGGAAATAGAAAGGTATGTATATAAACAATTTTTTTTACACAAAAAAAAACATAGTTGGTTACTTTGAATTAAAACAGTAGCAAAACCGCATCGCTTCAATGTGTTCAGACGTTTTTAACTCACCCTAAATAAACTATTTTACAGGGTAATTATAAAAAAAATCGCGAATTGGTAATAATTGGTTTTTATGGAAATGTTTTTATTGTGAAATGTTTTACTTACATGATGGCTTCGGTGTTGAATTTACTAAGTGCCTGTGTCTGTCACGCTCGTGATTGTGATGACGATTCGGATTAGGATATGTAGGATTGCTATTACTTTTTAATATATCAGCATTTGGTGCTGAAGTTGGCAGAGCATGATCTCTTTCTAAATCCAGTTCGTAATTGCGATGATGCATGTTAGGTTGGGATTGATGGGATCTTTCCTGATATCTGCGTAATGAAAATGTTACATAAAAACGATTTTTTTTTTAAGTTTTAAAACATACCTTAGTGTTGTTAGAAGGGGTGTTGCCATTGTTGTTAAACTTGGTACTTGACTGTTTTCAGGAATACTGCGTTTGGTTGTTGAAGTTGTGCCATACGCAACCTTTATTAAGACCGCAGCCAAACTTCTTTCTAAATTATCCAGCTTTTCTAAATAAGTTCCACTGGATGCACCCCTTTCGGTAGAAGATGTTACGATAAGTCCTTTGCTAGCAGAAGTATGTGTTTCTATCCTCCCCCTACCGTCATGCTTTGAATTGTAGAAATTTTTTGCTAACCTTCTATATATATTGCTGTTATTATTATTCGCAAAACTTCCTCTGGTACTATTATATACTAGTTTATCGCCCGTGTCCTCAAAATCTGAAGAACCAATCAGTGGTGAAGATTTCGGCTCCAGCAGACATTGTATGGGACCAAGATACTGTGTTAATGTTAAGAGTATAATGAATAATACATAACAAATATTGCGGTTTTGTTGCAGAAGATATGAACATGACATCACCAGCCTAAAATATTTAAAGGCAGAACTGTTGTAGATTCTTGTTTGTTGCTTGTTATGATGACTCCATGGGATTTGTGGTTTGGCACATAAAAACAGTTTATTGTAATGTGTAGTATTATCTTTAGACTTAGTATTTTTTGAATTAGGCATTATACTTTTATTAACATGCCATATTGATTCGTTTTCACAAATAATTGACTGAACATTTGAACTGCATAAACTGTGATTGTAATTTTTGCAATAAAGCCGTTCCTCTTTAACGGTTTCGCCGTTATGTGCAGTTCTTGATAGCTTTAGTACAGGCAATTTCCGTTGATCACTTACTAGACAGGAGGACAAACTTGAGTACCGTTTTTTTAACATATGAAGTTCATTTTGGGTATTTGCTTGTTTTCGGCATCTTGGATTTACCGGTTTTTTTACTTTTTGGACTACATTATCCAAGTCGTCGTATGCCTCTTGCAATAATTTAGCTTGCTCTTCGTTATTGTTTATCTCATTCTTAAAAAAGCAACCACTACATTGAATTTTAGGAGGCAAGGTTACTATGTTTGCCCTTTCAATAAAGGTATCATCTTTTTTGCATTTACACTCTTTTACTAAAATTCTTTGAGGACTATGTTCAAAGTTCAACGTTTTTGAGTTCATATTTGTTTTAGTTTTTTATGCATAACCGGAAATTGAAAATCCTTCGTATATCTTTGATTCCCAATAAAATTTTACTCGTATTTTTGTAATTGTTTAGATACATCTTGTCCATACGACCATTACAAATGAAACCTTAAAAAAATGCCGCAAAAGTATTTTTGTAAAAAAGCTTACTCATAAAAAAATCAAATTAACTTTTAAACAGATTATTTATGGAATATTTTTTCCTAAAATCTTTGACAAGTTTATAAGTCATTTATAAATAAATTGTTTACTAATAATACTAATATGTAGAAAAATTTGTTATATCTTCGCTTGAAACTATCACAAATGTAAAACAAGTTATATTATTAAAATTCATTTAATACAAGTTTAACACACGAGCAAACGAATGTATGGATACAAATTTTAGTTATATTTTAATGCAAAATTATCTGTGTAATAGTCTTTGCTCAGTTTACTTTCATTATGGGCAGTCGGCGGTACCTGAATGGAATGTTTCTTGGCGAAATTGATCGAAGGCTAATGATACTCATAGCTCCAGAGTTGTTTTAGATTTAACTGTTTGAAATACATGACATAAAGAGTTTGGCTGCATGGGGTGTAAAACACTTCTATTTTCTTGAGCCTTAGCCTAACCATTTAAGCATGGCTCCGCTTTTAAATTTTACCGTCAGCGGCTTTATATATGCGTTCAAAATCCTTAAAACATCGAAACAGTATATTTAAAATTTCAAAAAAACCTGGTGAGCCGTTTAGACGCGATTGTGTGGCAAATAAACTTACACATTATTATAATACACACTAGCTTTATTACCCGGCTAGCTCTGCTGGATTCGACCCTATTTCTAATAAACTAAGGAAATACAAGGTGCGCCAAAAGAAGTCATTTGATGTTGTTTGGCTCTTTTTTTACTAACTGAAAAACTTTCGTTCTGTTTTTTGAAACTTTAGAATTTTATTGGCCAAGTTGATAAGATGATAATGGACAAATGGTTTTACGGCACTTTAAACATTTCAGCGAGAACTTTGGGCGACAGGTCCTCGCACTCGTCTCGAATGTTGTTCTTCAGGGCTTCTGGGGTTTCGGGCTTGTTCACGAAAACACGGGACTTAAAAAAACCCCACAAAAAAGTCTGGAACGGTTACATCGGTCGATCTTTTGGGGCAATGAAAATCGCCAAAACGAGAAAGAGGGGGCCCGGGAACGCCACCTTCAGAATATCGGTTGTGGCTCGCGCATTGTGCCGTGGCTCTGTTTTGTTGAAACCACATGTCCTCCAGTCCTAATTCGTTCCATTGCGGCAGGGAAAAACTCGGCTAACATGGCCCTATAGCTCGCACAGTCCACTGTTGTCGTTTGACCAGCGGCGTCCTCGAATACTCCTCCAGCGTGAACAGCGCACCATGCAGTCACTTTGAGCGGGTGTAATAGCTCCTCGTGCATCACTCGGGTATTTTCGGTGCCCCAGAAGCGACATTTGCTTGTTCACGTGCCCGCTGATGTGGATTTGGGTCAAAAAATCGTCCACTTCGGCCTCAAGATTGAGGATGGCTTGGGCGGCCGACAGGCAGCAGCTAATGCACGGACTGGACTTTGTACGGGTACATTCGTAGTTCTTTGACCAAAATTCACCTTAGGGACGACCGGCTGATGGCTAATTGCGAGGCACGGAATCTTGTCGATGTTTCTGGCGACAGCTCGACATCCTCGCCAACAGTGGTGATATTCTCGGCAGAATTGGCGCTCCGGGGCCGGCCAATCTTGGTAGCGTCTCGTTTGGTTCCACCATTCTTTTCAATGTTGCTGGCCAAATGGCGCAGTGTTTGCGCAGTTGGTGCTGGACGACCGGGGAATCGGCGACGAAATTCACGCTACACCAATACCACAGACGAATTGTTACACAAAAAATAGACACGATTATTCCGCGTTCTTGGGGAGTGCGTAGCTCCATGGCTTGTTCACTTGCATCAACCTCTGTCTAGTTCACAAATGTCAAAACAGATTTGACATTGGCCACCATTTGCAAATATAAGAGCATAATTCAGTAGGGTGATTTTTTTGGCCCACCTTGTATATATTCAACCTTTTGACATTTAAAAATAAATAAAACATACATAAAACTAACTTCTACGATAGATAGATATCATAACTGTATTTACATGAAGTACTTTGGACGCCATCATCATCTACTACTCATTTACAGCGAAGTGTTTGTATGACGATGTCAAAAATACCAAGCTACATGCACATGTATCATTTTAAATTTTGCGTACTGCTTGCTTTAGACCTAATTAAATAAAGTTTTAAGTATATAATTGTTTTAAACATATGATATAAAAATGTTTGTAATGTCATGGAAATTTCCAACTTTTCAAACAAGCTATTTAAATCAAAGTGGCTTATGCGAAATTTGGCAATCATAGTTGCGGATATGTTTTAATATTTAGATAGGTGTTACTGTTCGGGGTGCCCCGGTAGGTCAGTGGTAAGTGCACGAGTCTACCAGTCTAGGGGTTGTCGGTTCGATTCCCACCAGAGACCCTGGTAAGTTTGCTTCATTTTCATTTTCTGTTCTTTCTTTCTCATCCTTCTCTTAATTTATTCTTTCCTTCTATCCCAACCTCTCCAGGTAACACAAAGGAACCGAATTAAGCGGACCCAAGTGAGCTGTATCCTTTCCTTCAACGGCTGCCTGTTCTACCTAACCTACCTACCTACTGTTTGAAATAATAACATCTAGTATGTTTTAGTAGCATAGAAATTGCCACGCGCCTTTATTCTAAATAATTGACTTTTTGTTGTGGGTGGGACCCTTCCCGTTTTCATCCAAAATTAACGTATAAATATTGGGCTTATTTATATTATTAATATTGTAACATACAAAATTAAAAGAACTTAGAAGTAGCAGTTAAAAAAATTATGTATTTGAGGGCATGGGGCCGCCCGATTTTTTGTCTCAAAAATTTTTACTCTTGAAGTGGTCAATATGCAAACAAAGTTTTATTAAAATCGATCAGGTAGAAGTACCCGCATTGATATTTTAGTCTCTGTGGGCGTGGCTCGCATTTGCATTGAAGGTTTTGACCTTGGAAGAAGTAAAAGTACCTGTATTGAGATTTTAGGTTTTGTTGGTGTGACTCTGCCTACTTTGTAGCTTTAAAAATTTTGCCATCCGAAACTTAATGTATGGGTACAAAATCTTATAAAAATCGATGGAGTAAAAGTATCGGTATTAAGAACTTAATTTTATCCAGTAGAAGAACATTTAAATTTCAGGTATTGTGAGCGTGGTACCCCCCCTTTCTCTAAAAAAGAAAATCCTATCGCACATATAACGCTTAGCCGAGTTATGCGGTTGAAGTTTTTGATTACGTGTTTTTTTGGTAATGAAATTTGTCGTTTTGTTACGTATATTTGCACAACATAAATATAGAAATGTTATTATACCCTTCACATAGTGATAGGGTATATATCACTTTGTCATTCCGTTTGTAATTTCTTTATTATTCATTTGCGACCCCATAAAGTATATATATTCTGGATCCTTATAGATAGGGAAGCCGATTTAGCGATGTCCGTCTGTCCGTCTGTTGAAATCAAGTTTCCGGAGTCAAATAAAAAGATACAGACCAGTTAATGGTGTCAAACGATCAGAAATATTCCGCTAACAATCGCTATTTAAAATCAGCAAAATCGGTTCACTATTGACCGAGATATAAGCGAAAACCCAGAGTAACCCATTTTTTTTAGGACAAAATCCGTGCATATATCCCTATATATCTCAGTAAGTATAGTCACTCTTGCCACAAAACTTGGCACGGATACTCCTAAAGAAGGTACCTAAATAATGGAAAGTTTTTTCAGATAGGACCAGGGGAAGGGGTATTTTTCCTACAATTGCACAAATTTGGTGAAATATTTTATGCGCTATATCTCGGAAACTATAACAGCTATCGACATAAAATGTTCTACAAAAAGTGATTGTACGCAAAGATCTACACTTTAAAGAAAAAATTTTTTGAGTGGGGGCAAAAAATGGGGTAGCTCCCATACAAATCGACAATTGTTATAAAATATTCGATACGCTATATCTCGGAAACTATAACAGCTATCGACATAAAATGTTCTACAAAAAGTGATTGTACGCAAAGATCTACATTTCAAAGAAAAAATTTTTTGAGTGGGGGCAAAAAAAGGGGTAGCTCCCATACAAATCGACAATTATTATAAAATATTCGATACGCTATATCTCGAAAACTGTAACAGCTATCGACATAAAATGTTCTACAAAAAGTAATTGTACGCAAAGATCTACACTTTAAAGAAAAAATTTTTTGAGTGGGGGCAAAAAATGGGGTAGCTCCCATACAAATCGACAATTGTTATAAAATATTAGATACGCTATATCTCGGAAACTATAACAGCTATCGACATAAAATGTTCTACAAAAAGTGATTGTACGCAAAGATCTACACTTTAAAGAAAAAATTTTTTGAGTGGGGGCAAAAAATGGGGTAGCTCCCATACAAATCGACAATTGTTATAAAATATTCGATACGCTATATCTCGGAAACTTTAACAGCTATCGACATAAAATGTTCTACAAAAAGTGATTGTACGCAAAGATCTACACTTTAAAGAAAAAATTTTTTGAGTGGGGGCAAAAAATTGGGTAGCTCCCATACAAATCGACAATTGTTCTAAAATATTTGATACGCTATATCTCGGAAACTATAACAGCTATCGACATAAAATGTTCTACAAAAAGTAATTGTACGCAAAGATCTACACTTTCAAGAAAACATTTTTTGAGTGGGGGCAAAAAAAGGGGTAGCTTCCATACAAATTAACAATTTTTATGAAATATTCGGTACGCTATATCTCGGAAACTATAACAGATAGCGAAATATAATGTTCTACAAAAAGAAATTGGGTAAGAATGCCTACGCTTTAAAGAAAAAAATTTTTTGAGTGGGGGCTAAAAAAGTGGTAGCTCCCATACAAATCGACAATTGTTATAAAATATTCGATACGCTATATCTCGGAAACTATAAAAGATATCGAAATGAAATGTTTTACAAAGAGTAATTGGGAAATAAGGCCTACGCTTTAAAGAAAAATATTTTTGAGTGGGGGCAAAAAAAGGGGTAGCCCCAATACAAATTAATAATTTTTGTTAAATTTTCGATATGCTATATCTCGGAAACTATAACAGATATCGAAATCAAATGTGCTACAAAAAGTAATTGGACAAGAAGGCCTACGCTTTAAAGAAAAATATTTTTGAGTGGGGGCAAAAAAAGGGGTAGCCCCAATACAAATTAACAATTTTTGTTAAATTTTCGATATGCTATATCTCGTAAACTATAACAGCTATCGACTTAAAATGTTCTACAAAAAGTAATTGTACGCAAAGACCTACACTTTAAAGAAAAAAATTTTTGAGTGAGGGCAAAAAAAGGGGTAGGTCCCATACAAATTAACAATTTTTATAAAATATTCGATACCCTATATCTCGGAAACTATAAAAGATATCGAAATTAAATGTTCTACAAAAAGTAATTGGACAAGAAGGCCTATGCTTTAAAGAAAAATATTTTTGAGTGGGGGCAAAAAAAGGGGTAGCCCCAATACAAATTAATAATTTTTGTTAAATTTTCGATATGCTATATCTCGGAAACTATAACAGATATCGAAATCAAATGTTCTACAAAAAGTAATTGGACATCAAGGGCTACGCTCTGAAGAAAAAAATTTTCGGATGGGGGGGTGAAGAAGGGGTAGCTCCCATACAAATTAACAATTTTTATGAAATTTTCGATACGCTACTTCCGGAAAACTATTACAGCTATCGACTTTGAATATTCTACAAAAAGTAATAATCAAATAATTCATACATTTTGGAGAAAAAGTTGGAGAAGAGCAGGGGGACTAGAACATTTAACAAGTTTTATTAACCTTTAAATATGAATAATGTCGAAAACTTTTAAAACTCTCGACCTCAAATCTTCTTCATCTATTTATATTATTCATACGAACGTTAAAATTTTGTAATTTTTTCTATGGGCTTTAAAACTCACACAAGGTTTTTTATTAAATTATTTGCAGTGCAAAATTACTCGGCTGGGTATATTTAAAGACCAATATGAAGGGTATATAAGATTCGGCACAGCCGAATATAGCGCTCTTACTTGTTTTTAGATAATAAAGTAGATTTTGAATGAAAGTGTTAGTTTTTAAACCTTTATGTTTGATTTTACTAACTTATTTTAACTAATTGATTAGGTTACTAAAGATAGATTATAGAGTGTGTGTGAAACGGTAACAAAGGTCAATAGTGCAAAAATAAGGAATACTTATGATAACCAAAAACGGTTTACCCGTCCGATAACTTCCTTACTTTAACTATCGATAAGATGTGAAAACGGGATTTTTTTAAAGAGCAAGGTTAACAACTTACCACGGTAAAAAAAACGTCAAAACACTCACGTTTTTTTTTAAGAAATCGTCAAAAATCGTCACATAAAAAAACTGGTTTTTGGTATAAAAATATAATAAAAACCCATTTAAAACATTTTGTTTTAGAGATAATATTGAAACTGACTAATATGTTGCATTTATTTATTTTTATACAAATTATCAACTTCTTTAAAACTACTTGTGAATACATATTGGTGTTTTAAACTTTTTTCTTATATTTACATACCGCACTTTATCAACAAGAAATTTTACTTTTTGCAAAAAAATCGACTAAAACAAATTTGAACGTATTCCAACTACTCGAAAACTACATTTGAGACCATTTTCTAATAATATAGTAGCTACCATTACATCACCGCCGGTAAGATCGCTGGAAACCATATTGTCAGTTTTGGGATAAGCAAAACTATGAGCTTGATACAAGACAATAGAGCCCAATAGCCTCACTGGCTTGTAAAGAGAATGCCGGCAGGGATTTCAGGTTCGCAGTAAGTGTGAAATCACTCGAAGTCCTGGAAAAGAGAGGTGGGTTGTAAAGTTCGGTTTTGGTAGTGTAAGGCTCCGGCTACCGATACCTGACAAGACCAAAGAGGCTGCAAGTGGTGTCAATAAACACCAGGCAGAGAATGCCGGCAGGGATTTTAGGTTCGCAGTAAGTGCGAAATCACTCGAAGTCCTGGAAAAGAGAGGTGGGTTGTAAAGTTCGGTTTTGGTAGTGTAAGGTTCCGGCTACCGATATCTGACAAGACCAAAGAGGCTGCAAGTGGTGTAAATAAACACCAGGCAGGTGTGGCTCTGCTCCAGGAATCATGGATTGGAAAAACAATAGTTTTTGGACTCAGGGCAAAATGATATACTTTGTTCGTCACGTCTACGGTAGACAAGGTAAGGACGTGTATTTTGGTAAAAAATTAGCTTATGGTGTTTTCCATTCAAAAAAAAATGTTACAATAAGTATGTGTAATATTTTTATCAGTTTACACCCACACTTATAAAGTTGTCCATTTTTTTTTGTTTCAATGGAACAGAAAAATGTCTTGATTTTAATAAAAACTGCACTTTGTGTTAAAAACTCGTCTGCATAAAAAAGTATTTACTTACAAAACACAGCTGTAAAAATGGTACTTTGTTACACTGCAATATAACTGGGGGTAAGATATGTTACACTCTTGCCAGTTGTTTGTGCAACATTTTCAGAAAGGAAAACGAAAAGTACTTTCACTCTTGCATGTATTTTTAGAATGGAACATAAACCCGCTCGAATGGTAGCATTAATGTAACATTTTTGCCAGAAAGGAAAACACCATTAATTTCAAACGATAGCACTGAATTCAGTGTACATGCCATATGAGGCTGCGAACCCACCGGGTATTAAAGTGCTAGTGCTGGTCGGGCATGCAAGAACAGGATAATAGAATCTGGTGCTCAGCTGTGATGCGAATGCACATCATTGTCAATGGGGAAGCAGGGATATCAGTAAGAGGATAAGTCGGTGTATGATTTCGTAACTAGAAACTATCTTTATATATATGTATGTATGTAGTAGGAATGGCACGCCGACATACAGGAATAGGGAGGCAGTTATAGATCTAAAGCTCACCAATGTAGGCAGGGATTTTGTAGGGAAATGGAGGGTGTCGAATGACTATTCCTTCTCGGGCCATAGCAGGATCACCTATAGTTAAAATTTCGAGGTCCCCAAAAAAAGGCTCCCTACAGGAATCCGAAAAGGACGGACTGAGAGATCTTCAGGGAAGAGTTTTCATTGATGATAGGGAATACTGAACTTTGTGAGATTTCGCACAGGGAGGTGAAGAGAGTGGTGAATTTGTTCACTGTTTCGATGAGGGAGAGTTTTGAACGGGTATGCCCGGAGTTCTTTCCGGGCAAGAGGGAACAGTCAGGCTGGTGGGCCAGAGATCTCAGGAAGCAACGGACCATGGCAAGAAGGCTATTCAATAGAGCAAAGCTCACTAGGAACGATTGAATTGAATCCTTCAATAAGTCTTAGGAGGGCGAAAAGGGATTTATGGTCGAAGTACTGTGAGTCTATTGGCTCCGTAATTGAGATGTTCAAGAGGATACTATCTAAGGATCATAGTGGACTTGGATATATTCGGAGACCTGATGGCTTGTGGACGGATTTTTAGCTCGGAGACCCTTAAATTGTTGATAAGTACCCACTTCCCAGGTGGCAGGGATCCGGCTGCAGTAGAGCTATCTGGGGGCGTTTCGAATAGCGACGCAGGGACTGCTGCTCATAACGAGCGTGTTTGATGCTAGCAACACACTCGGCTACATACCCATGAGGTGGAGATAGGAAAGGGTGATTTTTTATACCCAAGGCTCATAGCCTCGCAGCCTATCGTCTTTTCTACTGAAAACGTTGGAACGGCTGATCGATCTTTATCTTAGGAACACGATTGATACGCAAGTCATTAGTAATGCACAGCATGCTTACCTGAAGGTTAAATCTGTTGAAAGTGCGCTTAATGGTGGGTTGTACAGGAAATAGTACACACTAGGCGCTTTTTTAGACATTGAGGGAGCCTTAAACAATGCCTCGATTGAGGCTATTGGAAACGTAATGGGGAAAGGAGTTCAGGGCATCTTTGACGGGGTTGAGCTGAAACTAGCGGATATGTTAAGTAAGCTTGGAGGGCAAACGCAGAGAAGAGGGTAAGGAAGGCTCTTAATGCCTATTATGCCTGTAGGAACTCCATAGGTAGAAACTGGGGGGTTAAAACCATAATTCTTACGTACGATAGTATTGTATGGTGGAGGGCCCTAGAGAGGGGCGACATTAGGAAGTTCTTGATTAAGGTCCAGAAATGTGTTGTACTTGGCATTACAGGGGCCAGGAATAGTACACCACATGCAGCGCTGGATATCATTCTAAATCTTCTTCCCATTGAGGATTTCGTTGCTGGAATGGCGGCTAGGAGCTTGTTTAGATCTAATGATTCAGGTGGGAAAGATTCGGTTGGACACGTCGGCATTCTAGAAAGGGCCAAGGATGGTTGACTCCTGCGGCGGTCAGGTGTGACGGACTTTATGGTAGCAAAACTTGACTTTTGGGTCCTGTCCAAAGAAGTGTTTCCGGATAAGAGGCATGGAAGGGTTTAGAGAAGCTGTATAATGGGTGTGCAGTCTTTACTGATGGATCGAAGATGGAGGTGAGCACTGGGGCTGGTGTCTACATAATGGACACGCGGGTGGGACGAGTGCAGCGTTTCCCAGACTGAAATTCTGGTGGTGACGAAGGCCGCGGAATTGACTGACTTGTCAAGAGCCTCTTACAAAACAGAAATACCTGAAAGGAGGCGCGTGTTGTCTTTTAAAAATTGTTTGAAATCTGTTAAAGCTCACGAAATGAAAATTCCTTTCCTTTGTGTTATGGAAGAGTAAGGCCTGAATATGAAGAAAAAGTGGAACACAAAACCAAACTCCACTCCACTTATAGGTTTATTATATATATAGAGAAGTAAATTTCATGAAAGAATTCACTTTGGCTAATTAAAGCAGCAATATTTACAAACTTCAAAGGGCCACACGTCTTCTGCCACAACAACAGAAAGACCGGAAAACTGTTTAAAGTGCTCCTCATATACAAAAAAAAAATGGTTCAGGAGAATAAAGGAACGATGCCCACCAAACATTTGAAGAAGCGGTTATTCTTGAAATATTTTATTCCTAAGCAATAATCTTTTAACACAAGCTGTCGGATTCATATTTATTTTGGTACAAAAAAGAAAAAAAAACAACACAAAAATATAAAAGAAATTAGCAAAAAAAAAAAAGTGAAATAGTTGGTAAAATTAATACTCCTCATACTCGTATAATACAATAAATATAAGTGGATTTTGTTATATTTAAATACATGTAAATGTGAAATTTGTTTATTTTAACGAAAATGAAAGTGCAACTTCCGTGTGCAGTCTTATCTCCTTCTCTGCGTCTGCAGGTTTGCGGATTGGGGGAGCTTAGCATAGTTTACAAAGGCTGACCAGTAAAAGACCAACCCTTGTGCACTATAATCAGCCCATAGGGTGCAAACAAACTCCTTGACCAACTGAAAAGGAGCTATACTTTGTAACAGATAAAATAATACTCAAATAATTATTCAAATGGCACACTGAAAAATAACATGTACGCATTTGATATAATAACTAACTGTACTAAAAAGATTACATAAAGTTATTTAAACATTGTGTGACGTCATCGATAATTAATAGAGTCAGAAATGTTAAGTACTTGTTATTACAGCAACTGAAACACAGAGAGTAAGAATTGTATTAAAGTAATCTGCAAGCTATAAAATATCATACAATTAATGTTCAAATATAATTAAAGTATTGTTCTTTAAGCTAAGCTACACTATTTTGTTAACTAATAGTAATTTTGGTTTAAAAATAACTTTGTGTGTCAAAGTATATTTATATATATTTGGCGAATTCACAAGGTACGATACGATAGCATATTGTATTATTGTCATATAATTTCACAATAGCATAAAAATTTTGTTGTTGCTTTTCATACGAAACTTGTTGTGAAACAATACAACTTTGTTTGATATGTTTTTTGTGATGTCATATTATATACAAAGTCATGCGCCAAGCGCCTAAAACGAAACGGCGAGTTTTTTAATTTAATTTTAAGAGCCGCTAGCACTCGCATCCGTTAAAAACGTCTATACTAAAAACTTAGGCAAAACCGCCAAAGAAGATTCCTTAAGCCTCCGCCGGCAAAAATAGCCGGCACTGCTCTCTGACACATCAGCTGTTTTTTGTTTACGTAAAAAATAACAAAATTCTTGTGATTTTTTACTAAAACTTTGCTTATTTTAATGGATTTTAGAGATTCTAACCAGGTTAGATATAGACTATTTTGTGTTTTCATGGGTCTAATTTCTACAAATTATTAAGTTAAGCCAAGAGCAGCACCAGATTTATGTACATAAATATGTGTTTGTTTTTCTATCGTTTGGTCGTATCAGCTGATTTAGATTTTAAATACGACACCTACAAATATACGAAGAGTTGTTCACAACGGTCATATTTTTTGGTTGTATTATTTTACAATATATGATTTCACAAGACCTTGTGAATTCACCAATTATATAAAAAATTTATTGTTTTTTTTTTCAAATTTTTCTGATTAACTGTTTAATGGATGTCTTGAGCTCAGAACACCATCTACAACCAAACAAAGAAAAGGAGTCAAACACCAAAGGGTAGAATTATTTTTCAATGTAGTAAACAATTAAATCAAATCAATAATTTTTTGGTTAAAAATGAACAAACTAAAGTTTAACGAAAATAAAACTAAAATAATTGATAATAATTCAGAAAAAACATTTATGATAAATAAGAAATGAAAACATAAAGTACCTGTGTTTTATATTGTTCTAAATGCAAATAAGTATTATGATAATCAGCCTTATTATGAGTATCGTTCTCGAATCGTTTTTGTGTCGAAAATTGTTCATTTGTTTAAATGGTACCATGTTTGTCAAAAACCATAGAAATTAACATTTCCTAACGATTCTATTACAATTTTCGGTACCACGAGTGTCGTCAAAAAAATGTCAATTACTTAAAAATCTTCGTTAAGGTATTTGTTAACGACAGTTAAAAAAATATATTAAAAATGATTAAAAAATGGATTTCAGCAAAATAAAGTAGTAGCTATACTCAAAAATATAATCAAAGCTAATTTTTTTATTATTTAATTCTTTTAAAAGAATTAAAACTAAAAATTAAAAAAAGAATCAAGTTTAGTAAAAGGATATACACAAATAAAAGTGAAATGAATAAAGTAAACGTTAAAAAAGAGTAAAGTGAAATTGCAGGTCAACTCAATGAATTCATGAAAGACTTTGCTGACAGAAGATTAGCTTAAGCCGATGTTGAATTAATACCAGCACCCTTTTCCTTTAGCTGGAAAATATGTGGCAAACATATTAACCTTATTGGCTATTCTAGTTTAGGAGAAATTTTGTTAAGGATCATCCTTATTAAGTTTAAAGTATCCAAAAAAACTTAACCGAAATCAGAATAATACATATTATATCATTTATTACTAACTTAGAATTGACATGGCAAATGCGATTGACTTTTGCCGTAACTCCCTACGGATAGTATTATACTCAGAAGTAGTATACTCTTCTCCGTCCTCAGATGACGAATATGTAGCAACACTTAACATTTCAAATAAAAAATAATTTTTATTTTTAATATTTTGTATTTTTATTGTTATTTTTATCACCGCCAACAGTTGATTTTTTGACAGTTTATACAACAGGGTTACACAAAATTTACTAAATTTGTAAGAATTTTTAAACATTCTGTGTTTTTTGTTTTATTACAAAAATGTCACTTTCGTTAATTTAACATGGTACCATAAAAAATTTAAAAACGCCAACGACTACGATAACTGTCGAAATACGCCAACGACACTCTTAATAAGGCTGAATATGATGATATTTTTTCTCTTACTGCATAAAACCCAAAGTTTTTTTTGTTTAATTGTATAAAATTTATCTAAATTTTATATTCTTTAAAAGGTTCAAATCAGTTATAAACTATTAACTTAAGTATATCTTGTTTTTAGTACTTTTTTTTATCCACATTTCGAAATTAAACATCTTTCTAAAATAAAATATCTGCTTTGCTGTAAATTTTATAAAAAGTTAGCCTTATTTAAATTTAAAATATATATGTATGCATATGATTATGCCTTAATACCTTTTAAATTGCGTATAGTTAAGGAAATACTAAGTTACCGATTTTCTCATTTTTGCTATTTTGTATCCCTTTATATCTGAACTTTTTTAAAATCCCCTTATAGGGGATCTACACATCACGAGAAGTTATAACAGTCTAAATTTTAAGTCTCTCTTTACGCGTTTACGTGTATGTACATACATACAAATTGTATGCTTTTCGCTTTTTTTAAATATACAAATTAGTTTTCATTTCATGTATATTTGAGTTTTTAAAAGTAGATTTTATGTTAAATATCCATTAATTTAAATTCTTATGTAAATATAAAAACAAACAGTTATTTAAAAATGTGGATACCTGGGTAAAATAATATTCGCTTTTATACATCAATAACTATAAACTGACAAAATAATTGATGATGTTGCCAGAATCAAAACCTAAATTTTTCTTAATGCACACTTTAGTGAAAGGACTTTTTTGCATACGATTTTTTGAAAAATCTGTGTTAGCCTAATTGTGTTTATTAAAAAATGTACACTTTAAAGCCAAAGTAAAAATTTTTTTGCATACGGCCGTTAAAATATAAAAACCACATAGACTATTTTTTTAAAAAAACTTTGTAAAAAAATCGGGCTTTTTAGAAGAATAAGAAGAAAAATATCAAAAACAACCGCAATAAACGTATACAACACAATAGTTTAACCTTATTTTGAATATGGGCCCACAATAATTTTTACTTGCTGCAACAAATCCCAACTTGAAAGGATGCAAAAACTTCAAAATAAAGCAATGAGAATAATTCTAAACTGTAACAGATATACGCACATAATTGACATGCTACAAAACCTTAAATAAATAAATATAGAACAAAGACTTAAATTTAATACGTTGATCTTTATTAAAAAGATGAAAGAAGGGGATTCGCCTGAATGTCTAAAGGAACAGATAAACTTTGTTAGAGATGTACAACCATGTCAGCTGAGAAATGCAGAAGATTTTCGTATCCAACGGGCTATAACAACCCAAATGCAAAGATCTCTTTTTTACAAAGGGTTGCAACTATTTAATACTTTACCAAAAAACATGAAAACTGAGATAGATAGTAAATTATTTAGAAAAAGATGTGTAAATTTTATACGATTTAGTGAAATTTTGGTGTATGCTACAGAATCTCTCGGATCAAAGACTGCTTTTCCTAACGAGGTGGATAGAAGAAAGGGTGATACCATTGCTGATAAGTCTAGCCACTCGAAACCAGAGGATTTTAGACCGATCGCCTTCATTACACACGTCATTACACACAAAAAGTTCTACAAGTTGTATTTCCTAAAAACATATTCACTATATTCAACTAAAACAAGTAAGAGCGCTATATTCGGTTGTGCCGAATATTATATACATTTTACATTGATCTTTAAAGTACCCAGCCATATGATCAAGCCGAATGATTTCGTACTTCAAATTTTATAATAAAACTGCTTTGTGCAAAGCTTCCGCATCATAAAGTTATCTTGCAAACAAATTACGTTTTTGTACGATAAGCACCACTTATATATTAATATTGTTTGGTATAATCTTATATATAAAAGAACAATTTTTTTTTGTTAGTGACACCGCTTATAACTCAAGAACGGCTGAACCGATTTTAATGAAACTTGAAAAAAGACATACCCGTTATCTGGGAATGCGTTGTAGGCTAATTTGTTTTTGGAAATTCCGACTGGGAGTGGCACCTCCCATACAAATTGAACATTTTTTTTCACATACCTCAATACCTATTATAGCTGAAGTCTTCAAATTTGGTACAACTAAATTATTTATTGATGTGCATAATTGAGTTGTGTATGGGCGGAAACAAATAAATGGGCGTGGCACCTCCCATACAACGAAAATAGTTTTTTGTATATATTTCAACAACTGTAACAGCTGAAGTCTCCAAACTTCGTACGGATGTTTAAAGTGCTAATATGCATAATTAAGTTTTGTATGGGCGGGAAAAAATAAATAGGCGTGGCACCCCCATACAACGAAAATAGTTTTTTTATATATTTCAACAACTGTAATAGCTGAAGTCTCCAAACTTTGTACGGATGTTTTGTATGTATCTCAACAACTGTAATAGCTGAAGTCTCCAAACTTTGTACGGATGTTTATAGTGCTAATATGCATAATTGTGCTATGTATGCATACAACTAATTTTTTTTTTAAATATCTCAATAACAGTAACAGTTGAACTCTAAAAACTTTGTAAAGATGTTTGTAATGGCAATATGCATAATTCAGCTGTGTAAGGTTAAAGTCTCCAAATTTTGTGTAGGTGTTTAAAATGTTGATGCTTACAATTAAGCTGAGTTTGGGCGTTAAGAAAATAATAGGCGTGGCATCCCCTTTACAAGAAAAAATCTTTTCCATATAAATGTCAAAAAATGTAACAGCTGAAATCTCCAAATTTAATATGGGTATTTATTATGCTAATATGCATAACTAAGATGAGTATAGGCAGGAAGAGAATTATGGGTGTGGAACCTCTAATTACATGGAAATATTAATATGTGTATCTCATTAACTGTGACAGCTGAGGTCTCCAAACTTTTTGGTGTGGCACCTCCCGTACAATTGGATTTTTTTTACATGTTCTTCAATAATTCTTATAGCTGGAGTCTAAAAATTGTCTATGGATGTTTATGTTTACTAATATACATAATTGAGGTGAGTAAACTTAAGAGAAAAAGGAATAATGGGCATGGCATCTCCCGTACAACAAAAATACTTTCTTATATAAGTATCAATAACTGTAAAAAAACTTCAAAAAAAGTGTTCATATTTTTCTTAAACCAGTTGAACGCAATTTAAATTGTTAGTTTAAAAGTAACATAAATAACCTAAAAATTACCAATAAAATTTTTATCCCTTTTTACCTCTTAGGATCAAAATTATCAAAATTTTATATTCATATTTTTTCGAGACCTGTCGAACGCAATTTCAAAATATAATTTAAGCCCCTTTTTCGGTTCCGAAGGTACAAAATAGCAAAATAGATGTAAGCAGTTTTAAAACATGGTTTTTACCCTGTTTTGCTTTTAATGGTAATATTTCAAAAAAAGGACAAAAAATGCATTCATAACTTTGAAACCTGTCGAGCGTAAATAAAATTATAATTCTATCTTTTTCTTAGCTCGGAAGCTACAAGATTAAACACTACATATTTGACGTCTTGCCCTAAGCATTTATGTTATGCAATAATGAATCTGTCTGTCAGTTAGTGAGTCAATAACGCAATTTTTTTATACATTGTTTTGTAAGCACAACAAACATTTAAAAAAATAAAAAAAAAAATATTTACAAGTGGCGGATAGGGCTACAAAATAATGAAGCCATTATAAACTGAACTGTTTGCTTTTCTATTCACGCTTTATCAGTAATTTTCAGTAATTATCAAAGAAACAAACAAAACATGCTTATAACGTTTTTGACATGCTATTAAGAATAATATTTTGTGAATTGTGTGTTTCGGCCAAAAATTCGTTTGCTGATTATATATATTGTTAGGCAGTACGTGTTATTTCCGAACACGATCGATGCTGGATGTATTTAATAAAATGGCAAAAACGAGGCTTGCAGCATGCACACATTCTTATTTGGTTATTCGAAAAAGTTTGACCAGACCAGATAGATTTTATTATAAGTGCCGAGATCCCTGATCCCGAAACAGAGCAAGAACTATATGATGTTGTAATTACAAATATGATTCATAGACCGTCTGGTCCCATCAACCCCCAATCTCCGTGCAAAAATTGACGGCGGAAACTATCACTGGCAATGGCGGTTATCCAATGTATCGGCTTTGATCGCCCAATGACAACGGTCAAACTATTACAAAGAAAGTAAAAGGAAACGATTTTGTGATTGACAACAGTTGGACTGTGCCATATTCGCCACTTCTTTCCAAATCATTTAAGACACATTGCAATGTTGAATATTGTAATTCAGTGAAGTCGATCAAGTACATCTGCAAATATGTCACGAAAGGCAGTGATATGGCTGTTTTAAGCATCCGAACCTTCAATGGCAACGATGAAATTACGCGTTATCAAGTTGGGCGATATGTGAGCTGCAATGAGGCGGTTTGACGTATATTCTCATTCCCTATTCACGAACGTCATCCCACTGTTGCACATTTAGCAGTGCATCTTGAGAATGGCCAACGAGTATATTTCACTGCGGCAAATATTGTTCAACGTGCTGAAATACCTCCAGCGACAACATTGATAAGTTTCTTTGTTGTTTGTCAAAGCGATCCGTTTGTACAAACTTTACTTTACTCGGAGATGACACAGTATTATACTTGGAACACTTCTTCAAATTTCGATAGAACGGCACTATGGTTCCTGGGCATTCGCATGTGCGTTCAAGTGATGCAATTGGTCGCATTTATACAGTTTATCCGAAGAATGATGAATGCTTTTATTTGCGGTTGTTGCTGGTGAATGTTCGTGGTCCAACATCATTTGCATCATTTCGTAATGTTAATGGTATAGGCTGCCCAACATTTCGTGCTGCATGTTAAGAACTCAATTTGCTTGAAAACGATACTCATTGGGATACGACAATCCGTGAGGATAATATTTATGCATATCCAAGCCAGATACGAACGTTTTTTGATTTTGTCATTTCGACATGTTTCTCGTCAAATCCAAGTGACCTGTGGAACAAATACAAGGACAATATGTGAAAAGACATTTTACATCAACATCGTATCTGCTCGAGAAATCCAAATTTTGAAGTCAATGCGAAGATGCATAACCGGGCCTTGCTCTTAATTGAAGACATATGTTACCTTATTTGCGGCAGTTTGTTAGTCAGGTTAGGACTGCCAGCACCAGAACATGAAATGAATGAGCTACTAAATCGACAATTGAAGCGTGAACGTGAATACGATCGACATGAGTTGAACCAATTAGTTCAAACCAATTTTTTCCTCTTAAACCTCCAATAAAAGGAAGTCTATGATATAATATTGAAGGCAATTGATGATGAAAATGATGTTTTCTTTTCTTGGATGCCCCCGGTGGAACTGGGAAGACATTCGTCATGTCATTGATTTTAGCCACTGTTCGTGCGAGATCCAACATTGCTGCAGCGGAAGCTTTATCTGGAATAGCGGCCACATTGTAAGAAGGATGCCGCACAGCTCACTCAGCGTTAAAATTGCCATTAAACCTTTAAAATATATAGCAACCGATATGTAACATTGTGAAAAACTCCGCCATGTCCAAAGTTTAAGTAGCGTGTAAAATCATTATCTGGGACGAATGCACAATGGCACACAAACGCACAATAGAAGGTCTTAAAAAAACACTAAAAGATATGCGCAGTGACTCAAGATGTTTTGGAGATGCAATGATTTTACTGTCTGGTGATTTCCGCCAAGCACTGCCAGTTATTCCAACATCGACGGCTGCTGATCGAATAAATGCTTGCGTTAAATTTTTGAGTCTGCGGCGTTTTGCAAAGATACTGCAGTTGACAGAAAACATAAGAGTTACATTGCTCAACGATTTATCAGCTCAAGGATTGATTTCGTTTCCTCAAAATTTTTTAATTTTGTATCGTCAAAAGAATAGCTCATTCAGAAAGTATTCCTCAACATAATTGCAAACGGGAAAAATTATAACCGGTTGAGTGAACGGGCAATTTTAGCAGCTAAAAATATACATGTGGATAATTTAAACTATATAGTTCAGAACCAAATCGTTGGTACTCTACATTCTTTTAAATCTATTGATTTTGTAACAAGCGAAGGTGAAGCCATTAACTATCCAACTGAAGTTTTAAACTCCTTGGATGTGCCTGGCTTACCACCGCACAACTTACAACTGAAGATTGGATTGGTAGTTATCGTGCTTCAAAATTTAAACCAACCAAAACTTTGCAATGGAACGCATTTGATAATTACAAAACTGATAGTCCATGTTATTAACGCGATTATACTTAGAGGAAAATTCAAAGGGGAAGAAGTTCTCATACCGATAATTCCGATGATATAAACCGATATGCCTTTTGAGTTTAAGCGAATTCAATTTCTTATTCGTCTCGCATTCGCAATGACGATTAACAACTCACAAGGACAATCCTTGAGTATTTGTGGTCTTAATTCTGCTTTAATTGTTCTTGCGAAAAGTTTCGTATATCACAAGGTACTGCACTGAAGGGAATTAACCTAAACATAACCCATGCACGAAAATACATAGCTTTCTTAACAGCTTTTACCTGAAACGCCTTATTTTTGTAATCTTTTTGAATTTTTGTTTTCTATATAAATATATTCCAATGAACTATTTGACTAAATAAACTTTGTGATCTTTTTAAAAAATCCATATATTCAATAATTGTTAGGTGGTACGAAGTTCACCGTGTCAGCTAGTACTAATAATAAAAAGATATCATAATAAGTACATACATACATATGCTTCTGATTTCGGCATACGCCAATTTATTTGTAGTATGTATGTAAATACACTCATATGTACATACATACATATGTACCCACATACATTTATATGACAATACATATCTACGTCCAAGCATACAAGAAATTTTTTTCGTATTTGGTAATGCCCATTCATAAAAAAACAGGTAATGACAGTATTTTGCCGATATCAAGGTCCGTGGTGAACCGATTTTGGTAATTTTAAATAGCGATCATCTCACGAATATTTCTGATAGTTTGACACCAATGCCTGGTCCGTAGTGCTTAACTCCGGAAACTTGATTTCATCAGACGTACATAGTGAAAGACGGACATGGCTTTATCGACTTCCCTATTCATAAGGATTTAAAATATACTTCATGGGGTCGCAAATGGATAATAAAGAAATTACAAACGGAATGACAAAGTGATATGCATTCACATACCCTTATCACTTATGTGAAGGGTATAAAAAAGGGTAGAATGGCAGTTACTATGTTCCGAAGGTAATATGCTTTCAATTTAAGTTTGTTCCCATGCTTGAAAAATCAACTTAAAAAAATAGTCAGTTACTTACAAACTTTATTAAACTAACAACGATAGCAAAGTACATTACCCTAATAAGTTTAGCAAGATGTGCCCTTTTTATATTAGTTAATCTCCAAAATAAATTAAAAATTTTTATTTTGGTTCCCAAAAATTTATTACAAATTCAAGAAAAATATAAACTTGCGCATATTATACATTTACTTTTACTTATGCAGGTATGCTCAACAGTTTAACTTGTTTCGAAAGTTGAATTAAACGCAAAAAAGCCTTTCAGAACTTAAAAAAAAAATTCCATGGCTTAATTTAATTTTTTCTTTTATTTTTTGGGTACCGCCGAAACCAAATTAATCTCTGGAATATACCTAAGAAAGCCATGACCGGATTCCAAGGAAAGTCTTGAATTCCCTATTTGCGGAAGCAGAGAAACAATTTCTGAATTTTGAGAAGCCATACTACTAAAAATACGACTGCGATGTTTTTTGAACTGGCTACAGAGAACTGTTCTGTTGATAAGAAAATTATTTCAAAAACCCCGAGGTGCAACAAATCTGTTAAATTATTTACTTTTTCATCTTTATGAATTGCTTCCGCATTTCCTTAAAAAAAACTATTTTAAATTTTTTATTATTTTCTTTTATATACATTTTTTTTCGAAGACGATGCCTAATTCGCTTAGCAACACTAGCTTGGATTTAAAATCATCTATTTGATTAAATTAGTAAAAATTAGGTTTTCGTGTTCATTCAAAAAGAAATTAACTAACAAAGCTAGGTGAATATAACCTCTATTATTTTTTTGTGTGTAGTAATGCTCAACATGTTAATCAGAAGCGTTAATCTGTTGAGAGTGCGCTTCATGATGTGGTGGGATTTATAGAGGGTTTGTGCAAAAAAAGGGTTTCCGCTAACCGCGTTCTTGGCCGTATATTCCGAAGTACGGAATAATTAAAATTTTTTGCTTAAAAAGCGTTTAAGCAACATTTTGCACATGCAAAATCGTTTTCTAAGGTAGTCAAGCTTTAAAAAATTGTACATCCGATTTTTCGACTCTCCTGCTGCTCGCAAATAATTTGAAACTGCTGCTTGAGTACATTATTTTTTGTTATTGTGGAGTTTGACATCAATCTTCCTGCAGTACTGCCTTTATTTCTAAGTCTTCCAGCTGGGTTCGGTTGGCCTGATAGTTTTTGCTCTTGGTGTTAAAATCACTACTTCTGAAGCTCTTAAAACATCTCCCGCATTTTACATGGGTGGAACGTTTTTACCACAAATTTCGGTGAGCGATTACTGTTTCAGCCGCACTTCATGAAATTAAAGCAGCTTCCTCATATGACACTTTATTGGCAAAAAAAATATTAAAAACAAAATATTATGCATGTGACTATATAAACATACTTGTGTACTTATTGTTTTTTATTCCGAATTATTTTCAGGAATATTATAAAAAAAAAGAAAATAAATTATTTAATTAACAACTGTGCCTTAAGTAATAGTATACAGTTGTTATTGTAAAGTGTATAGATGTATACAAGTAGCTTACACTGTGTCTAACATAAACTATCCTTAAACCGAACGTTCGGATTTGGTTAAAAGGTGATCTTCCCATGTTCGAGGTTTATAGTTGTCTTCGACATTAAATTAACTCCGTCGGTTCATGAAAATCGAAAAGCTTTATTTGTAAATCAGAACAAAATAAAAAGATGTCCATTACAACATAAAGTAATTTATAATTTTTACATAAGTAATAAGTTTATCATTCTGTTTGAAAATTTCAAAAATCCCTCTAGAAATAAAAATGGAAACCAAGACAAGTCCCAAGCGCTGGGGTTTAATTTTAAACCATTAGAAAAATCCGAGTCAACCGCTATTGCATATTTTTCTATATACTCATTATTATATGGAGACTTTAAGGACGGTAGATAACTCGCCGCCTCCACCCATAGGCCCATTGTGAATCGCCGTAGAAGCTTAGAAAAGATAAATAGGAAAGACAATGAAAGTTGTAGGTAGAGCGATACAGAAACAAAAAAGAGCTAGAATGTTGTCCTCAAGAAGTCAGTATTCGTTCATCGCACGTAGTCCCTGAACCACCTATCTACCCAGCCCAGTTTTGGTAAAACATCCCGAAAATTGTGTGTACACGATGATGTTATTATAGCTCAAATAGCGTGTGATGTTATATATATTATTAAAAGGTTCTCTGTTATTCGAAATTTATTAGATTGTTTAGATGTAGTTTATGGCTCTTAGTTTGAGAAGTATTCATTAATAACTGCATAGCTTTTGTCTAATTTTTATACTGAGAAGAAACTCACTTCCAACGTACATAAGATTTTAACAAACATTTAATTGAGTACTAATGTTTACCAATTAAGAGCTTTTAGAAGAAGCTCAAAAGCTTCTTTAATAACTACATGAACCCTTTCAAAGGGCCACGTTTTCAGTAACTAAAGAAAAAAAAATTTGTTTGCCATATGCATGCAGTTGTGCCAAGGGGTTTCGCTTCATTAGCACTGTAATTTCATTTGCTTCTTCAAATGAAAATAACGAGTCAAACAAAAGAGCCAATTAGTTTTTTTATTGCAACCTCATCTTTTTTTCATTTTAAAATTTCAAAAATTTATTAAAATTTTTTATAATAAAAGTAGAAAAATCTGATTACAAAAAATAAACTTCTTTTTCTTTTCAACAAGTCAGAATTTTACCCCTTGGGTATTTTAAGATGCAAAAATGTTGCATTTCTTCATTCGCTCATGGCAATATTATCAAAAAATAACTTATTTCCAGATAATGATATTGCCTATTTTTTAAAAAGAAACAGAAAGGAGGGTATAGGGAAGCATTAAATTTACTTTTCTGTCATAGAAGAAAACGATATAAGTAAAAACAGAAATGCTGGCAAGATTTCATGCAGAGACTTAATCAATATTTTTAATGTGTTAGCAGCCACAGAAAACTTTTTTGTACAGAGTTTAATTTGTGCGCCAAGGTGCATAAAAATATATCAATTAAAGGGAGTAAAAAACGATATTTACTTTTTGTGGGCGCAGGCCCACTAATTTTAAAAATTCAAAAATTGTATCGTCATTAAAGCAGGTGTGTACCAATTTTTAAACTTTTTAGTCAACAGCAAATGGGGGCAAATTTTAATTATTATATTCAACCCAACAACACACAGCTTACATTTATAAAAATCATTTAAAAATAAATAACTAGAATTGATGCAATTTGTGGCACAGCTTTGTCAGTGTGAAATATGTCTGACCGTATATTTCGAAGTACGAAATCGGTTAAAATTTTTTCTTAAAAAGCGTTTAAGCAAATGCGAAATCGTTTTCCAAGGTAGTAAATTGAATAATAAATTGTACATCCAATTTTTTGGCTCGCAAATTATTTTAAACTGCTGCTTGAGTACATTATTTTGCAAGTTATTGTGGAGTTTGACATCAATCTTCCTGCAGTAATGCCTTCAATTCTGAGTATTTTAGCTGGGTTTGGTTGACCTGATAATTTTTACTTTTTGTGTTAAAATCACTGCTTCTGAAGCTCTCAAAACATCAAAACATTTTAAAAGGGTGGAACGTATTCACCAAAAATTTCGGTGAGCAATTGCAACACTTTATTAGCAAAAAAAATATATTAAAAACAAAATATTAAGTCGAATATATTTAAGGTGATCATTCGTACTGATTTCATCAGTCCATGTACTGATTTTTCGGCGTACTGATTAAAAATCTGTGTACTGATATGTACTGATATTTGAAAAAAAGTACTGATTGTACTGATTTTTCAATTAAATATTCTATTTTAAAATTTTTTCTTAAAAAACTTGTTATGTTGCCACTAAACTAGATAAATAACCCAAAATACATACATACATGAAGTGACCCAGCTGAAGTTTAAACGTTTATTTCACACGAGCGATTATTTCGCGACTCTTTTTTATCTCCAAGATGATTGCTGTTTGGTTCTAGAAAATTATGCTTTTACGAGTTTATGCGTTTTTGAGATCATGGGACCATTGTTATTAAGCAACAATCGTACTTAATTTTTAAATTAATATTTTTCAGCAACATTTTGAAACTTGTTGTGCGAACGTTTTTTTTTTGTTACCGGTGTCGTAATTTGAACATTCAAACGAGACCTAAACCAGTGCTATAATCGCCTTTTGCGTTTTCTTGCATTAAAAAAGCGACTTTAAATTTTGTTTAAGTTTCCTTAAAAACTGAATTTGAGATATTAAAGTTTTTAATGCTGCTATCGCTTTAAGCAATACTATTTAAAAAACCTGGTTCCCTTTAAAAAAATATCCTTTCAGTCAAATAAAGAAAAAAATTCTTTGCTTTGACGCTAAACTAACAAACAACTCCTATTTTTTCCGAAATACACCTTGGAGAATAAATATTGCAGATTTATGTTTAAATAGTGAACGAACTCGTTTTTTTGTGAATTATTATAAAACCATTGCATGTGTCGATTATGTACAGCATCCCAACTTTAGTTGCGATACCCAGCCAGCGGCAACCCAGACTTCTCGGTTGCCACATTGTAAAACATTTGTTAATTGAAATTGGCAACAGTTAGTCATCAGTTGGCATCTGTATAATAATTTTGGCAACCAGCAACCGAACTAAAGTATAATTGCCATACGTAAGCGACATAAAAAAACTAACTTTTTAATTAATTTTTTTTAATTATTTTTATTTAAACTCAATATTTTTTTTTGTATTTTTTTTACAAAGTCAACCTGCACTTTGGCTACAAGAACACAAGACAGAAGGACGGACATGCTTAAATCAAATTAGCAAATCATTTTCAGTCGATCGTAATAACCGAAAGTGGTTCTTAGACTCTAAAAACCAAAAAAACCTTTTATTTAAAAAAACGACAAGTGTACTGATTTCGAACCAGAAATAAATGGTCACCCTAAATATATTGTGTATGTGACTCTATAAACATACTTGTGTACTTATTTTTTTTATTCCGAATTTTTTTCAGGAATATTATTAAAAGTAAGAAAATAAATTATTTAATTAGCAACTGTGCCTTGAGTAATAGTATACAGTTGTTGTAAAGTTATATATATGTATATATATATTAGTAGCTTACAATGTGTATAACATAAACCATCCTTAAAACAATATATGAAGACTCACCGAACGTTCGAGTTTGGTTAAAAGGTGATCTTCCTATGTTCGAGGTTTACAGTTGTCGTTAAAATTAAATTAACTCCTTTGGTTCATGAAAATCGAAAAGCTTTATTTGTAAATCAGAACAAAATAAAAAGGTGTCCATTACAACATAAAGTAATTTATAACTTTTACATAAGTAATATGTTTATCATTCTGTTTGTAATTTCTAAATATCTCTTTAAAATGAAAATGGAAACAAAGACAAGTCTAAAGAGCTAGGGTTCGGTTTTAAACCATTAGAAATATCTGAGTCAACCGCTATTGCATATTTTTCTATATATTCATTATTAAATGGAGACTTTTAAAGACGGTAGATAACTCACCACCTCCACCCAGAGGCCCATTGCGAATCCCTTCAGAAGATTACAAAAGATAAATTGAACAGACAATGAAAGTTGTAGATAGAGCGAGACACTTAACAAAAAGAGAGCAAGAATGCTGTCCCTAAGAAGTCAGTATTCGTTCATCGCGCGCAGTCACTGAACAATCTATCATCCCAGCCACCCAACATCACAGCCAGAGACCTCCCCAAGTCCGTCTAAGAAGCGCCCTCCGACCCACCTCTGCCGGCGGATCTGCAACCTAAGGCAGCGGCAGACAAGGCGTTCCACAGTCAATCTTCATATTCCAAAACAACCAACAAAAATCCGAAGGACTATCTATTTCAATTACTTGTCATATATCTCACATTGCCCTGTGAGAGCCCCTGCTCTCCTTGAGTAGCAGGTCAGTGCCCCTCCTGCCTGCCTGGCCACAGAAGTCTGGAAAACCCGCAATTAGCCCTATACCTTCAATTTTTGCCACCTTGTCAATTACCCAAGTCGCTTTCAGTTCACCTTGAGGGCACGTCTTCACGTCTAGAAATGACATAATATCTCTCTAGAGCCTTGAGCTCGCCCTGTTTATCAACGTAGATTGTCACGCCCCTTCGTCCACCGCGTCCTTCCCTATCAATTAAGAGGCCCTAGGCACCGCCAGAATCTTTTTTTCATTGTTTTAGTATTAAATCTTCGCCTTTGGCGAACTAACAATTAGTATTCAAATATTAAACTAAGTAATTAATATTAATCCAGCCAGTAGCAGACTCTTAGCCTGGAAAGTGTTGCACTCGTCCGAAAGTGTGAATAAAAACCATCCCCGGTGCCCTACTCCATCTTTGATTCATCGATGAAGACTGCACACCCCTCACATAAATTAAAAATGCAAAACTTCATAAAATCTTTACAATGCTGTCTTCTGAAAACAATATAAGCTATTGACTTTAAATCTGCTATTAACCCATTAAAGACGGCTTATAGACCGCTCGTACGATTTTGATGATATTTTCAGAATTTCGCCTGGAGGTCCATAGAAGTTGCTTGGTGCAATATAAAAAATTTTACCTTCCCCCATTCCTGAAATAGGACATGGGTATTTAAGTACCCAACCGCCTTAAGCGGTTGGACATTTGTCAAAAGCTTCCGTACGTCGCACAGTGCTTTGATCCCATATAGTGATGGGACAAAAATAGAAGGAGTGGTCCCAGAGCTTTGAAATTTGGTACACTAGTGTAAAATACTTAAATTAAGAAAAATTCGATTTTTTGAAAAAATCGGGCAAAGGACACGCCTACTGCACATATATAGAAAGAACGTAATTTTCAATTATGACTACATAACTGCACAGAAAGTTACAATAGTCCGTAGATCATTTACATCCCTTGTGGGATATTTTTTATTGAGATTGGCGCAAGGACTCTAGGTGCTGTCATTTATCCTTTTTCACAAATATGCCAAGACTGTTACAAAAGTTATCCGATTCTCATTAAATTGGGTGGTATGGTTATTATTATGTGTTAAACAAATGTTAGTGCCAAATTACATTAAAATTTATTTATAAAAATAGAAAATAAAAAACACATTGGCTAAAAATCTTCTACATTATGAATTTGACTACAACGTTAAAGTAAAAAATTACAATCTTTCTAAATTAAAATTAAATTTAAAATACGTATAAGTGCATTTTTTAATAATAATTTTTATGTTTTTAATAATTTATATAAATTTTAATTTACAAAAAATCATCTTCAGTATTGGACTCTTCCCAAAAAATATTGCCGCTCAATGAAACATTTGTCTCGTCGTCTTCAACTGGCTCATTAGCATTTTCTTTAAGTATATATTTATCAATTTCGGCAAATAATATTTTTTTTGGTCTTTGGATTCCTTTTTGAAGTCAAAAACGGTCATGAAGATAGTATTTAATAAGTCATTAAATCTTTTTGAGTGTATTTTCGTGACGTTTTCCTCGTATGGGACAGTCTTGCTTTTTTCACGATTTTGCGGTTGGCTTCCAATGCTTCTTCAGACAAGCACCCTGAAATTTATTTTCAGATACCACAATAGACGGAATAAATTTTTTTCAGTTTGTAACGCATACAGAGATGGAAAACAATTTGGGTGTATTTCATTTATTGTGTTACGTAGCACACTATATTTTCATTCGGTCAAATCTACATTCATATATAGCGCCAAAGGTTTTGTTGCTGGTAAGCATTTAAATTCGACATTGGGCTTTGCAAAACAGAATGAGATTCCCGTTTTAAATTTTCCACTGCAAATTTTACTTCCTCAAGGGAACATTTTAATACTAACTTTGCCACTCTTCGGTGTCTAGTTTTGACTGTAGTGCTACCAAAATCTTTTGTCGGTCTACCACGTTTTCTACATGAAGTTTCTGTTGCATGTAAAGCCACTGTTGTATCACCTTCTAGAGTTGGAAGCAGCAAATTTTCATAAACAATTTTACTCGTGCTTGGTTGCTAAAATTTAAATTAAATATATTTAATAATATCTTTATTTTAGAATAGCAATTAAAAATGATAAAACTTACATCATCAGCATCAAAAAAAGTATTGTTTACCCAAGAAGAATGTTTCTTTTTTAAATGCATTAAGTTGCCCCTGCTTTCTTTCCAAAAATTTATCATTTTGTTACACTTTGATTAGATATGTGCTCGTTAATTAATTGAACCACGCGCCCTCACTTTTACTCGTTTGTAAAAGTAAGTAATTATCAAGCATATAAATTTATTGAACGTTTTATTAGAAAATTTTAATTTTTTCTTTAACTGAAATGTCTGTGTGCAATATTTGGGAACACTCCACCAAACAGTTTTGCTTATTACAAACAAAGGATGTTGCAAAAAAAAACTTCTGTCACGTACCCCTCTCCAATTTAAATACAAAATAACGGTAAATAATATTTGTAGGTGGGAGTCAAATCTAGCGATTTTCAATTGCTTTATTAGTTTGTTGTGATGCAAAGTTTTATAAGATTTACGAAAGACACTAAATTTTTGTCATATTTTTATCAAGTTTTTGTTTTAAATAGTCACAACCGAACTGTAAAAAACAAATTTTTTGGCAATTCATAGCTCACATTTTAAATACTTAAGAAACTTAGCTAACTTCTAGCGATTTTCTATACTAACTTATCTATATTTTTGGGAAAAAAGTTTGCACCAATGGTAAGAGGTAAACTACACAAAGTCAAATTTTGAAAACATTCTTGAAACAATTAAACACCAACGTTAATCTGTTAATTTAGCAGCATCTTGAGCGTCAAAAAGAGGCAAACACAATTTTATACTTATTTTTTTAATTTATCTCGTTAATTAATAAAATCTAATGGTATCAATTTGGTTTTATATTGTATTTATATTGTAAGTTTTTTTTGTTTTTAATTCCAGAAAACTGTCGAAATTTGAGAAAAAAATCACCAAAATAGCCATTTTTAAAAATAATTTTTTTTAAAGTTGTGGTTAATTTTTTAAACTTTTTTTTACTTGCAGTTATTAGAAAACAGTATGAATTTTTGAAAACAGAAAAAAACCCATAGACCATATTTTTCTTTTTTTTTTTTAATTTTCCATCAAAGTTAAAAAATTTTTGGAGCTTAAGTGAATAATAAGCGTTTTTTAAACCAACAAAAACTATGTATGGGAAAATAATATAATAAAAATTTTTTCACAGTTGGTTTCGAATATAGTTAGCTATTACAAGAAACAATTTGAATTTCCTAGTTCAAAAAATTAAATTTTTACAATAATTTTTTTTAAACAATAAAAAACCTTAGCAATTTGGGGTTTTAGTGCCATTTTATAGCGTAAAATACATAGAAACGCAAAAACTTTACTATTTTCGCTGTTTTTTTTATTAAACAGTATTAATTTGAATTTATATTTTACAGTATTTGTAGTTTGTTTTCTTTTAAACTTTAGAAAACTTTCGAAATTTGAGAAAAAATCACGAAAATAGCCATTTTTAAAAATAATTTTTTTTTAAAGTTGTGGTTAAATTTTTAAATTTTTTTTTTTGTAATTTTTAGAAAACAGTATGAATTTTTGAAAACAGAAAAACACCCATAGACCATATTTTTCTTTTTTTTTTAATTTTTCATCAAAGTTAAAAAATTTTTAGAGCTTAAGTAAATAATAAGCATTTTTCAAAGCAATAAGAAATACTTATAAAAAAAGAAATCGCAAAAAATTTTTTTGAGAGTTAGTTGCAAATATAGTTATTTACTACAGAAAAAAATTTTAATCTCATACTACAAAAAAAAAAATTTTTTTACAACTGTTTTCCTGAAGCATATAAGACGCGGGTATTTGTTTAGCCATTTTTACTTCAAATTCTTTGACTTTGGCGACCCCTAGCGCCACCAAAAAGAGCTAAATCGAAAAATTCTTTAAAATTTATTTAAAAATTATTGTTATCTGTCGACCTATATATTTTTTATCTACAATATAAAACATTTTTTTATTGTATTTTTGTCTATGAGACACAGCACTGTGCGTCGCCCCTCTCTAGAGCCCATCACCATACAAAGCTACCGTACGTAAGAATTGGTCTTACATGGGATGTGTAAATCCAGTTTGTCATAGCCGGTTGCAACCCCCAGCTCCTACAGCCAAAGTAGGCATTGAAAGCTTTCCTAACCATCTCCTCTGCGTTCGCCCTTCAAGGGTAACTTGCCATCCAGGACGATACCTGGCCCTATCTGCTAGTTTTAGCCGAAGAGAACTCGATCCGTCTTTCCTGGGTTTACTCCCAGTCCCTTGCCCCTGGCCAATCATAAAAATCGTACCTCGCTCGTAGTGGACAAGAATTTTGCCGTCACTAAAACCACGATGTCGTCTGCATATGCAATTACTTTTATTCCCTTTGAGTCAAACCGCCTCAATATCCCGTTAACTACCAAAATCCACAGTAGTGGCGACAATACCCCCCCCCCCCCCCCCCCCATCCTGTTGTGTTCCCCTAACCACACCTCTTTCCAGATGTTCCTTCGCAGAAATCTAGAAGTTAAAAAGCTCAAATACTTTGATTCCGTGGTATCAAAGAGATTGTAGTTAAAGTCACCCATAACAACAATATTAGAATAACGATCAAACAGATCAGAATGAAGACTTACAATTCATCAATATTCCCATTACTCAAGGAGACTACAACTACTGACACGAAACCATTCTTACCAAAAGCTTCTACCAATATAAATTGTCTTGTAACGTAATTTACCTGAAATGTACAGTCAAACTCCTTCGGCTCTGGTATGATTAATGTGTCCATAATAATCCGTGTTTGGACGATCATTTCTTACAATTGAATACCCTGGTAGACCGACACTATTATAGGCTGCATGAGACAGGCTCTTAGTGTACCCGAGACATGGTGCAGGGAACAGGGCTTAACCATAAATGCTAGGAAGACAGATGCTATGCTCTTCCCTCATAAAAGGAAGGGCATAGAGATTGGATCCCTAACGGTTTTTGGGACCGAGATCAATGTATCCAGGGAGGTGAATATTCTGGGGATTACTCTGGATACGAAACTAACCTGTAATGACCACCTTAAATCGAGGATACAAAAAGCGAAAAGAATTTAGCATTAGTGTAAACAAGTGTGCGGTCGTAGGTCGGGAATCTAACCTAAGGCTGGACATTGGATTTACACAAAGATAGTGAGACCGTTAACCACTTACGCGTCTGTCGTTTGGTGTCAGAAGGCCACGCAAGTGACGATTAAGCATAAGTTTGATGCGGTTCAGAGGATTGCTTGCATGGGTATATGTGGTGCGATGCGTACTACGCCGACGCAGGCAATACTGGGACTGCTGCCTTTGGACTTGTTAATAAGGAAAACGGCGGCAATGACGGCACTGCGGATGGAAAGGGATGCAACATGGCATCGCTTTGGATGTAATGTGGGCTATAGGAGTATTTAGATGCATGCCGATGGAACGCATGAAACGAGTAAAGGTGCTCGAGAGGCTACATCAAACGCTCATAGCGGATGGATCCATTCTCATCGAGGTTTTTTTTCATATATTTATTATAAAATCTTCGCCTTTGGCGAACTAACAATAAGTATTCAAATCTTAAAACTAGGTAGTCAATATAAGTCCAGCCAGTGCCAGACTAAAATTTAAGTTCTCATATTAATTAATAAGCTTCATATAAGCGCAATAGTATCCCTCCCTTTCAGACGGGTGTGTCCACTATGTTGCAGGACGTTTCGGGCGAGCGGATTTGGGTGAGTTTCCAGCTTATTTAAATACTTTTCCACATAGTTCAGGATTTCGCATTTAACTAGTGGAACTTGTAGATCCTTGTGAATGTTTCTGTTTTTAACATACCAAGGAGTTTAATTTGCGTCAACTTCGCATCTATGTGGGACTTTCATGTAAGGCGACGGTCCAGGTGAATGCCAAGGTATTTCGTCTCAAATCGTTGACGCATCATATGGTTGCTAGTTAGGATTGGAGAGCACGTTTCTTTGCGTAAAGTAAAAGTTACGTTAGTGCATTTTTGCTCATTAATTTTTAGTCCCCATAATTTTGCTCATTTCTCTACTTGGGTTACGTGTTGTTGCAATTGGCACGAAGCCTCTTTACGGTCTTTATGAATACTGAGAAAAGCGGTATCATCTGCAAATGTAGACGTGTGCGTAAAACAGTTGGTTGACATATCTGCCGTGTAAAGCAAGTACAAAATTGGACCTAGTATACTCCCTTGAGGTACACCAGCCCCACTTGGTTAAGAAAAACTTATTTGATTTCACTCTTTGATCATAAATTGTTTTCTAATAGGTTGAAAATATTAGCTGGAAGGTTAAGCTTTAGTTTGTTTCGTGCCATACTTTATCGAAAGCTTGAGAGACATCAATAAAAAGCGCGGAGCAGTACTTCTTTTCCTCAAATATTTTTCCTCTAACCTGCACCAGTCTGTGAGTTTGTTCGATTGTGCTATGTTGACTTCTAAAGCCAAATTGGTGATCTGGAATGCAGTTGCTTCCATTCATGATCGGAGTCAGCTTGTTTTTAAAGAGATTTTCGAACAATTTTGACAAAGTTGGTAACAAACTTATAGGCCTATACGACTTCACCTTCGAAGGATCTTCACCAGGCTTAGGAATCATCTTTACTAAGGCAACTTTCCTTATTGGCTGGAAATGTTCAAGCCGAACCATGGCATTAAAAATAAAAAGAATAATTCTTTTAGCGATAAAAGGTAGCTCTAAAAGCATTTTGTTGCTTATTTTATAAACTCCAGGAGCCTTTTTATCATTTAGGTTAACGATAGCCTCAACATCTGAAAATCGGAAACGTATTTCCATAGGACGTCTAGCAGCAACAGGCGTTAATTCCCTCATGTCAGTGAGCGTGTTGCGAGTGAACACGTTTCTTAAGTGACTTGCAAACAGATCGCATTTTTATTTGTCATTTATAGCCCAGGATCCTCTTAAGATTACGCAGTGGAGGTTTTGCGATAAAGGGTCTTTTTAGACGTCTGGCAAATCGCCATATAGAATAATTTGTCTGGGAAGTCGCTTCTAGGTACATGGATGGTGACATCAGTATTTTTACTGATTGCTCTCTTAAAGACGGAAGGGCAGGAGCCTGGGTCCACTCAATTGAGTTGAACCTTTCCTGCTTCTTGAGTCTGGGAGAGTACGTGTCCGTATATCAGGCAGAGATGCTTGGATTGCTGCACGCGTTGAACCACTTGCTAGAAGATCGGTTGCGCGGGAGGAAAATTCTCATCGCACTTGATAACCAGTCTGTGATTAGATGCATGCAGCGTACGGATTTGAACTGGAAATTGGTGCTTGAATGTGTTCTGAAGCTCAGTAGATGTGCCTCTGAGAATGAGGAAACGCTAATGTGGGTTAAGGGACATATAGGCATAAATGGGAATGAGGCGGCAGACGAACTTGCGGCATTCTGTGGACCGGAATCTAAGACTGCTCTTGGGGATGGGATGATGCGTGCAAAGGTCTTGCAATGGGTGGAATCTATGAACCTGACGAGGCGGATGGAGACAACCGCAAGTAGACAGGCACACATGGTGCTCAGAGAGCTCCTTGGAGGAATGCAGTTAAGGTTCTCGAATACAATCTGAAGACCCTAAGCTGGAAAGCTTCTCTGGTCACAGGGCATGGAAACTTCAAATCACCTGCACAAGATTAAAATTGTGGAGAACGATGTTTAAATAATGTGTTTTGAGACTGCTGAGACAGCGGCGCATGTAGTATGCGAATGTCCAGCAATGGATACCAACAGACTTATTAGTCTGAAACAAATACTGGCGATCACGAAGGACTCTATGATGAGGATTGTAGACAATTATCAGTCTTCAATATGAAGTCACGAAAGTCTAACGCAAACGCCAGGGACGGCACGGGACTCAGTGAGGCTGGGATACCTTTTCGGTAGCCTTAAAATCTCTGGGGAACGAACGGGGTCGAAAAGGGACCCGTTTTTGGAAGAGGTCTGCTTCGGTATCCCCCTACACTTATATATGTATATACCCTGGTAGACCTAATGATGCGGAAAAGTCAGGTTTAAACTACTTCTAGTTGCTACCCCTACGTATGTATGTTGTTGTATATAGATAGCTACCCCTACGTATGTATGTTGTTGTATAAAGATAAATACTTCCCGTTTATTTAGTATACGAATTCAAATTCCTTTATTTAATCAAACATAACAAGTACTAATATAAAACTGAGATCCAAAGTAAGACAAAAAAGAAAGATATATGTATATAAAGAGAAATAAAAAAATAATAAAAAGATAATGATGCCAGATTATTTACTTCTATGGTTGTTGCCAAAATCCCCCCTTTTTTAAGGTGAATATCTTCCTGAAGGCCGACGTGTTCTTGCAGACCTTCTTGGCTCCATGGTTTCATTAGAGAGAACAGGCATCTCGGCTTTCGATTGTAACCATTCTGGTTCATCTTTATCATTTGATTTTGCTGGTGACAAGTGTAATGATAATAAAACAACTTCTTACGTTAAAGGAATAAAACAACTTGTTCCGTTAAAGGTTATTTATTAATTAATTTCTTCTACTCGTTGTGTCTCACCAACAAGTAGGCAAGACACACACATACACTTACACTAGTTTATAATAAACTTACTGGCTAGCTTATCGTCTACCTTAATTAGCGTGGGAATCTGTCTGCTCAGCATTTTACATGAAACAAGCAGACAGAGCTTATGTGGACATGGCTGCACTAAGCGTGAGCGTTTGGTTACATGCTGAAGGCATGTTAACCACGAATAGTCAAACACACTACATTTCCCTTTTTTACAAAAGGAATAATCAACGGAAGGTTGATTATTCCTTTCAGCATGAAAAAATTTCCTTATTCTAATGCTATATCAAATTAGAAATTTCAGAGCGGGAAAGTTTACTTAGTGCTTGGAAAAACATTACAATTACAATAAAACCAAACACACTACATTTCCCTTTTTAACAAAAGGAATAATCAACGTGAGGTTGGTTATTCCTTTCAGCAAGAAAATACTTTAAAAATTATTTCTTATTTTCCTTTAACAACTATTCATTATTTTCTATAAGAAAATTTTATTCATTATTTTCCTAAAAACTATTCCTTTAAAAATTAATTTCTTATTTTCATAAAAAACTATTTCTTTAAAAAACTATTCCTTTAAAAATCTATTCTTATTTTCCTAAAAAACTGTTCTTTTAAAATCTATTCCTTTAAAAAATCTATTTCTTTAAAAAATCTATTCCCTTAAAAAATCTATTCCTTTAAAAAATCTATTTCCTTAAAAAATCTATTCTTATTTTCCTAAAAACTGTTCTTTTTAAAAATCTATTCCTTTAAAAAATCTTTTCTTATTTTCCTAAAAAAAACTATTCTTGTTTTCCTAAAAAACTATTCTTATTTTCCTAAAAACTATTCTTTTAAAAATTAATTTCTTATTTTCATAAAAAACTATTCTTTTAAAAATCTATTCCTTTAAAAAAATCTATTCCTTTAAAAAAATCTATTCCCCCCTTTTCCTCAATGTCAACAAAATCCGATAATCTACCCAATTAATCAGTAGTACCTCCGTACAATATTGCCCTGTTCTTATGGACATGGAATGGTTTTCCATTCTCATTTTCCAATTCCAGGTTACCCCTCTGGTCGAGTGAAATCACCCTGAACGGTCCCCTGTAAACCATGTCCAGTTTGTGTCCCGCTTCATTACGAACCAGGACTAAGTCGTCCCCGGCCACTCTGGACGGGTTCGCCTTTTCAACAGATTTCATCTGTCTAGTCAGTTTAGTATCCTCCATAAACCGAGCGGCTCTCCGCCACGCCAACTGCAGCCTGAATTTCACCTCTTTCTCATACGATCCTACGTTGTAAAGTGGATCTATTCTTTCCCCACTGGTAAACCCCAGGGATGGTGGGAGTTTCCCGTAGACGAGTTCAAATGGGCAGTATCCATGGGCCGTGGATGGGGTTGTGTTGTAGCAGTATGCAAAGTACCCAAGCCACTTGACCCAGTCGGAATGATCGGGCGAGATATATGATCTCAAATACTCGTTGAACGTTCTATGAGACCTTTCAACGGTTCCGACGGTTTCGTGATGATAAGGAGTTGAGTTAAATTTCCCAATTCCCAGGAGTGAGCACAGTTCTGATAACGTCTGGTTCATGTACTCGGTGCCCATGTCTGTAACTATAGTAGTCATCGGGCCGTATATCAGGATAAAATGGTCCATAATTGCCTTTGCAACCCTTCTGGCCGATTTATCCTTGACAGGTATGGCCACCAAATATTTCGTCAAGTCACACATCAGGGTCACCGCGTATTCATCCCCAGAGTCGGACCTTGGCAGGGGTCCCACTGTATCTATCACGACCCTATCGAATGCTTTCAATGGAGTCGGCGTTACCACCAGTGGTTCTTTGCCCCTCCTAGCCGACTTATTCCGCTGGCATGCCCCACAGGCCCTGACGTACCTGGCTATATCCCTCGTCATGCCCCTCCAGTGATAATAGAGTCTGATCTTCCTAACCATTCGCGTGATCCCGGGATGTCCACCCGTAATGGGATCATCGTGAAATCTACTCATGATTTCCATTTTCCTATCCCTAGATGTAATCCTCTCCAATTCAGGTATGAGCACTATTATTAAATTTGAATCTTGCAAGACCTCGTTCCCTTTTCTCTTGAAGGTGTCTTTATCTGTCCCTAGGACCCTAAGTTGACTGTCATTCAACGTCAGTCGCATGATTGTCACGCCCGTTTCATCAGCTATTCTTGCAAGCTTTGGAAAGAGGTAGCCTAAGTCTACTTTTCCATTAATGACCGAGTCATACAACCTATTATCGGAAAGCACTTGCCGTCCTTTCCTGACCACAATTCTATCCTCACCAAAGTGCAATAGTGGCGCTTTACCGTGCTCTTGGGCACTAATTGCCTCGTATACCTTCACTCTAGGGTAGTCCTTCGGTCGAGGAGTATTATATCCTCCTCCGGGGCATTCTCCGTCATTCCTTTTCTGAGATCTAGTCGTAACCCTCATCACATTACCGACCTCGATGTTCCTCACATCGGTTATTTCAATCCTCGAAAGCGCGTCCGCAGTATGGTTCTCCTTTCCCTTTATGTACTCTATCGTGAAGTCATATTCCTCGATATCTAACCTCATTCTCGTCAGTTTAGACGAGGGGTTCTTCAAGGAGAATAGGTATGTCAGCGGTCTGTGATCGCTCCTTACCATAAACCTCCGGCCATACACGTATGGTCTGAAATACAGAATCGCCCAGTGTATCGCGGTCAATTCCTGTTCTATGGTAGACTTGTTACTTTCACCCTTCGTGAAAGCCCTTGATGCATAAGCAATCGGCAGGTGTAAGCCATTTCTCTCCTGACTCAGGACAGCGCCGCAAGCGTGTTTGCTGGCATCTGTCGTAATACAAAATTCCCTAGAAAAATCGGGGTATTGGAGAATTTGAGGGCTTATGAGTTGGTTCCTAAGATAGTGAAAAGCTTCCTCACATTCCTTAGTCCATACATACGGTACTTTCTTCCTGGATAGTCTAGTTAGATGCCGCGACGCGGCTGCAAAGTTAGGGATGAATCTTCTGTAATAATTACAAAATGCTACGAAGCGTTTAGCTTCGTCACCATTTTTGGGTATGGGGTAGTTAACTATTGTGGCGAACTTGCTGTCGTCGGGTAAGATGCCCCTATCCGTGCACTTATGCCCCAAAAAGGTCACTTCCCTGGCGAAAAATGAGCATTTGTCCGGATGTAACTTGAGATTGTATTTTCTGCAAATGCCGAAAACATCTCTTAGGTTTTGCAACATATGTTGCGAAGAACAACCTATGACCACCAAGTCATCCATATAAACGAATGCCTGGGATGGGGACAATCCGGAGAATGCTAGCGACATCATTCTCTGAAAAGAGTTCGGTGCTATCTTGATACCGTAGGGGAGCCTCTTAAAGCGAAATGAACCCTTTTCCGTAGAAAAAGACGTAATGTCTCTTGACTCCTCTTCTAACTCAATCTGGTGAAATCCAGTAACCAAGTCAACACATGAAAAGAATTTTGCCCTACCTAGCTGATCCAGTATGTCGTCTATCCTAGGTAAAGGAAATTTATCCGCAATTAGTTTTTTATTAATCCCCCTGTAGTCTACCACTAATCTCCATCTTTTCTGGGTGGAACCAGGTAATGCCTTTTTAGGCACTAGTAAAATAGGGCTATTATACTCCGAATGTGATGGTTCCACTATACCATCCTTTATCAGCCTATTCACCTGTATATCGACCTCATCCTTGTGCGCGTGAGGAATCCTATAATTCCTAATATATACCGGCTGTTTATCGTGAAGTCTAACTTTCTGTCTATAGAAGTTATTGCAGGATATCTTGTCGCTTTCTAGAGCAAATACATCTATGTATTCGGAGCACAACTTCCTGAGGTCCTCATGAGCATAGTGAGGAAAGTTCCTAGACAATCTACTCAACTTCTCCCTGTCCTTAGTGGGGTTGCTAACCGTATGGGCTATTATATAGTCGTTCAGACTCTCTGAGGTCACATTGCAATTCTCAATTATCAGGTCCTGGTCGGTAGTATTAACGATCCTGGCCAATGGCTTGCTCGCAGTCGTTATCGTGCTTGCCACGTATACGCCCTCTCGTATCGTCTGTTGGGGTATTAGGACCTCCCTCGAATCAGTCGTGACCCTTACCTGTCTAATTACCTCGGACCTGGCCGGTAGTGATATCGAGTTTACTCTTGGCCCATTTTGCATAGGAATGGCTATATCATATGGGACGTCCCTAGTTCGTAGGATGATCCGGTCTCGATCATTGTCAAAATCTAGAATGCAGTTATATTTTCGGATAAAATCCATGCCTATTATGCCATCTGCCTGTATTGGGAAGTTATCCTTCACCACGTGAAATTCGTGTGCTATCAGAAGGTCCTCGATCTTCAGATCTGCTTTCACTCTCCCGAGTGTGGTGATGAGACCTTGTCCAATGCCGTTAAGGCTTGTTCTGCTATTGCAGTTTATAGGCTCGTTTAGAACCTGATTATGCTTCACAATTGATACATCAGCGCCTGTGTCGATGAGAAAGTTGCACACAGTATTGCCAAGAGATGTTCTAATTCTGAGGTAGCTACAAAGGGTTAGGTTTATCGTTCGAATTCTATTGTCTATTGTGCATTTCGGGGGGTCTGCTCGTTTCCCGAGTCGTTCTCGGTCACGCAGCGTATATTGTGGGTACGTCTGATATTGTCACCAAAACCCCTTCGGTTGCCGTTGTCCCGATGGGACCCTCCGTAACTGTTATTACCGCCACCACGGTTCCTGTGGCCATCACCGTCAGCATTCCGGTTGCCATTGCCCCGGTTACGGTTGCCATTATTACCCCTATTACGACTTGAACCGCCGTAGCCCCTGTTACGCCCAAAGTCGTGGTCATAATTGCGATTCCCAGAGCCCCTCTGGTCGTAACTCGCGCGGCCGCGGAATTGATTCCCATTAGGTCCGAATGCCAATATGGAGTTAGGTTGACCATAGACTTCCGTGCAACTCTCCACGAACTTCGCTATGGCCCCGTTCAAGTCAGAGAAAGTACCTGACTCCATGATCAATCGGACTCTATCGTTAGAGGCATTCTTCACTATGGCCCTAACGGCCGAACGGGTCGCGTACGTACATGCAATGTCAGTGGGGAGACCATCGCCGATATACGCGGTCTCAAGTTTCCTTGTGAGATCCTCGATCTCCTTCGCGTAATCGTTCGCGCTTTTTCCCTGCTGTCGTATGTTCATTAGCTTGGCCGTAACGACGTCCACTGATTCGCCCCTGATTGAACTCCTCAGCCTCGTTATTATCTGTGCCAAGGTGGTCTCCGTAGAGATGAGATTCCTGGCCGAACCTTTTAGCTTCGTTTTCAAGAGGTTCACGGCCGTTGACTCGTGTGATTCTTTAATAGAATCTACTAGAGTCAGCGAATCGATAAAACTTTGAAGGTTCTGTGGTGAACCGTCGTAATCAGGTATCAGCCTGGAAGCTGTATTTAGGAATTCTACCTCAGTTTGAGGCATGGTTTGTATCCCACTATTCCCTTCAAACTTCAATCTGGGTATTTCCTCGTGTAGGGAGGATGGTATTGTCAACCTTATGCCCTTACGTAGGGTAACTGAGAGAAGTTTCTCTCTTATCTCAGCGAAAAATGCTTCGGCCGCTGTTCTGTGGCCCTTTGTCAACCTGTTATAGTTGACGTTAAGTAATATCCTTATATTCTCTGCCTGTTGCAACAGAATTTCAACGTGTCTGTGCACCGTTTCTTCCCTGGTATCCCGGTCCGTATTCAGACACTTGTAGGATCTCAAAAACCTCTCCCTAAACAATCGTGCCTTATAGGTTATGTCCTCCCATTCCATTCATACACCGTTCCAGAATAGCTATAAAATTAACTGGAGGGACTCGTAAGTATCGCAGTCAATAACTAATTTGTCAATTACTCACGGAATTTCCCTAAACCTTATCTAAGTCAGTCGCCCTGCTGACGTATCTTTTCCGCAATGATCTCTTATGTAATAAGTATATCTTCAGTAATAAATTAACGGCGCTTATAAGGGTCAAGGCTATTAATATGTACCGCAGTGAGTCTAACTGTGTGGTGTGGTCCACTATCTCTACGTTAGTTATTACGTTCGCGTTTGGGTTTTCTAATTTCGAACTCGTCTTACCCATGTTTGCGATTTAAGTTGTAACGGATCAAAATTGCATTTCATTTATTTCATGGTAAGTGAATGTCCTTTCAAATTAAAATAAATTGTCCTATTATATGTATTCAAATTTGGTCGGCTACTGGAGGGACTCGTAAGTTTCGCAGTAGTCTACACAGATTATCAAATAAATTTAATTAAAAAATCTCTATATTTTATAAAATTAATTATTTCAGTAATTTTAGGTCACTATAAATATCGTAATAATAAAATATTCAAGGTTCCCTGTTTTTCTTCTCTTATATCAATGAATTGTTAAAAACAAGGAAAGGTAATTCAAACATTTCAATATTTATGTAAATACGCAAAGTAGGAAAATGTAAAAATGCTATTACTTATATATTTGATAGGAGTCTTATTTAAAAGTTATTTTTAGGATTCATTGAAGTTTATATATATAAGTAAAAATTAAAATTGAAATTTATAAAACAATTAGTTCAACGAAACTATTAAGCAATTTAAAATCATTTACAAAAAAATATTGATTTAAACATGTTTATTTAAAAATAAATTTGTAAAAATATTAGAATCTAAATACTTAGGCTGATGAGGATTAGTTGGGCTCTAAGGAGTGGATGGATCCTTTTTGGTAGTGGACGTGGTGCATTTGTTGTTGAATGTAATGTAATGAGAATAAAACAAAACTTTGAGGGGTTGATGGCTGTCACAACTTCTTATGGCGAATGGTGTTTTTGCGTATTATAGGTGCATTAATTTTATTGCATGCTTTATTTGACTTTATTTGTTCTCTTTTTTTCTTTTTGGTAAAAATAACCCTTTTAGCTTAAACTTTTAATTTATGTGTTCTGTTTTTGGATTTATTGTAAATTTTTTTTCACTTTTTTTTTTCGCTCTTTTGTTCTTTGGTCCCTTTTTTTTTTTTTTAACACTTATGTTTGTTAATTGAGTCTTTTTAGTGTTTTTCTAAATGCATGTTTATTTTATATAGTTTATTCAAATACAATTTTGGATTTTCTAAAACATCACATTTGTTCTTTTTATAGTTTTTCCTTCTTGTGTTATCTTTATAAATTTAAGTTTTGTTCACTTTTTATTTATAACTCCCATTATCTTTCTTGACGGCACTTTGCTTGTAATAATTTACATATATTTTAAACAAATTTAATTTCACGTATGTGATTATGTAAAGCAAATTTTTTGGTTTATTCGATAAGTAGTTTTTTCCCACATTACTTTTTTTTTTTTTTGTGTAATAGTCTCCTGGCAGGATCGCCATGTAATGATAATAAAACAACTTCTTACGTTAAAGGAATAAAACAACTTGTTCCGTTAAAGGTTATTTATTAATTAATTTCTTCTACTCGTTGTGTCTCACCAACAAGTAGGCAAGACACACACATACACTTACACTAGTTTATAATAAACTTACTGGCTAGCTTATCGTCTACCTTAATTAGCGTGGGAATCTGTCTGCTCAGCATTTTACATGAAACAAGCAGACAGAGCTTATGTGGACATGGCTGCACTAAGCGTGAGCGTTTGGTTACATGCTGAAGGCATGTTAACCACGAATAGTCAAACACACTACACAAGTTCAGAGATTCACTGCTACTGATGGGAGACGATAAATCTTCTTCGAAAAATTCTAAAAAAGTTACATCTGGTTGGTGATCACTTGTATAGCGCTGCCTAAGTTAATTTACGTGTGACCGTATAATAGTGTTACGGCGACCTGTCGATGCCAATACATTGCAAATCACTGAACCGATACGTTCGACTTTTCCAGAAATCTAAGACATTTTGTTCTTATAATAAATCTTATCTCCTGCTTGGAAACTGCGAATTTTAGCCCCGTGCCTTTTATTATAAGCCTTTTCCATAAATGTATTACGACTGCGACTTGCGTTTGGAGTGATTTTCAACAAGTCCAAGGCCGTACGGATACGTCTTCCAATAAAAACTTCGAATGGTGACTTTCCCCAGGACCGCTAGGATTTGGTGTAGCTCTATACTGTAAAAGAAAGTTTAAAAAATTTTTTTTGTCGTCTGAGTTAGCATCACAATATGATTTTTTAAAAGCGTTGTTTATTGTTTCGACGAATCGTTCTGCTTGCCCATTAGACTGTGGATGATAGGGTGGGGTTTTAACATGTAATATTCCTCTCCCTTCGCAGAAACGTTGAAAAACAGAACTGGTAAATTAAGTACCATTATCTGATACATTTCGCTTTGGTTGACCATAACGTGATATATATTCGTGCATACATCTTGTTATTTCATTTGCCGATATTGTTGAAGTTTACATTACCTCAGACTACTTCGAGTACGCGTCAACTATTACTAAATAGTTTTTATCTCTTAAGGGACCAGCGATATCAATGTGCCAATAGACATACGATCGTGCCAACCATTTCATACGTTCGATACCTTGATGTCCTTTATGGAGTTGTTTCAGTATTCGGCGTCGAAAAATCTTTGGAATAACTAATCTATCTTCGCTCATGATGCAATTATTAACGATACTTAAAAATTCCCTTCGGTTGTAGTACGGTTTTATATGGGGGCAATTTTTGGTAACTCTGGCCACCCGTTTTTGGTTAATTCAGCAACCTCGTTTAGTTTTGAGTCCTTTGATGTAGTAATGCTAACCATATTCTGGGTGCCCCGGTAGGTCAGTGGTAAGTGCACGAGTCTACCAGTATGGGGGTTGTGGGTTCGATTCTCACCTGAGACCCTGGTAAGTCTGCTTCTGTTTTTTCTATCTTATCTATCCTTCTCAAAATTTCTTTTTTCCTTCCATCTGAACCTATTCTATCTGCCTCTCAAGGTAACAAAAAGGGACCGAATTAAGCGGACCCAAGTGAGCTGTATCCTTTCCATCAACGGCTGACTGTTCTACCTATCCTAACCATATTCTGTGTGACAGGTAAGTGCTTAATATTTTTTTCAATAATAAAATTACAATCGTCTTCAGTTTGTATAGCCGCTGCTACAAAATCGTCGTTTTGCAAATGATTTCCTATGAGGATGTCGACATTACCGAATTCATTTGTGTTTACATATTAAATTTTGAAATCGTAACACATAATGGTGAGCGCCCACCGCTGCAATCGGTTTGCAATGTGTGCTTGTATTCCTTTTTTCGATCCAAGAATGGTAAGTAGCGGCTTGTGGTCCGTTAACAAAGTAAATTTTCGACAATATATCATGCGATTAAATTTTGTACAAGCAAACACTAATGCTAATGCCTCTTTTTCGATTTGGCTGTACTTTTTCTCAGTCGATGTTAAAGCTCGTAAAACGTGATAAAATGCCTTTCTGTCTCCATTAGGCAGTTTATGAAAAATTTGTGCACCAATTCCAAACATGGACGCGTCGGCTGCTACAAATATTTGCAACTTGCTATCGTAGTGTGTCAGGAGTAAGTCTGACTGAAGAATCTATGGCGCCCAAAAGTTAAAGAAGTTGTGAAACGGTTTCCGGACGTGGCATATTTGCTACGGCTTCCATTTTTCGGAATCGGGGTGAATACCGTGTGAATCTATCATATGCCCCAAATATTTTATTGATGTCTTAAAAATATCGCATTTTTCCCACCTGATCGTCAAACTATGGAAACGCTTGACGACTTCCTTAACCTTTGAGAAATTATCTGCTAGTGTCGATGTTGCAATGATCACATCGTCTAAATAAGCTACAACCCCATCGAGTTCTGCAAGTATGGTAACTATAGCCTTTTGGAATGCGCCAGGTGCAGATGTCACTCCCGGGGGCAATCGATTAAAGAAATACAGACCTTTGTATGTTGTAATAGTTAGCAACTTCTTTGATATATGGTCCACTTCGAACTGGAAATACGCATCTGAGAGATCTATTTCAATAAAAATTTTGCAATTTGACATTTTAGCAAAAATTTCGTCAGCATGTGGAATTGGGAACAAATTTAGTTCCATGCACTAGTTTAATCCTGTAGAATAATCCCCACAAATACGAGTGCTATTATTTGATTTGCTTGCAACTACTATCGGCGCGGCCCATTCTGAATGAGTGATAGGTGTGATGATTCCTTCCCCTTCTAATCGGTTTAACTCAGCTTCTACTTACGGTAGCTTTTAAAAATGGGATGGGTCTTTTTACTTTAAATACTGGTGTGCTATGTGGCTTGGTGTACAAATTGAGTTTGAATTTACTGAAATGACCGGTTTTGTTTTGAATCACATAGGGAAAATATTCACAAATTTCCTTCAAAATCTTATTCTGATCTACAACCGCTGAAATGTGTTTGCAGATGTGATCTAAACTGCTGCCCCAATAACCGAATTTATCTATCAGATTAGTACCAAATATGTTAAAGTTTTGTAACTCTGCAACACAAAATTCACCAATAAGGGGAATTTTATTATTAGAAGCGTCTGAAACTGTCTGCACACAAGACTATAATTTTTGGCTTGCCGATTTTTATCCAGTCAAATTTCGATATTATTGTGACATCAGCAGCTGTGTCCAACTGTAATTCTATGCGTTGGGTGTTTATGTGTAGTGAAACAAATTTTCTGCGAGCTACATGGCTCCTCACCGTTTTAACGTTTTGTTGATTTTTTTGCGTCGCTGCTACTACGTTTGTGCGACGTTCGTCGCCATGTTTTTTTCATCACGTTTATTGTGTTTGTAAGTTTCTTTACGCGTGTGTTCGTTTGAGTTTTGTGGTTATGTTTAAACGTGCTGCGTTTTTTCAAACTGCCACAATACCTTTCTTTATGTCCGAGTTGACCACACGTCTTGCATTTATGGTTTGCGTAAGTTCATTCCACTACAAAGTGCATAGCCCCACACTGCCAACATGGACGCTTTGGGCCATCGGAACTATTTTTATTAGACGCGAGCTTGACATTGTCGGCGACCGCACACTAACTAAGTTTGCTTTTCTTGTTTTGCACTGTTCTCACCTGTTGTGTTTGTGCTTCCGCTAGGTGGGTGTCATTTTTGAGTGTCATTACACGTTGTATCTCTGATGTAAGCCTTTCCAGCAGTGTGGCCATATTAGCTTTTTTGGAGCCAAATTTAGCTTTATTTTTCTTCATTTAGCCCGAAATATTTACATTTAGCCTTTAGCTTTTCTTTAAGCTTTTTTAGTAGTTTTTCGAGCTAGATAAAATTTTAAAAATTTGTCGTATTATATTTTTGGTATATATCTCAATTATACTGAAAGGTATCAAGCTCCAAATTTTCTTCGAATTTAGAACATTACAGTTTCCAAACCATTATTTTGTTTAATAATTAACTTCTAGCGACATTTAAAAAACGTGAAACAGCACAAAAATTAAAAAAAAAAATATTATAATAAGATATAAGGAAGGTATGGTATTACAAAAAAAAACGTAAAAATTAGTTTTTCCAAAACAAATACTTTAAATGCGGCAATTTTAAAGAAAAAAATCCAAATGCGATACAAACATTTTTTGGTTAAATTATAAAATCTTTTAATACTTACTAATAGTATTGAACTATATTTGTTGAAAATCATGTTCTTTGTAAATTTTATTTTTTTACCAGGACGGTATTTTTTTTTAATTTTAATAAAAACGGCTAATAACAATAATTATTATTTTAATAGATACTTTTAAAAATACTTTCTTACAATGTAACTTTTTACATTAAAGATTATCTTTTTTTTCTTTTCTTGAACAAAATTTACATGAAGGCATTTTTCATTATATATGTACATATGTACTTATGCAACTTGAATGAAAATTTTTTTAACGAACTGTGTAGAAAAGTAGTCTCTTTATACTCGTTTTGTCAACAAACAAAAATTTAATTGAAGGAATATTAAAAAAAATTGTATCGTGTAAATGTAATCTTTTAGTTTCGACTTTTTATTGTTTTCATGTGTTTGTATTTATGAAAAAAGTTTGTAAATAAATTACTAAAATTTACGTGTTTTTGTAAAAAAATTAACGAATTGTGTGACTATTTATATTTAAAACAAAAACATATTTTCGTTTTTTGTTTTTCTTAATATATATCTTACAAATTAGTTTTTTTTTTACCAAAACAGGCACCAAATTAACACCTGCTTCTAAAAACTTTTCTAAAAAGCTCTTGTATATGCATATGTATTTGAACACATATTATTTTTCTTCTTACTGAAGGTATGGATGGGTCTACCAAGTTTTTGTAAATAAAATCAAAATTTTTCAAACAAATTTTCTTTTTAAATATTTTTAGCACACAAACGTTTCGTTCATATTATGAGAAATATCTATATAACAAAATTTGTTTTAAAACGCATTAAAAAATTTAGCATTATTTTTCGGCTTTAAGTTTTTGTTTTAAGCTCTTTTTAGCTGTTTTTTAAACGTGATTTAGCTTTAACTTTACTTGAAAATCTGGTCTCACTGCTTTCCAGTGTTATGTCGGAGGTACTCTCTAGCATTGAGATCAGCTTGCTGTGAATTTCCGTGTACGACGGAGATTGTAGCCCCATTATAAAAATTAGGCATTTAAGTTGTTGCGTTGTTGCTAGCAAAAAACGTTCACACTGATTGTTAACTCTGCCGGCGTACTTAACGATGTCTACTTTAACATCTTTGATCATTCTTAGGCAATTGTAATGAATACTGAACAATGACTCCTCTGCTATTAAACAAGACATCCATTAAATTTTCGTTTTTTGAAGGTTGTGATTTCTTCACAGCATTAGAGTTTTCTAAGAGCATTGCAAACTTATATATTAAATCTTGTTGCCGCTGAGCAGTTTCTGTTTGTTGGACCAGAATCTTTAACATGACGTTTTCCAAAGCTGACATATTTGTTTCTTTTTTTTTATTATTTATCCACAAATCCTCGTCGCCACTGTTGTAGTTGCTAACCCTACGTATGTATGTTGTTGTATAAAGATATATACTCCCCGTTTGTTTAGTATACGAATTCAAATTCCTTTATTTAATCAAACATAACAAGAACTAATATAAAAATGGCTTAACTCAGTGAGATCCAAAGTAACACAAAAAAGAAAGATACATATATAAATATAAAGAGAAATAAAAAAATAATAAAAAGATAATGATGCCAGATTATTCACTTCTTTGGTTGTTGCCCACAAAACCAGGTCTCTGACACCCCAATTATATCAAGACCGTACTCTATAAATGTGTCTTAATATGCCTCAAGTTTGGTACTAGAATGCAAAGAACTTTAACTCTGGGCATAAATATGCCCAACACACGAGTGATTTGTAAATGGATCCAAACAAGATTTTAGGACAAGCTCATTTCCAGCTATAGGGCCAAGATTATAAAATGTTATGCAACATTAATATAAATAGGGAAGCCAAATATTTTGTAGAACAACACATCAATTAAGTTTAAAAAATTTCAATCCCAAAAAAATTATATATATTCAAAGATATCTCCTTGATAGAAGTTTAAGGATTTAAATTATGCATGACAGAAAAAACAAATATAGATTATAAAAGTTTAGATTATATAGGTAAAGGTCGATCATTTCCTCCATATTTAGGATTGAAGAGACATCATTAATTTTCATCAGATAACGGTTTATGATGCTAAATCCTTTAATTTTCTTCTCGTTCTTTAGTCTCCAGTTGCATTTAAGGAGTCTGTTAGCCGGGGTGAGTAGTTGTCATTAAGATAAATATGGTTGTTATTGGTTCCACCAACAATATCACATATCTCAGGGGTTTAGATTTATAATACTCAATCATTACCACGGACGAAGGATTTTTTTAATGTAGATCACTTGAGAAGTTGTCTGCTTTTAAGTGAACCAAAATTTTGCTAACAGCCTCATTCAGATTTCCCTAGGAAGACCGGTGATGATGATATGATGTCCGATCTGTTCAGGCGGTATTGGAGTGCATGATTTAGAATCTCAAGCTCAAGAAATTTTCTTAATTATTGATATCATTCGGGTCAACTTGAGCTTTACAATATTCAACTTAATTTTTAATTTCTTTGAAGTTATTTGCCAGTTCTAAAGGTACCTTTACACGGTAATACAAAGTAATTAGATTTTGTAGAATCAAAATATTATGAAATTCTCTCCGTATTTAAAAAAAGAGAATAAAAATCTGTTCTAACTATTTTTCATGTTTACACGGATGAGGTTGGTAAAATCAAAATCGGTTGTTTCTTGCCACTTTCCTTTTGGGGTAACGCCATATGGTTAAGGTTCAACAATATTAACAAAAACAACATGAAAAAAAATCTGCTTTTATTTTGATTGTGTATTGTTTCATTAAGTGTAGCCACCTTCATTAGATGCTGCAAGTGCTGCCAATCTTTCACACCTCTGATGTGATGAGAATACACAAGTTTCTAAAATGGTTTAGAAAATAAACATTTACCGAACACTTGTCAAATTTTGCATCCGTATTCTCTCCTACCCAATACATTATGCTTTTACATGATGAGATTTTGTATTATCCCACAACATTTTTTGACATATCGTAATATATGTATTACCGTGTAAAGGTACCTTAACCGAACTTCACAGATGGCAGACTTAAATATTGTCTTAATCAAAGCCTGCTCACTTTTCGAAACTGCTGCATGCATGCTTACTTCGTATATGTACATATGCACATAAGTTACGGTCTTCATTGACAGTAACAGTAAGTTGGTATCAGCTATTATTAGTCACGCTGTATTTTCGATTGCAAAGTTTTTGTTCTCACCATTTCCATGTAAAATAAAGATCTCGATATGTTTCATTTCGTTATACATAGTAATAAAATAACGCAAGGAAATTTTGGAGCTAGGGTGCATAAAAAAATTTTATTTTGAACTGTCACTTGCTTTTTTATTCTATATTAATTTTCTTTATTTTTTGTTTATGAAAATATACAAAATAATTCGCTTTTCTTAAAAGAAATAAAGTAAGGTTTAAAACAAATGTCATTTAATAAAATTATGTTAATTATTAGGCGACCTATCACATTTTAAATTTCAATTCTTGATTTTTAAGAAATTGTGGGATTTTCGGTATTTTGAGATAAAATATTTTCAGTTAATACTTTTAACTACTTTTCAATATCTTTCTTAAAAACGTTCTATTCAGCCTTAATGTTATTATTATATAAGAGAAGTTGCATATTTTTAGTTTTTGCATCAAAAAGCCATTAAATTCTTAAGACTTTAGTTTAACTTACTTGGAATGGAATATACATACATAAGTACATATATAAAATATTTCATGTTTTCAGCTACATTAGGAAATTGTAATTACAAAATTAAAATAAAATTTACCCCAAAAATGGATAATTCTTAAGCAAATATATAAATATAAATATATAAAATTGTTCAATAGGAAATATTGCATTTGAATTTTTTTTCTTCATATTTTATTATTGAATCTTCGCTTAAGCGAATAGACTAATAATAGTCTAGTCAGTACCAGGATAAAATTTAAGTTCTCACAATAAAATTAATTAATTTAAGAGGTTTCATCTAAGTGCAGTAGTATCCCTTCTTTTTAGACGGGTGTGCCCACTTTGTTGCAAGATGCAGCGAGCGAGCGGATTTGGGTGTGATTCCAGCTTATTTAAATACTTGTCCACAAAGTTTAAGATTTCGCATTTTACTAGTGGAACTTCTAGATCCTTGTGGATGTTGCCGTTTTTAATATACCAATGAGCACCAGTTATCATTCTCAAAATTTTGTTTTGACGACGTTGTATTTTTTCTATGAAAGCAGTAATTGTATACCGTAGCACCAAATTTGTTTCAAAATCGATTTGTAGAGTGGAAGTTTACAATCCAGACGTAGCACAGAGTGTCTACCAATTAGCCAGTGGATTTAAGCAACTTTAAGTTTCATTTGAGTCAGCTTGGCATCGATCTAGAGCTTGGCGGCGATCTAGGTGAATACCACGATATTTTGTATCGGTTCGTTGAGGCATCATATGGTTCTTAATAGTGATTGGGAAGCACGTTTCTTTGAGTAAAGTAAAAGTTACGTGGGCACATTTTGGTTCATTTATTTTTATTCCCCATAACTTTGCCCATTTCTTAACTTGGGTTACGTGTTGTTGCAGTTGGTTCGAAGCCTCTTTAGGGTCTTTATGAATACTAAGGAAAGCAGTATCATCAGCAAATGTCGACGTGTGTGTAACACTATTGGTTGGCATATCTGTTGTGTAAAGCAAGTACAGAACTGGACCTAGTATGCTCACTTGAGGTACACCAGCCTTTATTGGTTGAGAAGAACTTATTTGGTTTCCCTCTTTGATCATAAATTAAAATAATTATAATAATTATCGACCGGTTATGTATTTTTCTAAAAGGTTTTAAATATTAGCTGGAAGGCTGAACTGTAGTTTGTTTAACAGGCCTTCATGCCATACTTTGTCGAAAGCTTGTGAAGCATCGATAAATAGCCCAGAGCAGTACTTTTTTTCCTGAAAGGATTTTGTTACAACCTGTACCAAAGCCTTTTTGGTGATTTGGAATGCAGTTGCTGTCATTCAAGATCGCATTCAGCTCGCTTTAAAGCAACAATTTTGACATTGTGGGTAACAAACTTATAGGCCTATAAGACTCTACCTTCGAAGGATCTTTGCCAGGCTTAGGAATCATCTTTACTAAGGAAACTTTCCATATAGACGGGAAATGTTCAAGCCGAATTATCGCGTTAAAAATAAAAAGAATTATTCTTTTAGCTGTAAAAGTAGCTCAAATAGCATTTTATTGCTTATTTTATCAACGCCAGGAGCTTTTTTGCCATTTAGCGATAGCCTCTACAACATCTGTAAACCGGAAACGTATTTCTAAAGGACGTCTGACAATAACAGGCGGTAATTTCCTCACGTCTGTGCATGTATTGAGGGTAAACACGTTTTTTAAATGATTTGCAAACAGATCGCATTTTTATTCGTCATATTTAGCCCAGGATCCTCTCAGATTACGCAGTGGTGGTTTTGCGATAATGGGTCTTTTAAGACGCCTGGCTGATCGCCATAGTGAATAATTTGTCTGAGGAGTCGCGTCTAGACCTTTCAGGTACTGTTTCAGTGAGCCTCCAATAAGCTTTTTAGTTAGGTTGTACATTCTTTCAGCTTAGTTTTAAGTTGGGGCGATCTATATTTTTGCCATTCCCTGCGGGCTCTTCTTTCTTCAGATACAAGCTTTTCCACATCGTTAGAGAAAATTTTATTGTACCTCGCCTTCCGGTAGGTAGAAGACGCGTGTTCAACGGCTTTTTTAATGTTTTCATTTAGGACGCTCAGACAATCATCTATATCTCCGGGAGTTTTTAGCGGTTGGTTCTCCGAACAGTGGGTACTAATATATTTCTTATATTTTAACCAATTTACTTTTCTAGATAAGAAAAAATCACTAGTTGCTATTTGTTGAGGACTACAAATAGTGATTATTGTGGGTGAGTGGTCAGAAGATAATTCCAAGGAGGACTGAGCCTCAATAACCTCCGGGGATATACCTTTTGTTACGCCAAAATCGATAACGTCTGGAATTTTATTGTGGTCCGTAGGCCAGTAGGTTGGTTGTCCAGTTGAAATAACGTTAAGCCCCATTTCAGACACGGCATCATACAAGACACGACCTCTGGGACTAATTAGACGTGTGCTTAGCGTTATAGTCTCCAGCAGCTATGAAGCGGTGACCTAAGGATTTGTAAAAACTGTTGTACTGATCCCTTGTTATGGAGAATCTAGGCGGACAATAAACTGACGAAATAACTAGGTTATTGAAGAATTCGTCAATGGAGACGTTTGTTGTTTGGATATAACATTCGGATAGGCCACCCAACCATAGATGTCATATGAGTCTCGGAAATCAACATGACAAAAATTTTTTGGTGCATTTAAAAATACTCGAGCTTCTTTTGTGTTGGCGGATGCCGCTTGCGTTCCAGAAACAAACCCTGAGGCAGTTCATGGCCTTTTAAGCATGGCCTGCCGGCCATTTGCGCCATAATCTGCGTAAATTGTTTGACCATATTGTCAATTACGTCTTCCAGGCGGCTAAAATTGGCTCCGGTTAGTTCGCTTCTTGGCACTTCTTGTTGTGTTGTAGGCTGGGTAGACTTACGTGCATTAGGCTGGTTAGACTTTAATGCGGCGGCGTGATAAACTTGATTTGTAGTCGGTTGTGCTAACGGAGGCATATTTGTAGTTGGTATATTTAAAGGCTGGGGAAGGGCAGAAACTATTTTCGGCTTAGTTGAGCGCTTAACTGAATCAAAAACAGGGCAACCTCTATAGTTGGCCGTGTGGTTTCCACCGCAATTGCTGCATTTTTTCACCCTAGGATAATTTTTTGGTTTGTTACACTTGGTTGTATCATGCAGATCACCACACGCAACACAAACAGAAGGCATCTTACAATAAGCCTTGGTGTGGCCATATTCCTGGCAGTTTAAACACTGTACGGGCCCAGATCGCTTGTGTGGCGCTTCCACTACCACTCTACGATGCAAAATGTATTTCAAATCATAAATCGGGTGAGTCTCATTTTTCCTTATATTGATATCACCAGGTTCGAGCACCACTCGGAATAGTGGTTGAGGGTATTTATCCCTGTTTCTTATGTTTGATACATATTTGACTCTAAATCCCTTCTTACACAAACTGGTTTTAATTTCCTCTTTTGTTTTTTTCAAGTTCTGTTACCGTGGTGCGGTAAGAATTTTCTAGATTAACTTGGATTTTGGTCTCATATATGTTACCACGTTTTATGCTTGTCACATAAAAATTATTTTCACCGATTGATTTAACTAGTGACTTAATCAGGTCATTTGAGTTTTTCTCTCTCTGATAAATGGGAGGTGGCCTAAAAGTCTTTATTTCAGTAGCAGGGGCCTCATTATCCTCTTTCAAAATTGCAAAACGATTTTGCGATGAGGTTGGCCTTTCATCGTCTTTTAAAATTTTTGCAGGTTGAGATGCTTCTGCCGCTTTCGGGCTTCTTCCCCTTTTAAAAACTGTTACCTACCGGTCCATCGCTACCTGAATCTTAGGTGCAGATGCGACTTTAGGGGCTGCAGGTTCAACTCCAGAACTTGATAGCGATAACCGCGAAAAAGATTGTACCTCAGAACTTTTTTTATAATTTTTGAAAATAGGTTGGGCTTAGTCCCTGGTTCAGTAGAATTATTTAAGTTAGGCGCACTTGAACTTAGATTGTTTGTAATTATTTTTGGTCTTGCACTTAAATAGTTTTAATTATATTCAGGGTCTCCAATGTTCTCATTGCTAAAACTTGTGGAGCTTAACACAATGTAAGCATTTCGGTTATCAGGCCCACAGTCACAGCGATTACTGTTACTCATTACGCGTTCGCTTTATTTTTTTTTTTTTTAGTTTGTTGCTATTTTTTTTTCTCACTGATATGTGTATGTATGTATATTAATTCGTTTGCCACTTGTTACTAATATCACCTATTACCAATATTACACTCGCGTAGACGTGTCCGTACACCACGAGATTAGGAGAGCATTTGAAATAACTAGTCTAAACGAACCAAAAACTTTTTAAAAATAGGAAAATAGTGCACTATGACAAGAGATATACCTTGTAAAATTTCCAGAAATTATAAATTCATTACTGCGCTTAGAAACATAAACGTAACATACGATATCTATTATGGCTTACAAATCAACAAACCAATAAACGTTAAACCGAAAGAGTGTGTTACAAGTGTTTAAGGAAAATTATTATAATATACATTAGTTCGGACACATAAAAAGTGATATATTAAACGACAGTAAGATAAAAATTTTTCTATACACGGTACTTAAAATTTCAAAATAAATCGTTATTATAACGTGAATAATTGGCATAAATTGGACTCAGCCATGGCTGAGTGTCATAAATATAAAAGTACAATAAGCTACTTGAAGTTATAGAAAAACGATATGAAGAAAGACTAAAATAAACAAAATGTTGCGAAAATTAAGAAAATATACGGGGTAATAAACGAATTTGAAAATAAGAATAATAACATATGTAATTCTATACAGGAAAATAATGTAAATTTGCAAACCGAAATAAAAAAGGTAATAAAGGAATCAACAAATAAACAAAATAAACTGTCATTTGCCAATGCAATTAAAAAGAGAACAGGGTTGCCAGAAGTTTATAAACAAATGCCACTAATTATTAAACCAAAAGAAAAGCAAAAAAAGAAAAGACTAAAGAAAATTTTAACAAAAAAGTAAACCCAGTTGATTTAAAGAAATAACGGTACTGTAGTTATACACAGTGAAAATAAAAATTTAAAACAGCAATACGAAATGAAATGAGTAAGGAATATGATATTAAAGTACCTAATGATTCTAAAATGAGTATCAAGATAACGGACATGTCATTTAAATACACAGATATTGAATTAATTGAAAAAATAAAGAAGCAGAATGAGTTTTTAAAAGATAGCAAGATAAAAACAATCAGATATACAATGCAAAGATTATAATCGATTCTGAATCGTACAGGAAAATGTTATCAGTACAAAAGATTACTATGGGATGGGAGAAATGTAGTCTTCGATGGGAAAGATGTGTTAATGTGTTACAAATGTAAAGCATTTAATTATAAAGCAAATGAGTGCAGGAATAATGAAGTATGTTATAAATGTCATGGAGAACATAATCATAAAGAATGTAATGGGGACGTATTGCTAAAATGCATTAATTGTAGAAGATCAAATCAGAAATTCCATTTGAGCTTAGATGACAACCACAGTACGTTAAGCAAAGAATGCCCAGTTTACCAGAACAAACTTAAGCTTAGAATGAAAGAAAAGGAGTTAAGATTTAGCAACTAAATAATACAACTGGTATGTATACGAAGGCCCAAGGAGTGCTAAACTACTTTAGTCAAATAGAAGTAATTGCGGCTCTAAAAAAATCTGAATTTATAATATTATCTGAGACGCATTTGACAAACGATATTAAAGAACAGGAGCACTATTTGAAGGAGTATGACCATTATGCACACTGTCAAATTCAACGAGAACAGGTGGCGTCACAATATATTTTAAAAAGTCCTGGACCGTAAAAAAGTTTTGTGAAAAAAATACCAGATTCAAAATATTGGATGTGCGCATATCTAGCACAAAACAATAATTAAAATTTTATAATAACGGCTGTATATAGATCTCCAAGCAGTAGAGAATCGGAATTCTGTGAAGCATTCGAGGAGATATGCGAAAGGTTATGTGAAACAAACTACGAAATAATTATAGCAGGTGATTTTAATATAGACTGATGCAGAAATAGTACATATAAAAATAAAATCCTGGAAACGATTAATGATAGTGGCCTCAGACAAATTGTGACTGATTATACAAGGGTGACAAAAAATTCTAAATCATTATTAGACTTTTTAATAACTTATAAACATAATGCTATCCTAATAAATAATTGTGCAAATATCTAAAGAATATAAGGAGATAGATCAAATTGCAAATATATTTAATAAGTATTTTGGGGATAGCATTAGCTCAATAAGAAATTCGACAGAAAACGTGCAGCGTGTAAATCAAGTACCTACGATAAATACCCAATTTAAATTTTGTGTAATAAATTCACAAGAACTTAAGATCATCTGCAAAGACATATAAAATAAACCAGACTTTAATAAAGTCTCAATGAGTATAATAATGGATAATTGGAATCAGTTTGGAAAAATAATGACAAAAGTTATAAATAGATCTTTCGAAACCGGAGAATTTCCAGAAAGTTGGAAAATATCAGCAGTAACACCCATCGAAAAAAATAAAAAAAAACAAACAAATGGGAAGAATTTAGGCCAATTAATATACTAAAAACATGTATGCAGATGATACATTGATATACACGGAATGCAATGAAAATTTAAAACATGATATAAATAACGTAAACCAATGGTTAAAAATGAATAAATTATAATTAAATGAAAGTAAAACGAAATTAATGCAAATAAATATGAATGACAGTGAATCGCGTTTCGAAATTAATAACCAATTAATAGAGAGAGTAGAAAAAATTAAATATTTAGGATTTACAATTGACAACCAACTGAAATTCAAAAATCATATTGAATATATGCAAAAGAATTGGAAAAGAAATTGGATTTTTTAAACGTATTCGTAACAAAGTATCAATATTAAGACCTGTGTGAAGATAAATACGTATTTAACTAGCAGAGACAAAAACCACCATTTTTAGCAAAGCCAATTTTGGAGTTAACATAGCCATGTTACGCATTTAACAGAGCTCATGTTAACAAATCATTTAATCAAATAGGTCAGTACCAGGAAAAAAATCCTAGTTTCCAGACCTTACCATATGGAAAACGTGTTCGAAATATATTATTAAAACTAGAATAGTCTGATAGCTAATATATTCTTAGGCAGTAAATAAAACAAGACAAAGAAAGACTTGGCCAAATATGCATAAAATCCTTCAAGGATATTATAATTTTTCCTAAAGTAAAATTATCAAAAATTTAAAATAAACTCCTAAATACAATTAAGGCTAATGAGTTATATAGCCTTAAAGAGCACTGATTGGTCTTCATTATGCATATGGTCCATATGAGTGACAAAGAAAAACTTGGCCAAATATGCATAAAATCCTTCAAGGATATTATAATTTTTCCCAAAGTAAAATTTTAAAAAATTTAAAAAAAAAACTCCCAAATACAATTTAGGCTAATGAGTTAAAGAGCCTTAAAGAGCACTCCTTGTTCTTCACTATGCATATGGTCTATATGAGTGACAAAGAAAGACTTGGCCAAATATGCACAAAATCCTTCAAGAATATTATAATTTTTCCCAAAGTGAAATTTTCAAAAATTTTTAAAAAAACTCCCAAATACAATTCAGGCTAATGAGTTATATAGCCTTAAAGAGCACTCCTTGTTCTTCATTATGCATATGGTCTATATGAGTGACAAAGAAAGACTTTGCCAAATATGCACAAAATCCTTCAAGGATATCATTATTTTTCCCAAACAAAAATTTTCAAAAATGTTTAACAAAACTCCCAAATACAATTCAGGCTAATGAGTTATTTAGCCTAAAAGAGCACTCTTTGGTCTTCATTATGCATATGGTCCATATGAGTGACAAAGAAAAACTTGGCCAAATATGCATAAAATCCTTCAAAGATATTATAATTTTTCCCAAAGTAAAATTTTCAAAAATTTTTAAAAACACTCCCAAATACAATTTAGGCTAATGGGTTATTTAGCCTAATAGAGCACTCCTTGGTCTTCATTATGCATATGGTCTATATGAGTGACAAAGAAAGACTTGGCCAAATATGCACAAAATCCTTTTAAGATATTATAATTTTTCCCAAAGAGAAATTTTCAAAAATTTTTAAAAAAACTCCCAAATACAATTCAGGCTAATAAGTTATAGAGCACTGCTTGGTCTTCATTATGCATATGGTCCATATGAGTGACAAGGAAAGACTTGGCCAAATATGCACAAAATCCTTCAAGGATATTATAATTTTTCCCAGAGTAAAATTTTCAAAAATTTAAAAAAAAACTCCCAAATACAATTCAGGCTAATAAGTTATATAGCTTAATAGAGCACTCTTTGGTCTTCATTATGCATATGGTCTATATGAGTGACAGAGAAAGACTTGGCCAAATATGCACAAAATCCTTCAAGGATATTATAATTTTTCCCAGAGTGAAATTTTCAAAAATTTTTAAAAAAACTCCCAAATACAATTCAGTCTAATGAGTTATATAGCCTAATAGAGCACTCTTTGGCCTTCATTATGCATATGGTCTATATGAGTGACAAAGAAAGACTTGGCCAAATATGCACAAAATCCTTCAAGGGTATTATAATATTTCCCAAAGTAAAATTTTCAAAAATTTTTAAAAAAACTTCCAAATACAATTTAGGCTAATGAGTTATATAGCCTAATAGAGCACTCTTTGGTCTTCATTATGCATATGGTCTATATGAGTGACAAAGAAAAAATTGGCCAAATATGCACAAAATCCTTCAAGGATATTATAAATTTTCCCAAGGTAAAATTTTCAAAAATTTAAAAAAAAACTACCAAACACAATTCAGGCTAATGAGTTATAAAGCTTATAGAGCACTCTTCGGTCTTCATTATGCATATGGTCTATATAAGCGACAAAGAAAGACTTGGCCAATAATGCACAAAATCCTTCAAGGATATTATAATTTTTCCCAAAGTAAAATTTTCAAAAGTTTAAAAAAAAACTCCCAAATACAAATCAGGCTAATAAGTTATATTCATTTCATTGCATTCTTAATCTCGTACTGTACGGACGTGTTTACGCGAGTGCAATATTGGTAATAGGTGATATTAGTAATAAGTGGCAAAAGAATTTATTAATATACTTACTTACATACACAAATTAGTGAGAAAAGAAAAAAAAACAACAAACTAAATAATAAAAAAAAAAAGCGAACGGTTAATGAATAACAGTTATCGTCGTGACAGTGGGCCTAATAGCCGAAATGCTTACATTGTGTTAAGCTCAAGCGTTAGTAATGAAAACATCAGAGACCCTTAATATAATAAAAACTATTTAAGTGCAAAACCGATAATAATTAAAGACAATTTAAGTGCAAGTGCTCCTAATTTAAATAAGTCTACTGAACAAGGGACAAACTTAGCCCGATCTATTTTTAAAAATTATAAAAAAAATACCGAGGTGCCATCCTCATCGCGCTCATCCTTATCAAGTTCTGGTGTTGAACCAGCAGCTGCTAAAGACGGTCACGGTCATTTTTCTTCACAAGCTCCAAAGGTCCAGGTAGGAATGGATCGTTATATAACAGTTCTTAAGAGGGGAAGAAGTCCCAAATCGGCAGAGATTAACCCAGCGAAAATTCTGAAAGATGACGAAAGGCCAACGTCATCGCAAAACCGTTTTGCCATCTTGCAGGAGGAAAACGATGCTCCGTTACCCGAGAAGACCTTTAAGCCTCCCCCAATTTATTTGAGGGAGAAAAACACCAACGACCTTATTAAGCTTTTAGTAGGATTGATCGGTGAAAACAATTTTTTTGTGTCGAACATAAAACGTGGTAACATCTGTGAAACCAAAATTCAAGTTCATCACGAAAACGATTACCGTACCACTGTTTCGGAATTTGAAAAACAGAAGAGAAATTTTTACACCTACCAACTAAAGACCGCAAAAGGCCTCCAAATTGTGATTAAGGGTATTAATTCAAATGTGGACCCGGAAGAAATTAAGGTCAGTTTGTGCAGCAAAGGCTTCAAAGCCAAAACTGTGTCAAACATAAGAAACAGGGAAAGGCATCCCCAACCATTATTTCGGGTGGAGCTTGAGCCTGGTGATGTAAAATTAAACAAAAATGAAACTCACCCTATATATGACCTAAAATATATTTTGCATCGTAGAGTTGTGGTTGAAGCGCCACATAAGCGATCCGGGCCCGTGCAGTGCTTAAATTACAAAGAATATGGTCACACCAAGGCTTACTGCAAATTGCCTTCTGTTTGTGTGGTGTGTGGAGACCTGCATGCTACGACAAAGTGCGACAAACAAAAAGATGATCCTCGTGTAAAGAAATGCAGCAATTGCGGTGGAAATCATACTGCCAACTATAGAGGCTGCCCTGTTTTTAATTTAGTAAGGCGATCATCAAAGCCAAAAGTAGTTCCTGCTCCTTCCCAGCAGTTAAATATAGCAGCTACTTCTATGCCTCCACTAGCACAGCCAACTACGAGTCAACTTTCTTATGCCAACGCGCTAAAGTCTAACCAGCCTAACGCAAGCAAGCCTAACCCGCCAACAACACAAAGAGAGGTGCCAACAAATGAACCTACGGGCCCCAATATTAGCCGCCTGGAAGCCGTAATAGACAATATGGTAAAACAATTTACGCAGATCATGGCGCAAATGACCAACATGATGCAAGAAATGCAAAAAATGCAGTCTGCTTTTCTGCAGGCTATGCTTAAAAGACCATTAACTGCCTCAGGGTTTGTTTCTGGAACGCAAACGGCATCCCCCAACACAAAAACAAACTCGAATATTTTCTAAAACACCAAAAAATTGATGTCATGTTGATTTCCGAAACTCATATGACATCTAGAAGCACTTTCAAAATATGTGACTATACTTTTTACGACTCAAAAGATCCCAGAGATAGGTCATGTGGTGGCTCAGCTATATTAATTAAATCAAGAATCAAACACCAGTGGATGGGTGGTCTCTCCGAAAGTTATATACAAGCAACAAACGTCTGCATTGAGGAATTTTACCATAATCTCGTTATTTCGTCAGTTAATTGTCCACCCAGATTCTCCATAACGAAGGATCAGTACAATAGTTTTTACAAATCTTTAGGGCCCCGCTTTATAGCTGCTGGAGACTATAACGCTAAGCACACGTACTGGGGCTCCCGCCTAATTAGTCCGAAAGGTCGTGTCTTGTATGATTCCGTGTCTGAAATGGGACTTTTCGTTATTTCAACTGGACAACCAACATATTGGCCAACAGACCGCAATAAAATACCAGACGTAATAGATTTTGGCGTAGCAAAAGGTATATCCCCGGAGCTTATTGAGGCCCAAGCCTCCTTGGATTTATCTTCTGACCACTCACCAACAATAATCACTATTAGCAGTCCTCATCAAATAGCAACTAGTGATTTTTTCTTAACCAAAAAAGTAGATTGGTTGAAATATAAAAAATATATCAGCACCCACTGCTCGGAAAGCCAAGCACTAAAAACACCCGGAGACATCGAAGATTGTCTGAACAGCCTCAATGAAAACATTATAAAAGCCGTTGAACATGCTTCGTCTACTTATCGTCAGGCCAAGTACAACAAAATTTTTTTCTGCAGATGTTTAAAAGCTTTTATTTGAAAAAAGGAGAACCCGAAGAGAATGGCAAAAGCATAGATCGCCTAAACTTAAAAATAAACTGAAAGAATGCACAAACCAATTAAAAAACTTGTTGGAGGTGCACAGAATGGCATCACTGAATAAATATTTAGAAAGCCTAGACGCGACTTCCCATTCAAATTATTCTCTATGGCGAGCTGCCAGACGTCTTAAAAGACCCGTTATCGCAAAACCACCACTGCGAAATCTGAGAGGATCCTGGGCTATAAATGACAAAAAAAATGCGATCTTCTCGCAAGTCACTTAAGAAACGTGTTCACTCCCAACACGTGTACTGACGTGAGGGAATTACCGCCTGTTGTTGCGAGACGCCCTATGGAAATACGTTTCCGATTTTCAGATGTTGTAAAGGCTATCGTTAACCTAAATGATAAAAAGGCTCCTGGTGTTGATAAAATAAGCAACAAAATGCTTTTAGAGCTACCGTTTATCGCTAAAAGAATTATTCTTTTTATTTTTAATGCCATAATTCGGCTTGAACATTTCCCGGCAATATGGAAAGTTGCCTTAGTTAAGATGATTCCTAAGCCTGGTAAGGATCCTTCGAAGGTGGAGTCGTATAGGCCTATAAGTTTGTTACCAACATTGTCAAAATTGTTCGAAAAGCTCTTTAAAAACAAGCTGACTCCGATCATGAATGGAAACAATTGCATTCAAGATCACCAATTTGGCTTTAGAAGTCAACATAGCACAATCGAACAAACTCACAGACTGGTACAGGTTATAAGAAAAACATTTGAGGAAAAGAAGTACTGCTCCGCGCTTTATATTGATGTCTCTCAAGCTTTCGATAAAGTATGGCACGAAGGCCTGTTAAACAAACTAAAGCTTAACCTTCCAGTTAATATTTTCAACCTTTTAGAAAAGTACATAACCGGTCGACAATTTATGATCAAAGAGGGAAATCAAATAAGTTTTTCTCAACCAATTGGGGCTGGTGTACCTCAAGGAAGTATACTAGGTCCAATTTTGTACTTGCTTTACACGGCAGATATGCCAACCAACTGTTTTACGCATACGTCTACATTTGCTGATGATACCGCTTTCTTCAGTATTCATAAAGATCCTAAAGAGGATTCGTGCCAATTGCAACAACACGTAACCCAAGTAGTGAAGTGGGCAAAATTATGGGGAATAAAAATTAATGAGCAAAAATTTACTCACGTAACTTTTACTTTACGCAAAGAAACGTGCTCTCCAATCACTTATTAACAACCATTTGGTGCCTGAACGAACCGAGACAAAATATCTTGGTATTCACCTAGACCGCCGCCTCATATAGACGCGAAGTTGACGCAAATGAAACTAAAAGCTACACAAATCCATTGGCTAATCGGCAGAAACTCTGTGCTTCTACTCTACAAATCGATTTTGAAACCAATTTGGTGCTACGGTATACAATTATGGGGCACTGCTTCCGCATCCAACATAGAAAAAATTCAACGCAGGCAAAAAAAAAAAACTAAGAATGATAACTGGTGTGCCTTGGTATGTTAAAAACAGCAACATTCACAAGGATCTACAAGTTCCACTAGTTAAATGCGAAATCCTGAACTATGTGGACAAGTATTTAAATAAGCTGGAAATTCACCCAAATCCGCTCGCCCGAGACATCCTGCAACATAGTGGGCACACCCGCCTGAAAAGGAGGGATACTGTTGCGCTCATATGAAGCTTGATAATTAATATGAGAACTTAAATTTTAGTCTGGCACTGGCTGGACTTATATTAACTACCTAGTTTTAAGATTTGAACACTTATTGTTAGTTCGCCACAGGCGAAGATTCAATAATAAATATATGAAAAAAAAAAAAAAAATTCATTTTATTCATTCATTCAATAAAACTTAGCCATAGGCCATAATCAGTTTTATTATACTACTTAAAACAATGTTACAATAATAAGAAATTAATAATAAAAGTAAAAAAATTATAATCTTATACTAACAGCAAACTAAAATATAAACTAAGAAAGAAAAAAAAATTGAATGTTCTGCACAAGTTTTTTAAAAACTTTACCAAAAATAGTAAAGAATAAACCACGATCAAAAAAAAAAAATAAATAAATAAATAAATTAAAATAGCTCAACAAATTTGTTTTTAAGACAAGGAAGAAGAAAAAGCTTTGGAGTATGTAATATAAAGCACAAGCAAGCAAGACAGTATACAGAATCAAGAACCTAAAGTAGGAAAAACCTTCAATAATTAAGAAGCCAAAAATTTAGAAAAGCAGGAAATATTATTATGTAAATTAATTATAGAATGCAAAGAAAAAAAAAAAAAAATTTATTAACAAAAATGTTACATATAAAGAAAATTCTTAACAACTCTATTGTATTAAGCCAATTGAGCCAGACAACAATACTTGAAAAAATTTCTTCTTATAAGAATTAGCAGATAAATCAAATGCTCTTAAAGAGGCCGGTAATTTATTGTAATCCCTAGCCACCCTTAAACCAAATGAACGCTCTAATATAGAAGTTAACATTGGAATCAACAACTGTATATTCCTACTAGATCTTCCAAATACGAATAAATTAACCATATATTCCGGTACCTGCAACCTAATACACTTATAAAAATGTAATAACGACCGAAATTTAACAAAATCTGCAAAAGGCAAACCTAAAATTTCAGAAATATAAGACGAGACATGTTGCCACAATTTAAGAGAGTAAAGATATCTTACAACTCTATTAAACGCAAGCCTAACTTTCTTAAAGACACAACCCAATGTACCAGAGTACACTTCTAAGGCATACAAAAAAATTGGCATAATTAAGCCAGAGACAACTAACTTTTTAACATGAAAAGGCAAAATTAAATCCAAGTTTTATAACTTCCGCAAGGATAAGCAAACCCTCGAAACAATAGAGTTAATATGACTATCAAAATGCAATTCTTTATCTATAATCAGACCAAGACATTTAATTTTATCAACAAATTCGATAATATCACCATTTAAAACTATAGAAAACAAACTCTCATCACTATCTCCAAAGAGCATAGCCTTCGCCTTACTAGCATTAACAGTAAGCCCATTATCAGAAAACCAAGTACATAACAATCTAACAGTATAAACAATTACACTTTGCAGCACATCAGGAAAATCTGAATCACCTTTAACCAAAATCTGCACATCATCAGCAAAAGAAAATGGCTGACATATACTACTTAAGACAGACTCAAAGAGATCATTGATAAACATTATAAAAAGCAAAGGCCCAAGCACAGATCCCTGTGGCACACCACTATATACAGGAAGGATATTAGAGCTATAACCACCACTAACAACATATTGCTTTCTATCAGTAAGATAAGAGGATATCAATTTACATGCCGAACTGGAAAATCTATAAAACTTAGACAACTTTTTAACCAAAAGAAAACGATTCACCTTATCAAAAGCTTTAGCCAATCTAAAGAAAGCAGAACACAAATACCCTTTCTATATATATTTTTTCTAAAAATCCTTCTAGGATATTTTAATTTTTCCTAAAGTAAAATTTTCAAAAATTTTTAAAAAAAACTCCCAAATACAATTTAGGCTAATGGGTTATTTAGCCTAATAGAGCACTCCTTGGTCTTCATTATGCATATGGTCTATATGAATAACAAAGAAAGACTTGGCCAAATATGCACAAAATCCTTCAAGGATATTTTAATTTTTCCCAAAGAGAAATTTTCAAAAATTTAAAAAAAAAACTCCCAGATACAATTCAGGCTAATGAGCTATATAGCCTAATAGAGCACTGCTTGGTCTTCATTACACATATGGTCTATATGAGTGACAAAGAAAGACTTGGCCAAATATGCACAAAATCCTTTAAGGATATCATAATTTTTCCCAAAGTGAAATTTTCAAAAATTTAAAAAAAAACTCAAATACAATTCAGGCTAATGAGTTATATAGCCTAATAGAGCACTCTTTGGCCTTCATTATGCATATCGCCTATATGAGTGACAAAGAAAGACTTGGCCATATATGCATAAAATCCTTCAAGGATATTATAATTTTTTCCAAAGTAAAATTTTCAAAAATTTTTTAAAAAACTCCCAAATACAATTTAGGCTAATGGGTTATTTAGCCTAATAGAGCACTCCTTGGTCTTCATTATGCATATGGTCTATATGAGTGACAAAGAAAGACTTGGCCAAATATGCACAAAATCCTTCAAGGATATTATAATTTCTCCCAAAGAGAAATTTTTAAAAATTTTTAAAAAAACTCCCAAATACAATTCAGGCTAATAAGTTATATAGCCTAATAAAGCACTGCTTGGTCTTCCTTACACATATGGTCTATATGAGTGACAAAGAAAGACTTGGCCAAATATGCACAAAATCATTCAAGGATATCATAATTTTTCCCAAAGTGAAATTTTCAAAAATTTTTAAAAAAACTCCCAAATACAATTCAGGCTAATGAGTTATCCTAATAGAGCACTCTTTGGTCTTCATTATGCATATGGTCTATATGAGTGACTAAGAAGACTTGGCCAAATATGCACAAAATCATTCAAGGATATTATAATTTCTCCAAAAGAGAAATTTTTAAAAAAACTCCCAAATACAATTCAGGCTAATAAGTTATATAGCCTAATAAAGCACTGCTTGGTCTTCCTTACACATATGGTCTATATGAGTGACAAAGAAAGACTTGGCCAAATATGCACAAAATCATTCAAGGATATCATAATTTTTCCCAAAGTGAAATTTTCAAAAATTTTTAAAAAAACTCCCAAATACAATTCAGGCTAATGAGTTATATTGCCTAATAGAGCACTCTTTGGTCTTCATTATGCATATGGTCTATATGAGTGACAAAGAAAGACTTGGCCATATATGCATAAAATCCTTCAAGGATATTATAATTTTTTCCAAAGTAAAATTTTCAAAAATTTTTAAAAAAACTCCCAAATACAATTTAGGCTAATGGGTTATTTAGCCTAATAGAGCACTCCTTGGTCTTCATTATGCATATGGTCTATATGAGTGACAAAGAAAGACTTGGCCAAATATGCACAAAATCCTTCAAGGATATTATAATTTCTCCCAAAGAGAAATTTTTAAAAAAACTCCCAAATACAATTCAGGCTAATAAGTTATATAGCCTAATAAAGCACTGCTTGGTCTTTCTTACACATATGGTCTATATGAGTGACAAAGAAAGACTTGGCCAAATATGCACAAAATCATTCAAGGATATCATAATTTTTCCCAAAGTGAAATTTTCAAAAATTTTTAAAAAAACTCCCAAATACAATTCAGGCTAATGAGTTATATTGCCTAATAGAGCACTCTTTGGTCTTCATTATGCATATGGTCTATATGAGTGACTAAGAAGACTTGGCCAAATATGCACAAAATCCTTCAAGGATATCATAATTTTTCCCAAAGAGAAATTTTCAAAAATTTAAAAAAAAAACTCCCAAATACAATTCAGGCTAATGAGTTATTTAGCCTAATAGAGCACTCTTTGGTCTTCATTATGCATTTGGTCTATATGAGTGACAAAGAAAGTCTTGGTCAAATATGCACAAAATCCTTCAAGGATATTATAATTTTTCCCAAAGTAAAATTTTAAAAAATTTTTAAAAAAACTCCCAAATACAACTCAGGCTAATGAGTTATATAGCCTAATAGAGCACTGCTTGGTCTTCATTATGCATATGGTCCATATGAGTGACAAGGAAAGACTTGGCCAAATATGCACAAAATCCTTCAAGAATATTATAATTTTTCCCAAAGTAAAATTTTCAAACATATTTAAAAAAACTCCCAAATACAATTCAGGCTAATAAGTTATATAGCCTAATAGAGCACTCTTTGGTCTTCATTATGCATATGGTCTATATGTGTGACAAAGAAAGACTTGGCCAAATATGCACAAAATCCTTCAAGGATATCATAATTCGTCCCAAAGAGAAATTTTCAAAAATTTTTAAAAAAACTCCCAAATACAATTCAGGCAAATGAGTTATATAGCCTAATAGAGCAATCTTTGGTCTTCATTATGCATATGGTCTATATGAGTGACAAAGAAAGACTTGGCCAAATATGCATAAAATCCTTCAAGGATATTATAATTTTTCCCAAAGTAAAATTTTCAAAAATTTAAAAAAAAACTCCCAAATACAATTCAGGCTAATGAGTTTTATAGCCTAATAGAGCACTCTTTGGTCTTCATTATGCATATGGTCTATATGAGTGACAAAGAAAGACTTAACCATATATGCACAAAATCCTTCAAGGATATCATAATTTTTCCCAAAGTAAAATTTTCACAAATTTTCAAAAATTATTAAAAAAACTCCCAAAAACAATTCAGGCTAATGAGTTATATAGCCTAATAGAGTACTCTTTGGTCTTCATTATGCATATGGTCTATATGAGTGACAAAGAAAGACGGCCAAATATGCACAAAATCCTTCAAGGATATCATAATTTTTCCCAAAGTAAAATTTTCAAAAATTTGTTCAAAAACTCCCAAATGCAATTCAGGGTAACGAGTTATATAGCCTAATAGAGCACTCTTTGGTCTTCATTATGCATATGGTCTATATGAGTGACAAGGAAAGACTTGGCCAAATATGCACAAAATCATTCAAGGATATTATAATTTCTCCAAAAGAGAAATTTTTAAAAAAACTCCCAAATACAATTCAGGCTAATAAGTTTTATAGCCTAATAAAGCACTGCTTGGTCTTCCTTACACATATGGTCTATATGAGTGACAAAGAAAGACTTGGCCAAATATGCACAAAATCATTCAAGGATATCATAATTTTTCCCAAAGTGAATATTTCAAAAATTTTAAAAAAAACTCCCAAATACAATTCAGGCTAATGAGTTATATTACCTAATAGAGCACTCTTTGGTCTTCATTATGCATATGGTCTATATGAGTGACAAAGAAAGACGGCCAAATATGCACAAAATCCTTCAAGGATATCATAATTTTTAACAAAGTGCAATTTTCAAAAATTTAAAAAAAAACTCCCAAATACAATTCAGGCTAACGAGTTATAAAGCGTAATAGAGCACTTTTTGGTCTTCACTATGCATATGGTCTATATGAGTGACAAAGAAAGACTTGGCCAAATATGTCCAAAATCCTTCAAGGATACCATCATATTTTTAAAAAAGAGAAATTTTCAAAAATTTTTAAAAAAACTCTCAAATACAATTTAGACATATGAGTTACATAATTTAGTAGGGCACCCCTTGGTCTTGATTTACCATTCTATATTTTTCCATTTAAGTTGTTCATCTTACGAAGGGTTTTCATAAAAAATATCTATTTTTAAACTTGTTTTATTTACTGCCTAAGAATATATTAGCTATCAGACTATTCTAGTTTTAATAATATATTTCGAACACGTTTTCCATATGGTAAGGTCTGGAAACTAGGTTTTTTTCCTGGTACTGACCTATTTGATTAAATGATTTGTTAACACGAGCTCTGTGAAATGCGTAACATGGCTATGTTAACTCCAAAATTGGTTTTACTAAAAATTGTGGTTTTTGTCTCTGCTAGTTTAATACGTATTTATCTTCACACAGGTAATTTTAAGTGCTATAAATATATATAACACAATGATAAAACCTCATTTTGAGTTAGGATCAACTATTTTATATACATACATGCTGCAAATTGAAGGACTGAAGAAATTACAAAACAAAGCAATGAGATCAATTTTAAAATGTAACATATGTATATACTCTGATTGAGTTAATGCTTAATGCACTAAAATGGCTAAACATAAAACAAAGAATAGAAATAAATACGCTACACTTTATACAGAAAATAAAAACAGGGAGAGCACCAGCATATCTTACTGAGCAATTAAACTACGTCGGACAATCTCAACCTTATCACCTAAGAAACGCAGACAGCTTTAGAATACCAAAAACATCAACTGCAATGCAGCGGTCACTGTTTCACAAAGGATTACATGTATACAACAGGCTTCCAAGTGATGTAAAGCAAGAAATAAATATAAATGTATTTAAAAGAAAAGTTATTAATTTTGTAAAAATTAACATTCCCTAATTTGCTTAATTTAATTTTATTTTTTTATTTATTTTATTTAAAGAAATCAATACAAAGAAAGGCTTCATGGCCAATTATTTATGTATATCAAATAACTCAAAATATAATAAATATACTTAAAATATTAATAATCTATACAGGGTTATAAAATTAAGTAAAAGTGTACAAATGTAAAAATGATCCCCAGCATGAACAATGGAAAAATAACTAAAAAAAATGGGCACCTATAGCAGTTATTTTTATAAGATAACTCAAATATATTTAGGCACAGCCCCATCAAAGTAAGCAATAAGCTTACGTTTATAAGTTAGAAGAGAAAAAAACAACAGTTTGAGGTCATTAGGTAGAAAATTCCAAACTTTATAGACGCGAACTAAAAACGAGCGCTCATTTATTAAAAACAAAAATATATTTTTGTATGTTGTATAATTTTAACTATGTTTATGCAAAAGTATTTGAAATACTACTAAAAACAAATAAAAAAAAATCAGATGTCATGTAAAATTTGGTATCGTGATTACAAATAAACCAAACAGCTGCTGCTGACGAGTTGTAATTTTTTAATATTTTTGCCAACCAAACTGGCACAAAGTTGTAAAAGGTAATTTTTTTTTTTTTTTTTTGCAGGTTTGTTATTTTTAAATATTAGTGTTACAAAAACAGACTAAGAACTCAGCTTAAATACATAATATAACCTATTTTTATCATCAATTAATAATTATCTTCCTGTTAGGTTATTTTTACCCCCGCAATTTTTGATATTTAGCCTGTCAAATCTTTAAAGTTTTTTCCCATTACAAAAAAATCAAACTAGAATTGTGAAGTTGCCAGAAAATGTCTATATCACACATGTCTGACAAAAATCTAAAATGATTCGTACTGATATCTTACAAATTTCTGTTAAGACATGTGTGGGAATTTTGATGTACAACGTATATGTAGGATTGCTGATCGATTTTCTGCACATATATATTCGTTTTTTGTATTCCCTTGTGCTATGTCGCTGTTTTGGATTGTGTGTTCGCTGTAATATATGCAACGGGATTTTTTTTCTCTTCGTTTATTTTGTACTTGAGAACCTAGACAAAGAACAATCTGTTTCTCGCTACAAACAAAAAAATTCGTTAGTATTTACAAAAAAAATTGACGCAATGGTGCGACGGTAGCGGTGGTAGATGGACTACCAAAGAGAAACACAATTTATTTATTTATTTATTATTATTATTATTAAAATACCACATTTAAATTAAATTTTTTTTAATATTAAAAAAAAAATTCTTTAAAAACAGGGGTTAGATCGTCGCATTCGATTCGAATCGAATGTCAATGCTTTTAATACAGGAATTCTAAGAAGAAATTCGAAATTTCGATTCGAATCCAATGCGACAATTTGGCCTCAGATTTAAATTAAAGCAAGAATGTTAAAGTTGGTCAAGCCCAACCGCATTACACTACACACCACATTTGTACCGGGGCTATATAAAAAAAAAACAAGTAAGAGCGCAACATTTGGCTGTGCCGAATCTTTTATACCCTTCATATTGACTTTTTGAAACCCCAAACTTTTTTATTTTTATCCATTTTTAACTTAGTGAAATATTTATAATTTTTAAATAAGGGTCGGTGTCATATTTTAAACCTCTTAGCATGACTACGGGGAAGTTATAATTTTTCCAAAAAAATTTAAATTTTGTAGAGCAGCCCCCTTATGGGGTCGAGATAAAGGGCAAATATGTTCTAGAAATATATTTGCAAGAAAAAATGAATTGGTTTAGTCCTACATTTGACCTATCCACGGGCATTCGAGTACAGCTTCAGGGGGATTTTATTACAATTTTCCAAACTTTTTAGGGTAGCCCCCTTTTTCGCCGAGAGATATGGGGTAAGTATTTTCTAGCAATATGTTTGGAAGGAAGAACTAATGGGGGTCGGCAAAACATTTTATTCTTTTAAGGACGACTCCGGGGAAGATGTGGTTTTTACCAATTTTTTTAAAATTTTTAAGGCAACCCTGTTAGGGACTGGAGATAGGGGATAAGTATGTTCCACAAAAATGGTTGGGGGGGGGGTAATAATTGGGGTCGGTCTTGATTTGACCTTTTTATGATCACCCTGAAAAAATTTTAACTTTGTACGGAAACCTTGTTAGGGACGGAGAAAAGGTGTATGTTCCACAAAAATGGGTGTGAGGATATATAAATGGGAGTCGGTCTGACATTGCACCCATGTAGTCACAATTTCGGGGCAGTTTATAAATAAATATAAAAAAAATTTTTTTTTAATTTTAAAAATATTTTTTTCTGGAAGATTGAAAAAAAGCTGTCGAAAGTATTTGGGACGAATTTTGTTAAAAGCAAAAGGTAATAAACTACATGTATTAGAAAAAACACCTATTTGCCGAAAACGTCAAATTTTGAACCCCTCTAGCTCAGAGAGTTCTTGACCGATCGTATTAAAAAATTGTGCCTAAGCTACTCTCTGCAAGAACTTACTTTGGTCCAAATTTCTTTCCAATCGAAAGACATCGGTTTTAAAAGTTGGGTCACTTGACATGAAATCCCCCACATACATATGTATGTATTTACACATGTAAATCTATGCATACATATGTATGTACATATGTATGTAGAAAGAAAAACATATTCATGTACACGTATGTATACATACACACATATATAGTAAACTCTACTTTTTTTCTTTTGTCATATATATTGCATTTTCAACGCACCAAAAAAAAAACAGAAAATAACTACGTAAACCATTCTTTCGTATATTTCTTTATTTTACACACCCTTCATTGTTTTCTTTCAGCAATATTTTACTATTTCAATAAAAATTTGCTAGGATTGCATAATATATGTGAAGCCCATTCTTCGATATTGTACCACAAAGATATTTCTGTTTTCATCCAAATTGTTAATCAACTTTTTGGTGAAGTATGTAGATTTTGTCAACTTGGATAAATCAACGCATACACAAAATTTCACTGTTGACTTTTCAATAAGTTTTTAGACATCACTTACGCTTTAATTTTTAAAGTTTATACTAACACAGTACTATATAGTAAAGGATAATTTAAAATCTTTGTTTACAGCCAAATTTTAAATTATTTTTGTTTTAATCTCACTTTTGAACACATATGTATAAATTTTTTTACAACAAAGTACACACTACAAAATGGCTGCTGTTTTTGTTTGCTAGTTCAAGCAGTGCTGTCAAGCTTCATAACATGATACAATGACAATTAAAGCCCGACCACACACGTAATCTGATTTGTCGTGTTAGCGGCAACACTTTCAAGCTCCAATACACTCAAACTACAGCTCATGAATGCAACTTGCTGATCAATTTTTCCATTCAAGTTGCCTTTCAACTTAATGAGCAAGTTAACAGCTGATTATAGTTATTATTATTTTTTTAATTTTTGTTATTTTCACGTGTTTGCTAATACAAATATTACCCCGCAAATAATTTTAACTAAATTTTCTTATATTAACATATATATTAATAATTATTGTAAATAGTTTGTGTGTCGTTGTACCAGAATTCAGACGCAAATAAATAAAAAATTCAATAAATATATGTATAAAACAATTTTTGTGTTTCGTTTACCATATGTATTTAGTCGAAAAGTGAGCATTTTACCTTAATTCCTTGACGACTACACCATTAAATTTTTTTTTTTATTTATTTGTTTTAGTAGTATTTCAAATACTTTTTCATAAACATGGTTAAAATTATACAATATAAACAAATAATATATTTTTTTGTTTACTAAAAAATAAAAATAAATTAAGCAAATTAAGGAATGTTATTTTTTACAAAACTAATAAGTTTTCTTTTAAACACATTTATATTTTTAGTTCTTGCTTTACATCACTTGGAAGCCTGTGGTATTAATGTAATCCCTTGTGAAACAGTGACCGCTGCATTGCAGTTTTTGTGTTTCGTGGTATTCTAAAGTTGCCTGCGTTTCTTAGGTGATAAGGTTGAGCTGGTGCTCACCCTACTTTCATTTTCTGTATAAAGTGTAGCGTATTTATTTCTATTCTTTGCTTTATGTTTAGCCATTTTAGTGCATTAAGCATTAACTCAATCAGAGTATATATGTTACATTTCAAAATTGATCTCATTGCTTTGTTTTGTAATTTCTGTAGTCTTTCAATTTGTGTTACCGTGCAGCATGTTTATTAAATAGTTGATCCTAACCCATTGTTACGTATACTTAAAAAAAATCCAAATTTTTTGCCAATTTTTTGCTTATTGTATATTCAATATAATTTTTGTATTTTAGTTGATTGTCAATAATAAATCCTAAATATTTAATTTTATCTACTCTCTCTATTAATTGGTTATTAATTTTGAGACGCGATTCACTGTCATTCATATTTATTTGCATTAAATTCGTTTTACTTTCATTTAATTTTAATTTATTCATTTTTAACCATTGGTTTACGTTGTTTATATCATATTTTAAATTTTCATTGCATTGTTTATCTGTGTTTTCTTCCGTGTATATCAATGTATCATCTGCATATAGAATAATATTGAACTTCTGTAAAACGTTAGGCATATCGTTTATGTAGATAATAAATTGTAGAGCTCCTAAAATGGACCCTTGAGGGACACCATATTCATTGTTAATAGACTCCGATTTTATATTGTTTTTTGTCACAATTTGTTTTCTATTTGATAAATACGATTTTAACCATCTTAGCTCGTTTCCTTTTATACCGTACATGTATAGTTTTTCTATTAAGATATCTCTATCAATTGTCTCAAAAGCTTGCTTAAAATCTAATAAAACTGCCATAATTTTTTTTATGATATTTCACATATTTTTCTCTATTTATAACATAGTTTGTATTAAATAAGGCTCTAGAGGGACATTTTGTCAGGTCTAGACTCGTCGGCGACTGCAGACGTGCTCTTAGGGCGATTATGGGTACACGCAGGGTAAGGCTCTGCTGGGTTCCGGGTCATTTTGGCATTTCCGGGAACGAGATTGCCGATGAGTTGGCGAGGAGGGGATCGGCCCGGAATATTGAACTTGGTTGTGAGCCGGTGAGGCCACCAGTGAGTTTCTGTTATGGACTGATAGGGACGTGGATAACGGACAGGGTGGGCCAAACCTGGAGAGACAGGGCCGATTGCAGGATCTCCAGGCTTTTATGGCCCAGGCTAGACAGGATGGGCACTGACCTGCTGCTCCAGGAGAGCAGGGGGTTTCTGAGGCGCATTATTGGGACTCTCACAGGGCACTGCAATGTGAGATACAGGACGAGTAAATAAGACAGGAACTCTCCAGATTTCTGCAGGGTATGCGGGGACGAGGAGGAGTTAGATACGGTGGAACATCTTCTCTGCCACTGCCCTGGGCTGCAGATTCGCCGACAGAGGTGGTTTGGAGGACGCTTCTTAGATAGACTTGGTGAGGTTCCTGGCAATGGGCTAGGGAGCATCATAGGCTTCATTAAGGAGGTTGGGTGGCTGGGCAGCTAGGTGATTCAGAGCCTAGGACTACTGACTTTCTTAGACATCGTGCGGACGGTACTCTTGCTTCTTTATCCTTTTTCTCTTATCTATGAATCTTTTGACTTACTGTTTTTCTTTTCTTCTCAACTCTTCTGAAGGGATTCACAATGGGCCTAAGGGCCTCCGAGTGGAGGTGGCGAACTCGCCACTACCCTTCGTAACCTAACCTAACCTATAACATAGTTTACCGTAGTTTCACATGAGAATTTTTTTCTATAACCTGATTGGTATTTTGTAAATAAACTGTTTTCCTCAAAATATTTTTCTAGCTGTTGCTTAACTTTTTTCTTAATTTTTTTTTCGCATGTTTTTAAATTGGGTATTTATCGTAGGTATTTAATTTATATACTGCATATTTTCTATCGAATTTCTTATTGAGCTAATGCTATCCACAAAATACTTATTAAATATATTTGCAATTTGATCTATCTCCTTATATTCTACTTGATTAAACATCACATTTTGTATCACATTTTATTTATTACCAAGTTTTTTATCTCCTTTCACATTTGTTTCTGGTCTTTCACGTTACTTATTTTTATTTATAAATTTATTTTTCTCATATTCTAGTTTTGTTTTATACTTGTTTCTTGCTATTTTATAAAAATTTCATGCTTCATTTGTATTATTTGTTTTGCTATATAGTATTTATTAATTTTACTTCTTTTAAGCAAATTTAATCCTCTACTAAACCATTTGTTCACATTATCATTTTCTTTTATTGTCCTCTTATATGTAAATTTATTGATCGTATTTTCTATGCATTTATCAATATTGTAAACATTGTCATTTAGGTTATCATCTTCAAAGTAGTTTAAAACACAATTAAGTTCTCTGCTAAATTGATGTCTGTCAAACTTGAAAATTTCAATTTCTTTATTTACTGTCCGTTGACAGTTTCTATTTTCGAGGATTATATCAATTGCTTCATGATCTGATATTTTATTTGCACAATTATTTTTTACGATAGCATTATGCTTATTAGTTATTACAAAGTCTATTAATGATTTAGAATTTTTTGTCACCCTTGTATAATCAGTCACAATTTGTCTAAGGCCATTATCATTTATTTTTATATGTACTATTTCTGCACCAGTCTATATTAAAATCACCTGCTATAATTATTTCGTAGTTTGTTTCACATAACCTTTCGCATATCTCGTCGAATGCTTCAAAGAATTCCGATTCTCTACTGTTTGGAGATCTATATACATACATCCATTATTATAAAATTTTCATTTTTGTGTTTTGCTAGAGGAGCATTCCATGAAAAGAAGAAAGTCTGAACAATTTTACAAACATAAACTTTTTTTATATTTTTGCATCTACATAGAGAGATTAAGTTCTCTCAAAAAATTGACATACATCGTGACGAGTAGATCACTTTTTTCATAAATACCGTTATTTTTCTGAGAGTATAAATAATCTAGCTTTTCTTTTTCATTTTACACCATTTTTTGAGAGGTCGCTTCTAATACTTTTTTTCACAATAGAACTAATATTCTTTTCTGTGTTCAAGGGAGTGGTGAGCAGTATTAAACTGTATAATATTAATTGTTGTAAAGTGCTTTGTTCCCGAGGAATTAATAACAATGCAAAGGTAAATTTCTATGTCCCACACGTGACGCCTTTTTCCTTTTTTTAATAATTACTGTAAGACAAGTCAGCTAAACAAATTGATTTTTGCCATTTAAAGCTAACTTTTGGTGGTCTAAAATCTGACTTAAAAAATTTTTACTTAAACACTTAGGAAATAATTTTTCTTTCTTGATAAAAAGTGTCCCACACGTGACGCCTTTTTCCTTTTTTCAATAATAACTGTAAGACAAGTCAACTAAACAAATTGATTTTTGTCGTTTAAAGCTAACTTTTGGTGGTCTAAAATCTGACTTAAAAAATTTTTACTTAAACACTTAGGAAATAGTTTTTCTTTCTTGATAAAAAGTGTCTGTACGTGACGCCAAGAATTAAGATATCTGAAATTTTTCAATCTATGCCAAATACAAACCAGATGCCAGCTCAAGACGTCACCAAATTAAGCATCATCTTGATTTTTCAATTCATTTCTTATACCTTACTTGTGTTTTGTTCCCTATCTCTTTTATATACTAAACTTATATGAAAAAAATATTTACATTAAAGTTAACAACAACTGCACATGAATTCATTTGAATCGTATTGACATTTTTTCTAATTTACCCACACTTATAATAATTTGTTTTTCAGTTTCTTAACCGTTTTATTTGTTTAGACGAAGGGATCTTTGCTTGTTCCCAAAAGTTGATCATTCACAAAAAAATTTCTATAAATTTGAAAAAGCTAAATCATTTTGAATTGCACGGTATTCGCTAATTTACTGCCGCTGCATTTTCTGAGAAATTTCGACTTTGGTAGTCAAATTTTCAATAGTTTACAAGTATTTTTCTTACCTGCTGTTACAGGTAATTATATCAGACAATATTTTGTGCTTTTGTATTTGAAATTATCCACAAAAAAAAATACTTACAATTTTATTACAGCAACACTAGCTTGATTGACCAGGTTTTCCCTAGATGTTTGCGAATGAAAATTACAGGTTAATAAATATTTTGTCCTTATTTTATTCCAAGAAAACAAATAATTTAAAATTATGAAATTTTTTATAAAAGAAAATTACTCTTAACTCATTGTTGTTGTTGACAATACATCATCACAGTAATTTTTTTATCGGCCACACATCATGAGAGTATATAAGTTGCATCAACAACAATGCATCACACCACTCGTTATTCTTAACTACACTACATTGCATCACACGAATTGTGTCAGCTACTCTCCATTACAGTACTTAAACAGTTTAGTCGCACAGCAGCACAACAATTAGAAAATCATCCCGGTCTTGAATTAGCTCTCTACAAATTGTATTTATTATTTACTGCACTACATTTATGACTCGCCCAAGTATGACTGATCAGAAACCTTCCACCAGTTCTGGACGTATGCGAAAACTTCGCGAAAAGCGTAAGGAAGTTGATCCAAACTTTAGCGCTTGTGAATCAAAAAGAATATGTGAGCTTCGTAAGCGAAAAAGAGAAAGTCTTTCAGAAATGGATTTAAAAACTTTGCGACTTAAGGCAAGGGATAAAAAAAGACTGCAAAGGGCCAAAATAAGAAATCAAGGTCAAAATATTGACGAACCTGTTGTAAGTACCAAATCCCCTTACAAGTCCAAACAAACCTTATCGAAAGCTGTTCAAAAGACTCTGAAAGCCCTTCCTCAATCGCCAAGCAAAAAAGAGCTGTAGTAACCGAATTAGCGCTTAAATTGAATATTGCTCTAGCCGAAAGTCCAAGCTTGGACTTATCAAATGCTGACTCGTATTACAAAGATGTGAAAGCCTTTTATTACCGTCCAGATATAGTATACACCTGTCCAGGTGCAAATGATTATGTTGTTATTTGGGAAAATGGAATTAAAGAAAGGCGTCAGAAGCATTATTTAACTATGTATCTACGGGAAGCCTTCTGCATTTTTAAGGAATTTAATCCTAATATAGAGATAGGATTTTCAAAATTTTTTAGTCTTAGACCTAAGGACGTGCTACTCATAAAAAACACTCCTTCAGATCAGTGCAAATGCATAACATATGAAAATTTCATTTACAAAGTTAAAGGCTTAAAACAAAACTACTGTAACGACTGGTGGTGTAAAATTTTATGTGATCCTTCGTTAGATTCTAAGTGCTGGAAAAATGAATGTAACTTCTGCTCTGATGGCAAAAAACTATTACTATCTATGGACTTAAGCAAAGTCTGCATATGGAAAGAATGGAAAAAAAATTCAGATAATAAATTACGTTTAACAACCCATGAAACGAGCTCAGGTGAACTAAAAGACAAACTGATTAATTCAATTCATATTATGATGAATCATGTTAATTTGAAAAGAATCCAAGCCGATGAATTTCAAAAAGACAAACTAAATGAATGTGTGCGTATCCTTCAAATTGATTTTGCGATGTCTTTCGCTTGTGAATACCAGAATGAAGTTCAAAGCGCACTATGGGCGCGAACGAGTGTCCTGTTGTTTACAGCTGCAACTTTTTACAAAGGAAATTGTCAAACATACCTTATATGCTCTGATGCGAATTCTAAAGACAAAGATACAGTTTTTGTTTTTTTAAATAAGTTGTTCGATTTAGTACATACGGAAAATGAAGTTTTTCCTTCAGTGGAAATAATTTGGAGCGATGGCCCGGCATCAGAATTTAAAAACCGTTATATGGTAAAATTAATATCAGTGCTGATCGAAAAGTACGCAAAACCTTTTTTTTTGGAAATATTTTGCTACATCTCATGGAAAAGGTGTAATAGATGGAATCGGCGGAAATATAAAGAGATTGGTAAGAGAGAAAATGATGAGCCAAAACGAACATATTGTCATTCAGTCAGCTGAAGATTTTGCTTATTTGGCTTCTCCATAAGTTTCAAAAACCCGGGTAATTTATGTGCCATCCTCAGAAATATTAGAAAAAATTGAATCTGAATCACCGTGTAATAACACCAAAGCCATAGCAGGAATTTCAAACTTTCATTTCATCAAAGCCAATCAAAATATCGTCGAGTGCAAAAAACATAGCTTATCTGTAGAGAAAACAGTAATTAACTTTTGATTTTTGTGTACTTTATAAAAAAAATTTCAACTGTGTCCCTTACGTGACGCCATTTGTCCCTTACGTGACAAAATAAAAAAGTTAATTTTTACCTATAAATATTTTTTTTATTAAAAATTTATTATCATCATAAGTAAGCGTGGTTGTTAGTTGTAATTTTTTTCTTAGACATCTTTTCTCTATGTGCAACTGATTCGCTGAAATTTGGATTTAAACACTACAATTATAATGTTGGTTGACTCAGGGTGTCCCACACGTGACGAAGTTTGTTTCATTTTTTCTTTAATACTTTCTGAATTATTAAAAACAAGTTCGATGTAGGATTGAAGACTACCACGCAGTTTAATTAATAAAAGAAAAAAAATTGAATTCTGAATTACCAATTAGAAGTTGTATGTAAAATAAGTGCTAAAAAATAGTTGAATTTGTCCCACACGTGACGATGGAATGCCCCTAGATATGCGCACATCCAATATTTTGAATTTGTTATTTTTTCACAAAACTTTTTTACGGTCTAGGACTTTTTAAAATATATTGTGACGCCACCTGTTCTCGTTTAATTTGACAGTGTTGCATAATGGTCATACTCCTTCAAATAATACTCCTGTTCTTTAATATCGTTTGTCAAATGCGTTTCAGATAATATTATACATATACATACCAGTTGTATTATTTAGTTGCTAAATCTTAATTCCTTTTCTTTTCATTCTTAGTTTAAGTTTGTTCTGGTAAACTGGGCATTCTTTGCTTAACGTACTGTGTAACGGACGAACAGGAAATCCTACTTTTGCTAAAACTAATTGCTACCTTTTCAAAGCCGACTGTGCTCAGGGATTATGCGGTGGTGATCTGGTTTTCCAAAAAAATATGATTGCGTTACATTCTACTAAAAAATAATGTAAGGTAGCACATATCACGACGATACTGATACAACTGAATCAAAACAAAAAAAGAGTTAGATGATATTACTCCTTAGTGGTTCGTGCCCTCCCAACCATTGATATCTTTGCACCATAACTATTTAAGATAGACCAAAATCGAATTTCTAACTGACTTTTAAACTTTTCGTGGAATTACAAAAAAAATAGTTTAAGGCATTTTAAATAATAGTAAGATTATTATTCGATGAAAAAAATACATTCATAAATGTATGTATATAGGAAAGTTATAATAATAAAATAATGTGTAAATACTATAGAAGAAAAAACTTATGCAACATGAAAATGTGGGTTGGGTGGGTGGTACTATACCACAACCAAAAAAAAAATAATTTGGAAATGTGTATTTACAAAAAAAAAATTACATAATTGTTTATGTTATATTATGATCATCAAAAAAAAAAATAGTTATTAATAACAATTATGGGAGAAAAATTTTTGTTTTTTTGTGGTTTTTTCTTGTAACTTCAAAAAAAAAAAAAAATTTGCAAAAATTTAGAAAAGAATGTTGTTGACCTTTTCAATAACACCCATCAATTTAACTTTTAAGCTACAAAATTATGTTTTGATTCTAGAAAAAAAAATAAAAGTTTTATTCAGACTCACCAACAAAGATTCTCCGATGATACCACAGGCCTGCTGTACATGGATTTGAAATATTATTTTCTTTTTTTTGATTGATGTTCCTTCCTGCTGGATGTTATTACATGATGGGTGAAGAAATGTTATTTTTAAGAAAAATATTTAAAAGTCGCTTTTTTCTAAATTAACAATACACCAAAAAACAAAAAAAAAAACTTCTATATTTTTGCCTCAAATGACAAATTCTTCTTTTTGAATGTAAACAAACCCGAAATTTTATAGTAGCGATATCCCAGCAAGCATTTTCCTTTTTTTTCATTTTGTTTAACGCTCTAACTTTGGAGCTCACAAAACTGATACTGCTACAATGACTTTCCAATGGAAAGCAGAAGAACAGGATCAGGAAAAGGTATAATCCAAACCAGTTTAAGTCCATATATCTTTGCAATGGTAAGCTCCAGTATCGCCGCTATCCAGATCTTTTAATTCATAGTTAACATTACCAATTTTCCGTAAAATCACAGCATTTATACCAACTGAAGCCAGTTTAGAATTAAAATGATTAATCTTTGAACTTTGTGAAAAATTTCTTCTAAAAACTTCCTGTCCAACTATTAAATGTGTCGCCCTCGACCTTAAGTTATAAAGTCTCTGGTTTTTGTCATATGCCTTACGTATTAAAATTCTAATGTCAGCGCGCAGAAACGCAAATCCGTCCTGCCTTTCTATATGAATATCTGAGTCTGTCATAATATTTAGTTTCTTTAGCAACTGATAGTCTAGTCCATGTGTTATCATCATCTGTCCAAAAACAATTTGGTAAGGTGTTTTCCCAATCGTTTGGTGAGTGCTGTTTCTTAAAGAGCAGTTTATGCTTGGAATATATTTGTCCCAATCCCTTTGATCGCTTCGGATATAGGATCGCAGTGCTTCATTAATGGACCGATTAACCCGCTCGCTGGCATTCGCCTGTGGGCTATATATTGCTGTCAAAATATGTTTCGTCCCAAATTTTTTTAGGAAGTTTTCAAATTCTGCGTGCAATTATCTGATACTAATGTTTCAGGCACCCCAAAGCAGTTAAAGATCTCGTTTTCTAAAAATTGAATAACTAGTTTAGACGTAAATTTCTTTAAAACTTTTAAAAACGTAAATTTGGAAAAATGATCCAAAATAATTAATATACCAATATTACCGTCCTTTGTTCGTGGAAAAGGTCCAATTAAATCCACATAAAGTCGCTGGAAAGGTCTTTCGGAATCTCTCATCAGTCCCAAAGGAGGTCGTAAAACAGTTGTCGGTGTCTTTGAAGTTTTACATAAGTCGCAATTTTGAATATAGTCACGTACGTCAGTTACCAGTCTTGGCCAATAAAAATAGCGTCTTATCCGTTCCAACGTTTTCGCAACCCCTCCAAGTGCGGAGTTAGGTACGTTATGTGCGGTAAATATAACGTCATGTCGTAGATCTATAGGTACCAGTAGCTTCCAGTTCCCCGAGTCGTCTGCCTGCCCTGTAGAAAATTCGGTTCTTTTATATACATACATATCCATCTATTACTCTAAAGTCAGGAAGATCGTCTGTTATAGAATCACGAAATTGCACATATTCATCACTTTTAAACGCTTGTGAATTCAAACCTATAGATGGAAGGCATTCAATTTCAACACTTTCCACACAATCTTCCCCTTCATGAAAAATAAAAATAGTTATAAATAACAATTATGGGAGCAAAATTTTTTGTTTTATTGTGTTTTTTTCTTGTAACTTCAAAAAAAAAAAAAAAAATATGGAAAAATCTAGAAAAGAATGTTGTTGACCTTTTCAATAACACCAATCAATTTAACTTTTAAGCTACAAAATTATGTTTTGATTCCAAAAAAAAAAAAAAAAATTTTATTCAGACTCACCAACAAAGATTCTCCGATAATACCACAGGTCTGCTGTACATGGATTTGAAATATTATTTTCTTTTTTTTTTTTTGATTGATGTTCCTGCTGGATGTTATTATATGATGGGTGAAGAAATGTTATTTTTATGAAAAATATTTAAAAGTCGCTCTTTTCTAAATTAACAATACACCAAAAAAAAAAAAAAAAAAAATTACAATTTCCTCTGAAGGTTCAAATTATTGATAGTTAAATAATTAAAATTTACCTTATTAAAGAAAAAAACTAAAAAAAAAATAAATATTGAATTATTTAATGCTAGGTAATATGTATGGTGGGTAACGCTTTATGTTAACACCATTCCTTTATAGGAGGGGGGAAAAAAACTAAAACTCAGCCAAGTTATTTTGGTGTGTATTGTCCTGTCTGGTTGTATTAAATCCCTTCTGGTTCAATAGAATTCTCCTTATTCGTGGAGGGTAAATTAATCCAATATAGAATTTCAAAATTTCTTGGGGATTTGGTTTATGGGAGAGGTTTAAATATCGATGTGTACCAAACACGGTAGCGGTTTCCCCACGCCCTTGTACTTAGGGTATATTTCTTGAGGTGAAGCTCAACTCCCGTCGTACACCAGTCTGTTTCGAATTCAAAATTTCAAATTTTTGAAAATTTCCAGCCCATTTTTACCTTTTCCTAACAACATACCTCTGTTTATGAACCAAATTGAATATAGCTTTTTAATATTATAGAGTGTCCAGTCTCCTTTTATTGTTATTTTCCCTTCTCTGTTAGTCCTTTTATTATTACTCCAATTGACCGCTAGTATTCTCCGAAATGTATATTTCGTTGTGAAATTTTTAATCGTAATAAAATTTTCATAGAAAAATGTCTATATTTTTGCCTCGAATGACAAATTTTTCTTTTTGAATTTAAGCAAACCCGAAATTTTGTAGTAGAGGTATCCCAGCAAGCATTTTCCTTTTTTTTTTCATTTTGTTTAACGCTCTAACTTTGGACCTCACAACTGTGGTTGTCATCTAAGCTCAAATGGAATTTCTGATTTGATCTTCTACAATTAATACATTTTAGCAATACGTCTCCATTACATTCTTTATGATTACGTTCTCCATGACAATTATAACATTCTTCATTATTCCTGCACTCATTTGCTTTATGATTAAATGCTTTACATTTGTAGCACATCTGTCCCATCGAAGACTCTACATTTGTCCATCCTTTATTTATCTTTTGTTCTAATAACATTTTCGTGTATGATTCAGAACCGATTGTCATCTTTGCATTGTATATCTGTTTATTATTTCTTTTAAATTCATAAAATCTGATTGTTTTTATCTTGCTATCTTTTAAAAACTCATTCTGCTTCTTTATTTTTTCAATTTGTTCTATATCTGTGTATTTAAATGACATGTCCGTTATTTTGATACTCATTTCAGAATCATTAGGTACTTTACTATCATATTCTTTACTCATTTCACTTTGTATTGCTGTTTTCATTTTCTCCCTTTCTTCGTTATTTTCACTGTTTATCACTACAGTACCATTATTTCTATTTTCAATATTTATTATCTTTAAATCAACTGGGTTTACTTTTTTGTTTAAATCTTCTTTAGTCTTTTCTTTTTTCTTAATAATTAGTGGCATTTGTTTTTTTACTTCTGGCAACCCTGTTCCCTTTTTAATTGCATCGGCAAATGACAGTTTATTTGTTGATTCCTTTACTACCTTTTTTATTTCGGTTTGCAATTTTACATTATTTTCCTGTGTAGAATTACATATGTTTTTATTCTTATTTTCAAATTTGTTTTTTTACCCCGTATTTTTTCTTAATTTCCGCAACATTTTGTTCACAAACTTTTTGAGCTTTATCTATTTTTTTAGTCTTTCTTCATATCGTTTTTCTATAACTTTAAGTAATTGTTTTATTTCATTATCATTCTGTTTTAAAGACAATGCAAATTCATTTTTATATTCCATTAAGTTTTGTTTGTTTTTGTAAACACCATCTTGAATATCTTTTAAAACTAAATCTACATTATGTATATATTGAACACAATCATCGCATATAAATCTTATAAAATTAATTGCCTCTAATATTTTTGCTGAGTACTGGGCAATACCAGCGCATTAATTTGAACAATGATACGTTTTATCACATACTCCAGCGCACTTTATTCCAGTTTCACCCCTTATTGTACGTTTGCATTTATGACACTCAGCCATGGCTGGGTCCAATTTATGCCAATTATTCACGTTATAATAACGATTAATTTTAAAATTTTAAGTACCGTGTATAGAAAAATGTTTATCTCACTGTCATTTAATATTTCACTTTTTATTTGTCCGAACTAATATACATATATTATAATAATAATTTTCTTAAATACTTTGTAACACAGCCTTTCGGTTTAACGTTCTCTCTAAATAAAAAATATTAAACTGATGGACAGCTTCATTCCCAAGTTGCGTGCAGCCTACGTCACAATCATTAATTCCAATAAATTTGACAAATAATATGTGTGATCAACTTGAAAGCGAAAACTTAAACTTGTAGCCGCAGCGTTATGCAAGCAATAACGCTGGCAGAATGGTTGCTTCAAAATGCTCATGTTAAGGAGGATGGGAAAACGTACATGTGCTTGAACAGAAATAAAAAAATTTCCGGAGAAATGTTGCACTTACTTTTTCATTTTAACAATCGAATTTCACATAAAAAAAAAAATTTAAATATCACCAAAACCACTTATATTTCCTGTACTTTATTTAATTTTTGCAACAAATAAATTTTTTTGCTAACTTTTTTTATTTTATTGCGTTGTTGGTATTTGTTTTAACTTTTGTACAAAAATTGTTAGCTTGTGTTAATACATTATTGCTCAGCAAAGTATTATGGAACATATTGCTTAATATAAATATTAATATACGGTACACACTTTAATATTTAATATTGGCGGTAGAGTTTGACTTACTCATTGCGCGCATGATAGCTCGGGGTCTCCACATAGCAATATTAATTGCGGTAGTTGTATAATTCAATTGCTTTTATAGTGACGTCTCTAATTTCAAGTATATTTATTTACTTTTAATGTCTTTATAGATATACACACAATGCGCTTACAGCTGACAGGTAGCAAATGAATCAGAAATATGCATAAAGATGGTTTCTGTTGCTGTTTTTTCCTTACTTTTCCTATAAGCAGAATATAGCTAGATTTCCGACCATTACAATTTTTACCACCACCTCATAGTAATGCAATGGTCAGTGCTGCCCTAGCTTGCCGGTTCGGGGACCTCGTTATCAACCTTAGGTCCCAGCCATTTTCTCTTTCTAGTTAAATCAATAATACCCAGATAAGACATCTGGGTAACCTAAATGTTTTCGGCATTGCCTAGTTCGTAGCGATTATTACGAATGCATCCCCGAATGACTAACTTTCACAGTGTTTCGGAATAAACTTTTTATTGGCCCCTACCGTGATGAAGACATTTTTCCGCTCCTTCCCCATTAAACTTCACCTGGAAGTATTCCGTTAACTCGTCCACAATCCCACCCGTTGTTTCGCTCCGAACAAAATTACACTAAAGGCCTGTTTATTCGTACCTTGAACCGTATTCTTAAATTCAAATTCACCCTCCCCAACCCAGTCAGTATATTTAATTGTCTCGATAAGTTAAGTCAATTTAGCCCTAAAATTCCGGTTCATGCATTTCACTTGGCCATCCGACTAAGGCGAGGCCGCTGATACCTCAACATGTTCTATATTACGATCCGATCAAAATGTCACTAATAATGTATCTCGGTCTACTATTATATTCAAAATATTTCGTCAGCGTACAGCATATCTCTTTGGTCCCAGGGGAGTTCACAGCATACAGCTTAAAGAATTTCGTAAACGCTTTCACGACTACCAATACATGGCGGCTCTTCGAATTAATAGCCGGTATGGGACTAAAATGGTCAATGTACAACGTATCAAAGGGTGAAGTTACCTTCTTAAGGCTTTACAGTCTCCTCTCATTCGCACAAGGCGACAAAGAATAGTAAATACACTTCAAGCAATTCTTATTATTGTTACGTTTATACCTCTTATAAACGTTGGTTTATTTCCTTTAAATAAACCGGGGTTCTTTTTATTGCCAAAGTAATAATAAAAACTTGAAATTTTATTTTAACAGTACAAAACTTTATTTATTCAAAACACACTGTCGTATACTTATTTACAATCTTCTTTAAAACACTTAAGGTATTCACTTTTATTATTTAGCACTTTTGAATGTTCGCTTATTCAACTCAACTGTTAAACTTAAACTGCTTGCGGCATTCGTGTTGCTCGACTATTTATAGTGGTTGGTAATACAGTGTAATGTTCTACCAGGTTCGGGAGCACACTAGAACTTTCCATCGAATGGCAGTTACATTTAAATAACTTCTTAGCGCAGACAACAACCGCCAATCATGTTACATACCCAGTCAACATTTAACTCCGTAACAATATATTCTAGTTAGTGGGAGAGTTTAGAAAAATTTGGATCTTAAAAATAAATAAAATAATTTTTAAAAGCCATAAAAACTTAATTTTTTAATGCTAATAGGTAGCAAATAAGGTAATTATATAAAAATTTAAAAAGTTTATAAATCTTGTAAGACAAAAAAATTATAAACGCACATAGGGGTATTTTGCCATTCTAGCCGGACATTACTTTTTATTTTTTATAATAAAGCTTCTTAAAAGTTACTGAGTGCTCCTAGGTGATGTATTGTAGTCATAAGCAGTTAAGGATTAAAAATAATGAAAATCAGACCAAGGGGGAAAAAGTTCCCCTTAGAAGAACTTATACCACCTCTGAACAATTAAATTTTTTTTTAAGTTTTCAATACTATTGTTAGGCAAATGCAACTTTAAACGTAAGCAAAAGCTGAAAAAATCTACACTTTGACAGTGTCAAATTCTCCCCCTTTTATAATAAAAATATTGGATAACTTACGCCCAAAAACTATAAAAGTAAAATTTTTGAGCTTTTATGGTTAGGGGCAGAAATGCCTTCAAACCCCACCCCCCGAAACGGCTCTGTAAAAAAAATATTTTTTTATATATTTTGCTAATTTTCACAAAAAATTTATTTTTAAGCTTGCTTGTCGCTTTTTCTGTAATTAAATGTATTAAATTTATCTGAAATTATATATAACAATAACTTATTTACAGAAGAAACAATTAATTTAAAGTATGAAAACAAAAACTAATTTATTTATTTAATCTTTACATTCCCTTATTATTTGTAATTACTCTAACCTTGTATAAAATTTTTCCATTTTACCATCGTAGTTTCAAAAGGAGTTTTAAAACAATTTCGTGCCATAACCACAATATATGTATCTATACCAAAGAAATGAGTACTTGAAGCAAAGATTTGTTCTCTTTAAATAATAATATTGTTTAAACAATTTTCAAAAGTTTTTAAGACAGGTACATTTATTTTGTTGCATAAAATAGCGTCATTAAGAAAGCTATCGCACAGGTATACATTACCAGGTTAGGGGTGGGCAAACACTACTGCCTCGCACATTTCTTTTTTTACATGCAATGTCAGTGTAAAACCAAATTTAACCTGTTAAAAATTAATATCAATTTACCTGTAATAATTTAAATTAAAAAACATTAAAAAACCAGTAATTATCAAAACGTTTTATGACCCACAAAAAGTTTTTTACTTACATGTAAACACACAAGATGAGAAAAAACAGTCTGAAAGTAGAGATTTCAGGTTTTATTGTGGTGAAAAAGATTTTAAGGATAATTATTGCCATCACTTTCAAAAACCTTTTGATTTTATTTTTTTAATCAAAAAAAGAACAAAAAAACCTCTTTTTTTAATTTCGAGGGAATTTTTTTGTTATAAAACTTAAAAAAAAGGAAATAAAATAAGGCAGTTGCTTATATAATCATTCGCAGAAAAAAGTCTTTAAAATTATTTTTCGTACAGCTGTTTTTTTGGTGAACTTTCCAATTTTTTCCATATATCTTACTGCTGTTTCCTGGAACCTGTAATATAGTTTAAATCGCCTTATTAGGAGAGCTTGGACTACAAAAAAGTGCGATTTTTTTTGTTCCCTCTTGTTCTATAGAAACAATGCTCTATTAAGTGGAAGAGTTTAGGAAAATTTGGACCTTAAAAAAATAAAATAAAGCAAATATATTTATATATTTACACTACCTGAGTTATCATATGAGTTTTGCAACTAAGTCTCATTTGTATAGTGTAATAACATGTCTATTTTAATTTGTTAATATTTTTGTCTAATCTTAGGTAAAAATAGAATGTGTTTTATTTTCAAATTATTTAACGTCTGAGTAAATTAAGTTTTTAAAAGCTACCGGATTAAATGCTTGTTGTATTGCCATTAACTTTGTACCAGTTTAAGAAGTTTTATAATAAGCGGACTGAAACTTATACCTTAGACGAAATGTAATACTAGAAATTAAAAATTGTTTTTTGACACTCATTAAAATTTAAAATAATTTTTTTGACACTCAACTCCGATGAGAACTATATAGCTTAAGGTAATTACTAATAAAATTTAAATTGTATAAAAATCTTGCAAAACAAAAAAGTTATAGATGTTCAATAATCAAAAGCTTGTTAAGATATTTATCATTTAAAAAATAATACTGGGATTGTCCGTTTTGAATCACCCTGTTCACTATAATAGATGAGCCGCTCAATGCACACATCGATTAACTCCATAAAACAAAAAGTTGAGAAACGCGATGATGTAATGTATATTGTTTTTAAAAATTCCTCTGTTAATATGAATTCAAATATACAATGTAGAATGCATTATTGCAGATATAGCTTTCATCTAATGGTATTTAAAATTTATAAGGAAGAATAGCCAACAAATAATCGTCAGTAATGTTACAGTTTTTATGTGACTGATGGAGTTAATCGATTTGCACTGAAAAAAGTAATAAAGTTAAACTTTTGTGCCTAGTTTCTTCGATCTCTCTTTCATATTCTCCTTGTTTCCTTCAAGCTTTAGATCTTTTTATTTTTCATATATTATTTAAGCCAATATTTCGCTACCTCAATGTGTAGCTTCTTCAGGGCTTTAATATTTAAAAAAGATCTAAAGCTTGAAGGAAACAAGGAGAGTAATAAAGTTTAATTTAGTCTTCACATTTTAAAGTTTTTTATTACAGAAAAACTTAGTTAATATACATTTTTATTACAGCTTTTCCATAAAAATGAATGTTGGCAGTTCGGTTATAATATAATTTTTGTAGCTTATTCATAGCAGATTTATGTTAGCGGCAATATTCTTTGGGATGATTCAGCAATATTATAAATTATGTCTTCTTCATCAGCTGTATGCGAGAATTCTTCATTTCGATTTGTTGACAAGTTCTTATAGTAATCGTGTTTAACAGGAGGAATGAATTTTAGCAGGTCTATAATGTCTCTCCATTTTTCCTTTGCCATAGTTCTACCTTTAGGAAATAATTAAGGCTGACCTATATTTTTCAAACTTAAACTAAAGATTTTCTTATCTGGTAACGCTATGCCCTAGTAGAAGAATTTTTGGTATACAGCTAATCGGTTTTTTTTTATTTTATCATTTTATTTCTTAAAAAAATTAAAAAAAATAAAGTTTTTCACTTTGGATAATTATCTTTAAAGTGTATCGTTGAAATTTAATTGAAAAGTTGCTCATTAACATAAATTGTGTTGATTGGAAGTCATCTGCTGGTTGCTGCGCTTGGTTTTTTTTGCCGCCATTTTGCTGTTTAAGAACATTCACAATTTACAATGCCGATTACTAAAATATATAAGTGTGGGGCCTGTTCTGAAAGTATAAGCAAAACTCAAGCTAGTATTCAATGTTGCGCTTGTACATTATGGCTCCATTACGAAGATTGACAAAGAGCAAGCGTCTATTAGACAGGCGTTATCTGACACTGCCGAAAGTTTTAGATCTAATATGTCTTCGTGTCTGAGGAATATGAAGGTTGAGATAGTTGATTGCAACAAACTTATTAAAAAACATTGATACTGCCACCAACTCCAGAATCGCCGCATTAGAGGTTGATAACAATGTGTTGCACAGACGCCTGAACCGCGCTGACATTGTTGTTAGCGGTCTTCCGCTTGGTATGGACAACCTGTTTGATCCCATTTGTAAAATTGGGGCCTTCTATAACCTATCCATATCCAAAAGTGATGTTCAGCATATCTGCTACATGAAGAAAGGTGGAGCAGTGCTCGTCAAATTTAATAGCGTGTTTCTTCGGGACAGTATTATGAGCGCCTACTTTAAGAAGCGTTCCTTAAAGGTTCGGGATGTTGTTGAAGGTAATGTTGATCTGAGAATCTATTTAAATGATCATTTTGGGTCTGCTGCTGGAAAGTTGAATGGATTTTGTAGAAAGCTGTTGCGGGAAAAGCTGATAACCAAGTTTAGGATTATAAACAGTGATAACCTTAAAGCGAGATTAACTATGGCTGATGGTAATACCGTGGTTTATAATGCCGTTGAATGTACTTCATTATTTAATAGTAAGGTATAATTTTAAAACAGATAATTTTTCTTAAATTTTCCTAATATAAAATCATAGATATTTTTTTTTTCTGGATTGAAGTTGTTGAAAATCGTTTTGTTTGCTATCTATGATGATTTTGAACAAATTACTCTTAAAAATTGGCTTAAATAGTACTTCTGAAGTGTAATTTTATAGCTTATAATTAATTTTATTTTAAAGCGGTATATTTTATATCTGTGGGTAAATAGGAGCCTATGAATATTTTTTTATTGGATCTCATTTACTAATGTATTTTAACTTTATATGATTAACTGTTAACTCTATATGATTAGCTGTATATTATGGTATACTATAGTTAGTATTGATTATTGTTATGTTTTTTAATAACTATCTTTTTTCTTTTTGTAATAATTGGTTCCCCACCATAATGCTTGTTGTTAATTTAGATGGCGGATGACTTTAATTATGGTCCTACTGTCAGTAGCAATTTTTTCCGAGCCTCGTTGCAACCTCATGCCCTGAACTTTAATTCTGCTCATTTAAATTGTCAGAGTATTAAACCTTCGGCTAACTATTCAAAGATTGATGAGTTAAGGGCTTTGGTGAGTAATTCCTTTTTAGATGTATTTTCTGTTACTGAACCTGGCTTAAGCCTCATGTCTCAGATCGGAGTGTTGAGATTTCTCGTTTTAAGTTTTTAACTGGAATATGTTTGATGTCAGCAAATCAATTTCTATGCGATCTCTTTGTTTAAGGTGTAATTTATCTGTATTTCATAACTCAAGCCAACCCATTTTGACGTTGCTCACGGGTCTACTTCGCTTATTGATTTTTGGTTAGTAAGTGACATATCTTCAGTTGAATGTTCGGATCAAATGCAATGTCCTTCGATTTCATATCATGATTTAATTTTTTTGTCTTTTCGTGTAAAAGTTGACCGGGTTGTTGAATATTATGAATATCGTGATTTCAACTCAATTGATTGGAATGGCCTATTCTCATGCCTGTCTGATTATGATTTTACTCAGTTTTATAATGGTGATGCTAATTTTCAATGCTGTTTTTTTTTTGCTTTTGACTTCACTGTATAACTTTGTTCCGGTGGTTAAACGAAAAGTGCGTTACAGTAATGACAATTGGATAAACTCTCGAGAAATTGTTTTTGCCCGCTATCTTAGAGATTTGGCTTTTCGTGCTTATCGTTCTGGGACCAACTGGAAAGTTTTCTGCAAGCTTCGGAATAAGGCAAAAAACGTAATTCGTAGAGCTAAGGGAAGGCATTATTCAAACCTTTTTTATGGATTGGATTCTGCTGGTCTATGGAAGGTGTTGAAAGGCACTGGGGGTATAGGTAACGATCAGGTATGCTTTGATGGGGATATTAATCAATTGATTGATTTTTTTGCTTCGTCTGGCTCTTCTCCAAGTCAAGCTGTTTTAGATTTTAATAGCTTTCAAAGCTCTAGTAACTCGTTTTCTTTTCGTTGTGTAGCGGAGCATGAACTTTTTGATGCGTTGAATAGAGTGAAATCTAGATCAGTTGGCGTTGATGAAATTTCAATAAGATTTGTTAAAATGGTTTATCCACTTGTTTCAGAGCATATTTTATTTTTAGTAAATACTATATTGATTCATCTGATTTTCCTGCCTACTGGAAGACTGCTAGAGTTGTTCCCATTCCTAAGTGTAGGGTGCCTCATGGTCCTGAGGATCTTCGCCCTATTTCTTTACTTCCTGCATTGTCAAAAGTTGTTGAGCACATCATCAAAGACCAAATACTTAATTTAGTTTTGAATGATATTTATCAGAACCAGTATGCATTTCGTAAATATTTCAACACGACTTCCTTACTTCTCACTTTAACCGATAGAATTAGGCAGAATGTTAACCAGGGTAATCTTGATGTTCTTGTTTCTCTTGATCTTTCTAAAGCATTTAACTCAATTAACCATAATGTTTTGATTGATAAACTTAAAAATGAGTTTAACTTTTCAAGATCTGCCTGCAAGCTGGTGTTTTCCTATTTAACTGAAAGATCTCAATTTTCTGTTTTGAATGGGGTTTGTTCGGGTTTACGTTCTCTTTCTTCTGGAGTTCCTCAGGGTTCTGTCTTAGGCCCTCTTTTGTTTATGTTGTACATTAATAGCTTGCCTACCTTTGTGAACTCAACTATGTGTGAGACATATTTATTTGCTGATGTCACCAAACGATCCTTAACGGGTTAATTAAGTTATCCGTATTTTTGTTGTCATTACTTAGTAAACGTTAGTTGTCATTTTGCTTGCCGCCTTTTTTGCATTCCTCTTTTAACTTACATTATTATATGAGCAATAAAGCACACACCAGATTTTAAACTTGTTAAAGACGGGTGCAAAACTGCGAAATAAAACCCAATTTAATATTTGTTAAACGCAAACCCGTTTTTTTATTCCGTGAGCAACATTATTTTTATTTCGCAATTTTCGTTTGCGCTTTGAGTTTCGGAAGCCTTTAATATTTGCTTGCAGCCGTGGAAAGCTAAATAAATAAAATTAAGAGATGTTACACCACACCACACTCCACCACGCCGGAGCCCCCGCCTAAATAGTGATAGTGTCACATCTGATCAAACACAGCCATTGCCAGCCGTAGCCAGCGGTACACACACAACCACACAAGCAAATGATGCAGATAACCTGCCCGCCACACCGCCAGTTCCCATTCAGGCACAACTGCCTTTGACTGATGCTAGTCAAGTTGCTACAACCAGCGCCGAACAAATGCCACAGGTATCAAAAGCCTTATCAGATCATTCTCAGCCGAGTACCACATCCATGCCAACAATATCAGCCAGTATGCTGGAAGTGCAAAAACAAAATGCATTTTTACAGCTTCAACTACGAGACACACAGGTTAAGCTCGGTGACAGTAACCGCCAGTGCCAAGAACTTCAGTCAGCAATCCAGAGGAAAAACCAGGTAAGTGATCATAACCTCAAAAATGTTAGTGCTTCGCATATAGCAATGTCCGCCATTGACAAAACGCCTACAGCCACATTTACAACACAAAACACGCGCCAACCGACAAACACATCGACAACTTATACAGCCGCCATGTCTTTTATGCAAAACGCAACAACAAGTACCATCGTCACTGCACAGCCGATGCAAGCAGCACATACATCCGTTGCTTTTCGAAAGTAACATAAACACGTCATCAACACATACAGTGCCAATGAATATAGGCAGCAATATGCCGACGCAAGCAGCGTCTACATTTAATAACGTATTTGTACCACCGGCCACAAACAATCGCACGCCACCGTTCTGGGAACTTAGTCAACAGCCATCCACCGCCAGTACTTTTTCAAATTCAACATATATGTTACTACGTAAAATCCAAGATTTACCAGAATTTAGTGGTGACCCAGAAGACTGGCCATAATTTTACACGGCATTTACTCAGTCAACCGCAGTGTATGGCTATACAAACTTGGAAAACAACCAGCGACTACACAAAAGTCTAAAGGGAAACGCCAAAGAAGTTATTAAATCATTGCTGATTCACCCTGACAACGTAAATGCTGTAATAGACCAACTTAAGTTTCGTTTCGGTCGTCCTGAGCAGCTTATTCAGAGCCAGCTGCGTCAAGTAAGAGAGTTGCCATATGTTACGGAAAATAATTTAGCAAAACTGGTCCCTTTTTCAACTAAAGTTAAAATTTAGTTGTGTTTTTACAATCTGTGAATAGTCAGCAACACATAGCTAATCCAATTTTATTAGAAGAGCTTATATCGAAACTGCCAATGAGTAAAAAATTGGATTGGGCCAGAGTCGCCTCAAATATTCAACCGTACCCTACCATTCTTGATTTTAGTAACTGGCTTAGTGATGTAGCTAACTTAATATGCTGCGTTCATGAAGTAGAGCAAAAAGATCAAAAACGCCGAGTTCTACTACATACCACGGAAAACAAACAACAATGCCCTGTATGTCAAGGCCCGCATAAAATTTACGACTGGGAGCGTTTTTAAAAATGAGTACGCAAGATCGATGGGCGCAAATAAAAAAGATTCGTGCATGTTTCTCTTGTCTCAAAGTCGGCCACACCACCCGAGACTGTCGTCGCAAGAAAACTTGTTTAAAAGATAACTGTCAGCGAAAACATAACAAATTACTCCATGAAAACATACCAAACGAAACACCAGCTGCAACGCCTCTTGCTGTAGACCAACCCCAACAAAATGTTCTCAGCTGTCCTACTGCTAGTACCCAAAAGCTTTTATTTAGAGTAGTACCTGTCAAATTATATGGGGAAAATTGTCATATGGATATTTATGCCCTCTTCGACGATGGGTCATCTATTACAATGCTAAATAAAGAAATGGCGGATAAAATTGGCGTTCGTGGAAAAAATTGCCCTTTAAATGTACAATGGTTTGGTGGACGGTCTGCTCGCGAGCAAGCTACATCTTTTAACATCAAAATAAGTGGTGTTTCAAAAAAGTCTTGTCACTTACTTAAAAATGTGTATGCCGTTTCTAATTTAAATCTACCTATGCAAAGCCTTACACAGGAAGATATTGAAAAAGCGTTTAAAGGCTTATCACCTTCGCCGATTAAGCCGTACTTTAATGTAGTGCCAAAATTACTGATCGGCTTGGACCATGCGTTCCTAGGGCTACCATCGGCTAACAATAATAGTGATTTAACGGGCCCCTTTGTATGCAACACAGAGTTGGGCTGGGTAGTGTTTGGACCATGTCATAGTTTAGCACCGACACAAAAATCGTGGTTTTTCGTCAATGTCGAAAAAGATGACAACATTCACAAAATGGTAGTTGATTACTTTGGCATTGAAAGCATAGGCGTTAGAGCAGCCCCTATCGTAGAAAGTGAAGAAGACGTAAGAGCCAAGCGCATTTTGAGTGAAACAACAAAAAGGGTTGGAAACCGGTATCAGACAGGTTTACTTTGGAAATATGATGAAGTTACGCTGCCAAACAGTTACACTATGGCACTTAAGCGTCTGAAAGGGATCGAGAAAAAAATGAGCCGAGACCCAGTTTTTTCTAACGCATACAAAAAGGTTTTGGATAGTTATATTGATAAAGGATACGTCCGTAAGCTAGGTTTTGATGACGTTAAAGTGGCTAGTTCAAAAAAATGGTATTTGCCGCATTTTGGGATAACCAACCCAAATAAACCAAACAAATTAAGGCTAGTTTTTGATGTCGCTGCCAGTGTAGGGGACATTTCTTTGAACTCACAACCGCTTAAGGGACCCCAAGATATTGCGTCCTTACCATCAACGCTTTACAATTTTCGCCGCGGTCAAATTGCAGCTAGTGCCGATATTTGCGAAATGTTCCACCAAATTCTAGTGCAGCCATGTGATAGAATATCGCAAAGGTTTCTGTGGAGAGATGGAAGTACAGAGAGGACTCCAGATGAATTTGAAATGATGGTAATGACATTCGGATCTTCCTGTTCACCGTGTTCGGCTCTATATGTCATGAAGTCTAATGCTCGAGATCACCATACTTTTCACCCTCGTGCAATCGAATCTATATGCGATCACCACTACATGGACGATTTTGTTGATAGCTTTGACAGTGTCGAAGAAGCCATAAGTATTTCGAAGCAAGTGAGAGAAATTCACAGAAATGGTGGATTCGAATTAAGAAGCTTTATCCCAAACTCTTACGAAGTCGGCATGGCTCTGGATGGTGAATTAGTATTAAAACAAATTCCTTCCAACGATGCAGCAGAGAGGGTATTGGGCCTATTTTGGGAGCCTGAAAGTGACAAATTTATGTTTAATCTAAAGTTTCATCGTGTAAACCATTCTGTCATGACGGGGCAACGTGTTCCCACAAAAAGAGAGGTTTTAAGCATTATAATGACAACCTTTGTTCCCCTAGGATACTTAAACCATTTTACTGTTGGCGGTAAGTTACTATTGCGAAAAATTTGGAAAAGCAACTGCCGCTGGGATGAACCAATACCTAACAATTTAAGTGATCCCTGGGAACGCTGGAGAAGTCAAATAAAAATACTGTCGATTTCCGAGTGCCACGTTTTTATTTCTCTGACGGAAGACCAACCTCCCTCCAGCTTCACATATTCGTAGACGCGAGTGAAGAAGCGTTTGCTGCTGTTGCCTACTGGAGGTATTCAAATAATGACGGAGACATAAGTACCAGTTTTATAGCTTCAAAAACTAAATGTAGTCCCTTAAAGAAAGTCACAATACCACGGCTGGAATTGCAGGCAGCCGTTTTGGGCACACGCCTAAAACAAAACATTTTAAGTGAGCACAACCTTGTCCCAAGCGATTCTAAGACTGTGCTTAAATGGATTTCCAGCAGTCACAGAGGGTACAAACCGTATGTTGCACATCGAATAGCAGAAATACTCGCTTCTACAGATGTGGAGAACTGGAAATGGGTATCAACAAAAGACAATGTGCCGGATGAGGCTACGAGACCCTTTAACAATATCACCTTTCCTCTTCCTCACGTTGGTTAAACGGCCCAGCCTTTCTTAAATTGCCTGAAGAGGAATGGATAACAAGTGAGGCTGAATCATCAAACGAAGAAGATGACGAAGAAATTCCTCAGAAGATTTCTTTGCTAGTATCAAAATGTGAAATTGTTGATTTTAGCAGATTTTCGTGTTTTAATCGTTTAAAACGAGTCATTGCATGGGTACTTAGATATATAAGATTTTGCCAAAAAGAGTGCAATAATTTACGTGGCCAAAGCCTTACTGCTGCTGAGTTAGAAAAAGCTGAAAGGTTGTTATGCGTGCAATCCCAGAGGGAAGCATTTTCAAATGAATTGAAACTTATTGAAAAAGGGCTACCGATCTCAAAAACCAGCCATTTGTTCAATTTAATGCCCTATGTTGATGAAGATGGGTTGTTAAGAGTTTACGGAAGAATAGATGCGGCCAGCTACTTACCCTATAGTTCAAAACGACCAATAATACTCCCAAAAAACCATGAATTAACAAAGCTTATTGTTATGCACCATCATTGCCGAATGATGCAGCAGAACAGCGAAGCGACAATTTGTGAAGTGCGTAAAACGTTCTGGATTCCTCAATTAAGAAGCATGCTAAAAAATGTCGTTTCAATCTGCCAGCGATGCAAAATTAAGAATGCCAGTCCCCGTGCGCCAATAATGGGCCAGCTTCCATTCGATCGCCTGGAGCCAAACGTAAGGCCTTTCAAATATACCGGATTAGACTATTTCGACCCAATAAATGTTTCGATTGGAAGACGGACTGAAAAAAGGTGGGTGGCACTCTTTACATGCCTCACAATTCGGGCAATTCATTTAGAATTAGCCTACGATTTATCGACGGACTCCTGTATAATAGCCTTAAGAAATTTCATTAATCGTAGAGGAGTGCCTACCAGAATCCGTTCCGATAATGGGAAAAATTTTATAGGCGCCAACGAAGAAGCTAAGCGATTTAGTGAAGTCTTTGACACCGAAAGAATTCATGACGAAATGGCAATGAAAGGCATCGAATGAATTTTTAATTGTCCTGTTAACCCTTCGGAGGGTGGTATTTGGGAAAGGATGGTACAATGCGTGAAAAAGGTATTACGGCATACGCTAAAAGAAGTTTCACCTAAAGAACATGTTTTACACTCATTGATAATCGAGGCTGAAAATATCGTCAATTCGCGGCCATTAACTCACTTACCTGTAAGTCCTAATGAGGAGGAACCGCTTACCCCTAACCATTTTTTAATTGGAATGGGATATGTGGCGAATACTCCGTCTTCTAAATCACCCGACGTTAAACCCTTCGCGCTTAAAAAACAATGGCGAGTTTCAAAATGTTTGCGAGATCGTTTCTGGAAGAGGTGGGTTAACGAGTATTTGCCTACTTTGACTAGAAGAACGAAGTGGTGCGAGCGTAACGCTTCCATTAAGGAAGGAGATTTGGTGTTCATTTGTGATCCCAATGTTTCGAGAAGTCAATGGCGGAGAGGTTTGGTCACTTGCGTTTATACTGGTCCCGATGGAGTAGCGCGAAGAGCCGACATAAAAACTTCTTCAGGAAAGCTGCAGCGAGCGGTATCAAAGCTAGCGGTTCTCGACATAGATTATGGTGAAGCTGATCGATCTACGGGGGTGGGAGTGTCACCAAACGATCCTTAACGGGTTAATTAAATTATCCGTATTTTTGTTGTCATTGCTTAGTAAACGTAAGTTGTCATTTTGCTTGCCGCCTATTTTGCATTCCTCTTTTAACTTACATTATTATATGAGCAATAAAGCACACACCAGATTTTAAACTTGTTAAAGACGGGTGCAAAACTGCGAAATAAAACCCAATTTAATATTTGTTAAACGCAAACCCGTTTTTTTATTCCGTGAGCAACAGCTGATGATGTTTTTATTTTATTTACTGGTTCTTTTTGTTTTAAAGATGTTTTGGAGAATAACATCAACTATTCGTTGGGACGTGTTTTTGAATGGACTCGTTACAACTCATTGTCCTTGAACCCTTCTAAAACCAAGGCTATTATGTTTGGGCCTACTGATCGTTTTATTTTTGACCTTGATGTATTTTTAGATGGAGTACGTATTGATTTTGTAGATCACATTAAGTGCTTAGGGGTTATTCTGGACAATAAACTCACTTTCTCTATTCATATTAATTTGTTAAGTCGTAAGCTCTTCGATGTATTACGTAGAATTTATTCGGCAAACCTTTTTCTGCCCTTTCGTGTTAGGATCCGTCTAGCATGGGCTTTGTTAATGTCTTTAATTTTATATGGATTTGAAGTTTATTCTGGTACGTGCTCAGTGCATATGGCTAGAGTTCGTCGCCTGGTAAACGTAGTTGTTCGATTTATTTATAATGTTGGACGTAATATGCATATATCAAGCTTTGTAAATGATTTTCTTGGGTGTAGTTTTGAAGAATTCGTTATGAATCGGAATTTAATTTTATTTTACAAAGTCATTAAGCTGAACCGACCTTAACCATTATACAACTTGTTTATTTTCTCTCGTTCAACTAGAAATCCTCAACTAATTATACCGAAAATTTCTTCTTCCTTATTTGAGAGGTCGTTTAGGGTCAGAGTTGCACGGTGGTGGAATCACTTGCCTCTTCCTTTGCGTGTTTTTTTGCATTCGAGTAACATTTTTCGGTTGTAGCTTTTAAGTCCATCTTAATTAATTAATTAATTATTTAATTAATTAATTAATTAAGATTATTTATTTATCATCTGTTTTATTCATTTTATTATAATTTTTTCTTTGTTTCTGCTACTGGTTGGGACTGTATTACTCTGTTTTCTTTTCTTTTTAATTTTTCCTTCTAATTTTTCTTTTTATTGGCTGGGGAGCTGAAGACTATGGCTATGATAACCTTAGTTATAATAGTTATAATTTTTATTTTGGTACGCCTACTGAATTCAGGTGTATTATTTTGTTACTATATATAAGGTAGTTTAATGAAAATGTATTTATTATTATTTATTTTCTAATTTATTGTATGGCAGGTATTCTATTTCTGTTATGTAATATTGTTTTTTTGCCTCTAAGGCTTTGTATTACATATTGTAATGAATAAATGAAATGAATTGCTTGAAATTCTGTATCTTGATTATATTTACATTTGAACTGTATGAGATAGGGTTTGGACCTTTCTAACTTTATCCAGCGTATTTTAAGCAAATTTACTGGAAGCCCTGTGACGGTTACTTTTCTGTTAATAATAGTCTGTTCTAAAGGTTTTGTTGACAAAAAAATTTGGTGAGTCATTCAGATTAGATGAAATGGCGCTTTCTTTTTACATGTTTTGATTATATCGTACCAATCATCTGGTGAAAAAATGTTTCGATTTTTTTTCGCACATGACTCAATAATGGAAAAATCTGAGCCATTGGGCAAATAGCTATGTCCACTTTCCAACAATTTCATGTCAATTGGTTCAGCCTTGATTTCCGTACTTTGAACAAGTTTTAATAAACTTTAAACGGTTTTAATATTTCTGTTTTGCAAGGTACACGAATCGGAATATGCTATTATTTTTTCGAAGTTTGCAGCGTAAGTCTTTATGTACTTTATTAGACAAGATGAAATTTCTTGAGACCCACGAGATCCTTCAATTTCTGGCCAAACAAATATGTGTCTTATATTTTTTTTGAATTCATGACATCCAAAATTAGAAACATATAAATTTTGCTTATAATAAGCTCCGGATGTGGTCAACTTGGGAAAGGCGAAAGCTTTTTCCAAGTCAATTGACTCCGAGCCCGTTTAGCCTCTTTTGAGTGAGTTTCCTTTTAAATTTTTGCAATCTTAATTCCCTCATCGTCTGAAGATTGATTTTTTATTTGAAAAGCATCACAAGTTTGACACGCATCCTTTGATGGTTGTTTAAATTGTAAATTAAATTTTGTAGACAATACATTATAGTAATATTTTTCTTTCACTGGTGCTACGTTTTTCTTTTTACATTCTGTGACGTATAGTTCATAAATCTTCTTAATACTTAAGTCAGGATTTAAATATTGTCGTCTTAGACTATGAGCTCTGCCCCCCTGTTCTGTAACTTGTGAGAAGTTTTCGCAGCGAGAAATTTTTTTTTTTATTATCATAGTCTTCCGATTATTAAGAGTGTAACTTAGATAATACATAAACTCAATATACAACGTTAAAAGTTAAAATAATTAGGTTTATCGTGTTCATCCTGTCTTTTACATGGCGACTATAAATTTTTCGATGCGAGAAGTTTCACTAAAGTTACAGAACACAGGCACTGGTGTATTTACTACTGCAGGCTGGAAATGACTTTATATGCTTTAAAACATTTGTATCATATATTTTATTGCTTGCAACGCGGTCTTTGCACTTATCAACCAAAGATGTAACTTGTTCTTTAGAACAATAGTCGTACATCCGCCCATCACTCACCTGATAACGAATATGATCTTCGTTCTTTAGTTTCATTCGTAGGTCATCTTCTTTTTATTTTGTTAACTTTTAATACAACCTCTTAAGAAAATATTTTGGTCAAGTTGACTATGTAAACTATAATATTCTTTAATGGCAGACTCTCTCTCATCCGAAATAATTTTTGGATTGCAGTTTTGACGGCATTAAAGTATGGAGTTAATCAAAATGGCTTCTGAAATAAATTACTTATTATTCAATGGTCAAACAAATTTGCCATTTAACGGTGCTAATCTTTACTATTCAGGAAAGTTATTATAAATATCAGAGTTCAAAATTGCTCACTCACTTCTCATTCGTGAGTGCGAGTGTGAGCGCTGTGTTTATTGCAGCAATTTTTCATTAATGAATGAGTTTTTCAAAAACATTTTGTGCCTTCTCACTCTCGAGTGAGAAAAAAAAAATTTTTTTGGACCAGTCATTAGTGAGAAGTGAAAAAAAATTATTTTTTTCTTTTCACGAACATAAATGAAAAGCATTAAATTCGAGTACTTCTCATAAGTGAGAAATCATAAATGAATTTTTTCGCGAAGCATTCATAAATGTGTACACATAAAGTTTTTTGGTCATGTAACTGGTGCTGCCGTATGTAAAAATTTTTTGCATAATTTTTAAAATGCTTAAAAGAAGTACATAGAAATAATTTTTTTTTTGAAAACATGTTTTTAATACATAAAGAAACCAGGCACTGTTATACGTTGTGGTTCTTTACGACTTTTTTAATTTTCTTGCTTTCATAATAAAATATTTGCATTTATTTAACTTCATTTCATTGAAATTTTTCAATTAATCCCAATTTTTAAAAAATGGGAAGCATGACAAACAAAAGCATCGCCACCAACACTTTCATCATTACTTTGTATATCTTGTTTGTGAAGTAGTTTGTAATGTCTTTTGATATTTCCCTTCACTTTCTCACTAAGTTCCTTTTTGCGCGATTCTATTAAGCAAATACTTTTTTTGAAGATGCATCGTACAACACATATTTTCCAAAATTAAATTGTCTTTTGGGCATTGTTTGTTATTTACTTCACGCTATTTAAAATCCAAATAAGGAGCTTTTACACACATTGAATGTTAATATTGCAAAAAAATAGGGATGTTACGCACACTCATGCAAATTTTAAAAGGATTGGAAAAAATTGCATTTCGCTTTAACACCATTAGAGATAATTGTTCATCATTTCATTTTGTTTGGGATTTTCCACTAATTTGAAAGGAATTTTATACCTGCTTGTCCGTCATCCTTTTAGGTATTAGGTATATTGTTACAAAAAATTGTGGTGGTTTTTATACAATACACACGTAAGTCTTTTTATGTACAACAATTTAAAACTTTATCTTTCAGGTCAATTAAATAGAACCTTAGAGTTTGAAGGAGTTCCATTTGCAAAAGTAAGGTTAATTAAAAAAAGAGCAGTTACGACCTTGAACACAATACACAAGAAATACTTTTTTTTATCAGAAAACGTCAATTAAAAATTTAGGAAATTAGTTTAAAAATATTTTTAAAGATTGCTATTAAAATTTGTGTCAGTGAAGACAATAAAATTTCTAAAAAATCAGTACATAAAATATAATGTATTATTTAATTTTCTTAACAAAAACAATTTTTTATAAATATGATTTTTCACAATAAATACTGCTAAAAGTAATCCTTTATGTTAATATTTATTTATTATTGTTTTTAAACCTACATATCCATTCCTAAGTATAAAAAGAAAGTAACGCAATTTTTTTAAAATAGCGTTTTTGCCTTACTCTGGGAGAAAAACGTAATTTTTATTATAAATTTGTGGTTTTTATTTTATTTAAAAATATATTTCTTTTTATACCCTTCACATAGTGATAGGGTATATATCACTTTGTCATTCCGTTTGTAATTTCTTTATTGTTCATTTGCGACCCCATAAAGTATATATATTCTGGATCCTTATAGATAGGGAAGCCGATTTAGCGTTGTCCGTCTGTCCGTCTGTTGAAATCAAGTTTCCGGAGTGAAATAAAAAGATACAGACCAGTTAATGGTGTCAAACGATCAGAAATATCCCGCTTACAATCGCTTTTTAAAATCAGCAAAATCGGTTCACTATTGACCGAGATATAAGCGAAAACCCAGAGTAACCCATTTTTTTTAGGACAAAATCCGTGCATATATCCCTATATTTCTCAGTAAGTATAGTCACTCTTGCCACAAAACTTGGCACGGATACTCCTAAAGAAGGGACCTAAATAATGGAAAAAGGTTTTCAAGATAGGACCAGGGGAAGGGGTATTTTTCCTACAATTGCACAAATGTGGTAAAATATTTTATGCGCTATATCTCGTAAACTATAACAGCTATCGACTTAAAATGTTCTACAAAAAGTAATTGTACGCAAAGATCTACACTTTAAAGAAAAAATTTTTTGAGTGGGGGCAAAAAAAGGGGTAGCTCCCATACAAATCGACAATTGTTATAAAATATTCGATACGCTATAATTTGGAAACTATAACAGATATCGACTTAAAATGTTCTACAAAAAGTAATTGTACGCAAAGATCTACACTTTTAAGAAAAAATTTTTTGAGTGGGGGCAAAAAAAGGGGTAGCTCCCATACAAATCGACAATTGTTATAAAATATTCGATACGCTATATCTCGGAAACTATAAAAGATATCGAAATAAAATGTTCAACAAAAAGTAATTGGACAAGAAGGCCTACACTTTAAAGAAAAAATTTTTTGAGTGGGGGCAAAAAAAGGGGTAGCTCCCATACAAATCGACAATTGTTATAAAATATTCGATACGCTATATCTCGGAAACTATAACAGATATCGACTTAAAATGTTCTACAAAAAGTAATTGTACGCAAAGATCTACACTTTAAAGAAAAAATTTTTTGAGTGGGGGCAAAAAAAGGGGTAGCTCCCATACAAATCGACAATTGTTGTAAAATATTCGATACGCTATATCTCGGAAACTATAAAAGATATCGACTTAAAATGTTCTACAAAAAGTTATTGTACGCAAATATCTACACTCTAAAGAAAAAATTTTTTGAGTGGGGGCAAAAAAAGGGGTAGCTCCGATACAAATCGACAATTGTTATAAAATATTCGATACGCTATATCTCGGAAACTATAACAGATATCGACTTAAAATGTTCTACAAAAAGTAATTGTACGCAAAGATCTACACTTTAAAGAAAAAATTTTTTGAGTGGGGGCAAAAAAAGGGGTAGCTCCGATACAAATCGACAATTGTTATAAAATATTCGATACGCTATATCTCGGAAACTATAACAGATATCGACTTAAAATGTTTCACAAAAAGTGATTGTACGCAAACATCTACAATTTAAAGAAAACATTTTTTGTGTGGGGAAAAAAAAGGGGTAGCTCCCATACAAATCGACAATTAATAATCTTCCAAGTTTCTTGGATTTCTTCAACCTTTATTGTTTAATAAATACACAATCGGTTTCCTCGAGCTTAAGGTCAATAATAATTATTCTTTATTTGTTTTATTATTCTGCCAATATTTCGCTACCCTTTGTGTAGCTTCGTCAGGGCAAATTTTTGTTTTTATTTGTTATGAAATATTACGGTTTTTTAACAAACATTCAAAAAATTAATTAACAAAAACACAAACAATTGTCAATATTGAAAAAACTTTTGAACAGTACATACAAAATATTATTTAAAACATTTTAATATCCGTTTTCGGTTTTGTTAACTAAATGCCTATAACTATGAGCAACATTTTCTGTATCCGCCTTAAAATTAATCCTACGTTCATTTGGTATATTTATTATTTGCAACATTTCTAACATATAACGACGTCTATAACTATTTTCTATATTTAAAATCGTTACATTTTCAAAATTTGGAGAATGATTTAAACTTGCACAATGAGATGCTAAAGCTGTTTTTTGTGAATTTATATTCCTATATTTTTGATCAGATTTATGGCCCGCTAATCTAGTCTTTAACTTATTTTTCGTGGTACCTACATAAACCTTATTACAATTTTCTTTATCATTTCCCTTACAAGGTATTTTATAAACTAAATTTGACTTTTCTAATTTATTAACTTTATCTTTTGTCTTACTAAATAATCTTCCAACAGTATTATACATTTTGTGGGCCATCTTATACTTAGTTTTATCATAAACATTTGAATTTTCTAATCTTTCAGAAAGTCCAGGTACATAAGTAATCGATTTATAAATCAAAGGCTCATTATTACGGTTTATCTTATTTTTCTTGTTCTCATGTTGTCTTATTAATTTACAAATAAGATCAATAGGAAAATTGTTATCGATCAACATATTCTTAACTAATTCTTTATTCTTCCTATGAAACTGTTTATCACTAACTGCCAAAACCCTCTCTATAAGATTCTTAGCCGTATTAATTATAATTTGTTTTGGATGTTTAGAAAAATAGTTTATTATTCTTCCTGAAGAAGTAGGTTTCCTGTACCAATCCAATAACAAATCGTTATCTTTTCTTATTACCAATGTATCCAAATATGGTAACATAGAATTATTTTCCTTCTCAACAGTAAACTTTATGTGAGGATGAAAAGAATTTAATTTCACCAGAAATATATCAATTTCACTATCCCGTATTATACAAAATAGATCATCAACATATTTAACCAAAAATTTAGGCTTTATAGCCATTTCTTTAACACAATCATCCAATAACTTCTCCATAACAATATCAGCCACAATCGGAGAAGCTGGGGATCCCATCGGAAGCCCTTGTTTTTGCATGTAAAATTGATTGTTATATTGAAAATAACGATTATCAATAATGCAAAATTTAAGGATATTTAAAAATAGATTCTTATCCATGGTCGTGTATTCCTGTATCTTATCCCATTCTGCCTTTATAATATCAATTGCCAAGTCTACAGGAATACTAGGAAATAATGAGACGACATCAAGTGATATAATCTTTTTATTATTATATTATATTTCGAATTAATCGTCATCTTACTAAGAATATTCGTAATAAATTTACAAAGTTCATAAGATGGCGAATTTATGCTTGAGCAAATCGGTCTGAGAGGGAAATTTTCTTTATGAATTTTCGGTAGTCCGTATAATTTAGGAGCTAACGCTACATTCGTTTTAAACTTATTCTTTTCTAAAAGTGTTATAATTTTTAACTTGAAAAGTTCCTCCACAAAATCATTATTTCTTTTTTGTAATTTGCCTGTAGGATCTTTATCTATCCGTTGATACGTAATATTATCACCCACAATATTACTCATCCTTAATTCATAATCAGCCCTATTAATAGCAACAGTTTTATTACCCTTATCAGAATTTAAAATCAATATATCTTTATTCATTTTTAAGAACCTTTCAGTAAACTTTACTTTGTCCATTAAAAATTTATCCCTATTAGACAATCTCATCTTATTCATATGACTATCAATAACCATAGCTAGTCTTGACCTAGCTATCTCCTGGTTTTCTTTTCCCATTAATGTCTGAACAAAATCTTCCCCCTCTGCAATAATTTTGGTCAAAGGATACTGTGTCCTCTCAACAAATAAAGAATAATTATTATTGACCTTAAGCTCGAGGAAACCGATTGTGTATTTATCAAATCGACAATTGTTATAAAATATTCGATACGCTATATCTCGGAAACTATAACAGATATCGACTTAAAATGTTCTACAAAAAGTGATTGTACGCAAACATCTACAATTTAAAGAAAAAATTTTTTGAGTGGGGGCAAAAAAAGGGGTAGCTCCCATACAAATCGACAATTATTATAAAATATTCGATACGCTATATCTCGGAAACTGTAACAGATATCGACTTAAAATGTTCTACAAAAAGTGATTGTACGCAAAGATCTACACTTTAAAGAAAAAAATTTTTGAGTGGGGGCAAAAAAAGGGGTAGCTCCCATACAAATCGACAATTATTATAAAATATTCGATACGCTATATCTCGGAAACTGTAACAGATATCGACTTAAAATGTTCTACAAAAAGTAATTGTACGCAAAGATCTACACTTTAAAGAAAAAATTTTTTGAGTGGGGGCAAAAAAAGGGGTAGCTCCGATACAAATCGACAATTGTTATAAAATATTCGATACGCTATATCTCGGAAACTATAACAGATATCGACTTAAAATGTTTCACAAAAAGTGATTGTACGCAAACATCTACAATTTAAAGAAAACATTTTTTGTGTGGGGAAAAAAAAGGGGTAGCTCCCATACAAATCGACAATTAATAATCTTCCAAGTTTCTTGGATTTCTTCAACCTTTATTGTTTAATAAATACACAATCGGTTTCCTCGAGCTTAAGGTCAATAATAATTATTCTTTATTTGTTTTATTATTCTGCCAATATTTCGCTACCCTTTGTGTAGCTTCGTCAGGGCAAATTTTTGTTTTTATTTGTTATGAAATATTACGGTTTTTTAACAAACATTCAAAAAATTAATTAACAAAAACACAAACAATTGTCAATATTGAAAAAACTTTTGAACAGTACATACAAAATATTATTTAAAACATTTTAATATCCGTTTTCGGTTTTGTTAACTAAATGCCTATAACTATGAGCAACATTTTCTGTATCCGCCTTAAAATTAATCCTACGTTCATTTGGTATATTTATTATTTGCAACATTTCTAACATATAACGACGTCTATAACTATTTTCTATATTTAAAATCGTTACATTTTCAAAATTTGGAGAATGATTTAAACTTGCACAATGAGATGCTAAAGCTGTTTTTTGTGAATTTATATTCCTATATTTTTGATCAGATTTATGGCCCGCTAATCTAGTCTTTAACTTATTTTTCGTGGTACCTACATAAACCTTATTACAATTTTCTTTATCATTTCCCTTACAAGGTATTTTATAAACTAAATTTGACTTTTCTAATTTATTAACTTTATCTTTTGTCTTACTAAATAATCTTCCAACAGTATTATACATTTTGTGGGCCATCTTATACTTAGTTTTATCATAAACATTTGAATTTTCTAATCTTTCAGAAAGTCCAGGTACATAAGTAATCGATTTATAAATCAAAGGCTCATTATTACGGTTTATCTTATTTTTCTTGTTCTCATGTTGTCTTATTAATTTACAAATAAGATCAATAGGAAAATTGTTATCGATCAACATATTCTTAACTAATTCTTTATTCTTCCTATGAAACTGTTTATCACTAACTGCCAAAACCCTCTCTATAAGATTCTTAGCCGTATTAATTATAATTTGTTTTGGATGTTTAGAAAAATAGTTTATTATTCTTCCTGAAGAAGTAGGTTTCCTGTACCAATCCAATAACAAATCGTTATCTTTTCTTATTACCAATGTATCCAAATATGGTAACATAGAATTATTTTCCTTCTCAACAGTAAACTTTATGTGAGGATGAAAAGAATTTAATTTCACCAGAAATATATCAATTTCACTATCCCGTATTATACAAAATAGATCATCAACATATTTAACCAAAAATTTAGGCTTTATAGCCATTTCTTTAACACAATCATCCAATAACTTCTCCATAACAATATCAGCCACAATCGGAGAAGCTGGGGATCCCATCGGAAGCCCTTGTTTTTGCATGTAAAATTGATTGTTATATTGAAAATAACGATTATCAATAATGCAAAATTTAAGGATATTTAAAAATAGATTCTTATCCATGGTCGTGTATTCCTGTATCTTATCCCATTCTGCCTTTATAATATCAATTGCCAAGTCTACAGGAATACTAGGAAATAATGAGACGACATCAAGTGATATAATCTTTTTATTATTATATTATATTTCGAATTAATCGTCATCTTACTAAGAATATTCGTAATAAATTTACAAAGTTCATAAGATGGCGAATTTATGCTTGAGCAAATCGGTCTGAGAGGGAAATTTTCTTTATGAATTTTCGGTAGTCCGTATAATTTAGGAGCTAACGCTACATTCGTTTTAAACTTATTCTTTTCTAAAAGTGTTATAATTTTTAACTTGAAAAGTTCCTCCACAAAATCATTATTTCTTTTTTGTAATTTGCCTGTAGGATCTTTATCTATCCGTTGATACGTAATATTATCACCCACAATATTACTCATCCTTAATTCATAATCAGCCCTATTAATAGCAACAGTTTTATTACCCTTATCAGAATTTAAAATCAATATATCTTTATTCATTTTTAAGAACCTTTCAGTAAACTTTACTTTGTCCATTAAAAATTTATCCCTATTAGACAATCTCATCTTATTCATATGACTATCAATAACCATAGCTAGTCTTGACCTAGCTATCTCCTGGTTTTCTTTTCCCATTAATGTCTGAACAAAATCTTCCCCCTCTGCAATAATTTTGGTCAAAGGATACTGTGTCCTCTCAACAAATAAAGAATAATTATTATTGACCTTAAGCTCGAGGAAACCGATTGTGTATTTATCAAATCGACAATTGTTATAAAATATTCGATACGCTATATCTCGGAAACTATAACAGATATCGACTTAAAATGTTCTACAAAAAGTGATTGTACGCAAACATCTACAATTTAAAGAAAAAATTTTTTGAGTGGGGGCAAAAAAAGGGGTAGCTCCCATACAAATCGACAATTATTATAAAATATTCGATACGCTATATCTCGGAAACTGTAACAGATATCGACTTAAAATGTTCTACAAAAAGTGATTGTACGCAAAGATCTACACTTTAAAGAAAAAAATTTTTGAGTGGGGGCAAAAAAAGGGGTAGCTCCCATACAAATCGACAATTATTATAAAATATTCGATACGCTATATTTTGGAAACTATAACAGATATCGACTTAAAATGTTCTACAAAAAGTGATTGTACGCAAAGATCTACACTTTGAAGAAAAAATTTTTTGAGTGGGGGCAAAAAAAGGGGTAGCTCCCATACAAATCGACAATTATTATAAAATATTCGATACGCTATATCTCGGAAACTATTAAAGATATCGAAATAAAATGTTCTACAAAAAGTAATTGGACATCAAGGGCTACGCTCTGAAGAAAAAAAATTTTCGGAAGGGGTAGCTCCCATACAAATTAACAATTTTTATAAAATTTTTACAGCTATCGATTTCGAATATTCTACAAAAAGTAATAATCAAATAATTCATACATTTTGGAGAAAAAGTTGGAGAAGAGCAGGGGGACTAGAACATTTAACAAGTTTTATTAACCTTTAAATATGAATAATGTCGAAAACTTTTAAAACTCTCGACCTCAAATCTTCTTCATCTATTTCTATTATTCATACGAACGTTAAAACTTTGTTATTTTTTCTATGAACTTTAAAACTCGCACAAGGTTTTTTATTATATTGTTTGCAATACAAAATTACTCGGCTGGGTATATTTAAAGACCAATGTGAAGGGTATATAAGATTCGGCACAGCCGAATATAGCGCTCTTACTTGTTTTTAAATGGCATTAAAAGGCACTAAATTAAAAAGATATTCATAAGACTGATCAAAATGTAGATATGTCGTATTTTTTAAATTTAACAACATACAAGTAGCAAAATAAAAAAAAAATTATGAAAATTCAAGGATTTTGTTACTCTTATTGGGAGTGCAAATTTCACACGTTTAAAAAATTATTTTCCGGCAACTCTGTTACAAAGCGTGAAAAATATTAAAGCAACACTCGCACTCATACAAGAATGCATCAAAAGTGAAAAGAGGAAATTTGTCATTCATTTGTGAGTGCGAAATAAAATTTGGTTCTTATTTTTCATTTGTGATTTTTGAGCATGGAAAAAAAACGACAAACCTCTCATAAGTGATTGAGGGTTGGCAAAAATTTTTTCACGCTCTTTAATGAACGTGAGAAGAAAACATTTTTTTTAGGATTTTTCGTTCTCGAGATTTTTCATGAATGGTGTTTTTTTACCGCTCACTCTTGAAAAAATTTGTACTCTGATAAATATAAAAAGTTATGACTATACCAAGGGCTTTGACACTTAAATTTAAGATTTTAAATTTAAGTTTTTTGTATCCCGCCGTACACTGGACCATTTTACGAGAAGGCGGCCAAAACTTTTTGATTTTATGGTCACCGATTGTTAAATATTTACAAAAGTTCATTTGAAAGTAAGCACAAGTGTAGCTCGGGAGCCAAAAAATCTAAGCTTTGTTTAAACAGGGTGATTAAAAAGAGACATTCTCAGCATTTTTCTGAAATGAAAAGTTTCTTAGTTAGCTTTTGATTTTAAACATTTATAACATTTTTTTTCAAAATTTAAAAAAAAATACATATTGTATAATTACCTCATTTTTAGCTATAAGTATTAGAAAAATGAAGTATTTATGTGTTTTAAGAAATATTTTTTTTAAAAGGTTAAAAATTTTCCTAAACTATCCCACTTAATAGAGCATATACCAGACCCGATCCGACCTTGAGCACCAGAATAATTTTTCTGACGCAAGGTAAATTATTTTTGTTACAAAATTTGAGTATATGAGTTAAACAAGGGGTAAAACGTTCTAGGAATATGTTTAAGAGAAGAAACTAATTGTGTTCCCCTATAAATTTCATTCCTGTACGGGCGACTCTGGGGAAGTTGTAAGGTTTTTATCTTTTTGCTTAATTTTGTATGGCAAGCCCCTTAGGGCGTGGAGCCAGGGGTTAATTATTTTCTAGGAATATATTTGGGAGGGGAAGCTAATGGGAGTCGGTCGTACACTTTATTGCTCTAAGGCCAACTCTGAGGAAGTTGTGGACATTTTTACATTATTTTTACAAATTTTGGTAAATTTTGTATGGCAACCCCATAAGGTGGGGTAACGGGACTCTGTGAGAAATTTTGTTCTGCAAGGGGCGACTTCGGAAAAGTTGCAGGGGTTTTTACATTTTTTTATAAATTTTGTATGGCAACCATGTTTTGGGCTAGGGATAGAGAGTAAGTATGTTCCAAAAAAAGTTTTTTGGAGGACAAATTAATTAGGGTCGGTGTTACATTTTGCCTTTGTAGGAAAACCCTGGAAGCTGTGGGAGCCATTTAAAATAAATGAAACTTTGTATGGAAACCCTGCTAGCTGGCGGAGATAGTGTGTATGTTCAAAAAAATATTCGTGAGTAAAAGTTTTTGGGGATCGGTCTTACATTGCACATTGTACGAGGAAACTCCGGGGCAGTTGTAGAGACTTTAGAGAAATAAACAGAGGTAGTCTTGAATTTTGGCTAATATCTTGGTAAATTATCGAGCGATTTTGCCGGATTTCAATAGCGATTTTTTCGCAGTTATACGTGATAGCTTGAAAGCACTTACCGATCTATGCTATGTCGTGAGGCTTCAGAAAGTTGGTTTCAACACGGACAAACGGACATTGCTAAATGGACTTTCCTATCTAAAAGGATCCAGAATATATATACTTTTGGGGTCGCAAATGGATAATAAAGAAAAAACAAACATAATGACAAACTTATACATATATACCCTTATCACTTATGTGAAGGGTATTAAAAATTTTTTTCTGTAATGCTCTTTTTATACCCTTTACGTAAGTGATAAGTGAACCCCAACTCTTTTTTTTCATAAGGAAGTTGCCATACAAAATTTTAAAAAATAGGGTAAAACCCCTACAACTACCCAACATTCGCCCCTAGAGGAATTAGATGTATCACATACCCCTATTAGTTATCCCTCTCAGACCTATTCCTTAAACATACTTACCCCCTATCTCCATCACCTTAGGGGATTTTTTTTTCTATTTTTTTTATTTATTTTCACTTCCTGCACAACAAGATAAAATCTTATATTTATAGTGCAGGAGAGCAGTATTCGTACATTACAATTGGAGGCAACATATATAAAATTACAAACTTATATGGTAAAATTAACTAAGAGCTACATGTATAGGCGTGTTCATAGTATACTTTTAAAAATGTATTATGATGCAAAGTAATTTAATAAAAATTGTTTAAAGCTATTTGCGTTGCTATTGAGCTGTTGAACCTGTGGGAGATCATGCATGTATAAAGAAGTGCCACTCAGACACGAGAAGCTGGTGTATAGGAATTATGATTTTCCTTCCTCTAAGGGATCTGGCAAATCTTATTTTGTCAAAAATGTATCGTGGGGTTTTTGACTAAATTATTTTGTGTAAAAATAAAAGAACACGTATATTGAGAAGGTTATCGAATGAAACGCCATAAAGTTGTGAGGAAAAATTAGAAACGTGGTCATATCTTCTCAAACCATACACATATCTAATTATATTGTTATACAAGACGTTCAGTTCCTCTTGCTGGCAGAATCACAGCTTGCAAAAAGTTCACAACCGTAAATTAATCCTGGAAGAAGGTAGGACTTAGCAAGTAATTGCCTTATCCTAAAAGGAGTATAGTATTGTGACGACCACAGACACCTCAGTTTGATATAAGTTTGGCCTACGACTAAGTTAACATGGTCCGTCCAAGTAAGGCTACTGTTAAAAACCAACCCAAGATTTTTGGCAGCATTCACAACCTTTATCTTTTCCCCATTTATCAAAATATCGACTCCATTAACACAAGTGAGTGTTCTCTTACAAATTATAATGCACTTTGATTTATGAGGATTCAAGCAAAGACCATTTGCCGTTGCCCATCGATGAACTCTGTACAGGTCATCATTAAGTTTCGAAACATTTTCAGCAATAGATTGTACTGGGCTGCTCAAATATAACTGGATATCATCTGCGTACATGTGAATTTTACAGTGCAAAAGCTGTTGTGGCAAATCATTTGCATAAATAGAAAATAGCAATGGTCCAAGAATTGACCCTTGTGGTACTCGTCTAGATAAATTAAGCAGAGAAGATTGGGCATTATTCGAGTAGACAAACTGTAAACGATTAAAAAAGTAAGAATATAAAAGGCGTATTGAAGTTTCAGAAAAATTAAAAAAATGTCGAAGTTTCATGCAAAGTATGCGATGGTCAACAGTGTCAAATGCCTTCGAATGCTCAAGAAGAATCAAACAACTTAATTCCCCTTGATCCAAATTTTGTCGCAAGTTTTTAGACACATCCAGTAGCGCGGAAACACAGCTATGATTTTAGCGAAATCCCGACTGTCGTTCAGACAATAAATTATTTTTCTCTATATAAGAGGACATTTGCAGATGTAGAATTTTTTCCAGCACTTTAGATAAAAAGCAAAGGTTAGCTATTGGTCTAAATTCCGAATCTTTTTTTGGCAAAGGTACTATCTTCGCAAGTTTCCATTTGCTCGGAAAAGTACTAGACATTATAATAATATTAAAGATATGAGTTATATATGGCAAGAGTACTGAAGGCAATATATTAACAAATTTTGGTAGCGTGTTGTCACAACCAACTGCATTCTATTTTATAAGTTTAAAACACGAAAAAACTTCGGATTGGCTTACACAGGAGAATTGAAAAACATTGCCATTGGATTTTGGATTCCCCAAATTCAGACGCGGAAAATCATAAAAGCTGTTATCTATCGGCAACAAAGGTATATTCATGAAAGTGCTATTGAGCTCACCAACATTCACCCAACAGTTATTCACATTTTCTGCTCTGCCAATCCATATTTCCCGAATACATTTCCATGTCTGCCTAGAACCCACAGCAGAGCCGAAACGTCTTGAATAATTTTCCATTTTCGCGTTCCTTATGCTCATATTAACATTTTTCCTGGCAGTTCTAAATTCCGCCTTCAACTCTGGAGTTCTGAATCGTTTCCATCTTGTGTAAGCAAGGTCCCTCTATTGAATAAATGAGAAATTTCACATTAGCAGAGAACCATGGTTTTGTCCCAGAGAAAACTGTTTTAGACTTTATTGGGACTGTGACGTCATAAAGACGTTGAATATTGTCCTCCAGGAATGATACTTGCTCATCAACAGAAGGCAAAAAGTAAATTTGGTCCCAATCTATATGAGAGATGTTCTCATTAAGAACAGTGTAATCCAAGCACCTGTAGTCACGATAGTGAGCCATGTGCTGTGACGAAAGAACTCGAAAGTTGAATGTCAAAAAAATTAAATCATGTTTTGAAAAACACGAAGCAGATATTTGATCACACAGAATTATTGCCTTACAAAATTTACAAAAATTATGTAAAAATGTCCACAACTTCCTCCGAGTCGGCCTAAGAGCAATAAAGTGAACGACTGACCCCCATTAGTTTCTTCTCCCAAACATATTCCTAGAAAATACTTAATTCCTATCTCCATGTCCTAAGAGGTGGCCACAAAAAATTTAAGAAAAAGTAAAAACCTTACAACTTCCATAGAGTCGCCCCTACAAAAATAAAGTGTAGAACAGACCCCATTAGTTTTCCCTTCCAAACATATTCCTAGAACATACCTACCCCCTATCTACGTCACCTAATGGAGTTTTTATACAAAATTTACAAAAATGATGTGAAAATGAGCACAGCTTTCTCAAAGATTGCAATACAAAATTTACAAAAACTATTAAAAATGCCCTCAACTTCCTTAGAGTCGGCCTGAAAGCAATAAAGGTACGACCGAACCTTATCGAAATCCAGCAAAATTATCTGATAAGTGACCGAGATATAAGCAAAAAATCAAGACTACCTGTCTTTGACCCCGAGAGCCTGGGTTCGATTCCTGGCTGAAACAAATATTGGTTTTAATTTTTTGCCTTTTCTTTTATTTTTCTTTATTATTCACATGCATTTTAAATGAAAATAAGTGAAATTTTCGATAACTGAGAGATATATTTCTTTAAAATTTGAACCTTCAAACCTTTCAAATTTACCCGGATGGGCACTTACTTGGGTGCAATGTAAGACCGACTCCCATTAATTTTTCCTCATAAACAGTTTTGTGAAACATACTTACACCCTATCTCCGCTCCCTAACAAGGTTTCCATACAAATTTTATATAAAATTTTTTTTATTCGCTTTCACTGCTTTTAGGGTGCTCCTACAAAGGTCAAATATGTAAGATCGACCACAATTAATTTTTTCTCCCAAATATTTTTGAAAGACATTTTTACACCCTATCTCCAGGCCCTTACAGGGTCCTCATACAAAATTTGAAAACAATTTGGTTACAACTTGCCCGGAGTCGCCCTTAAAGGAATAAAATGTATTACATACCGTCATTATTTTTCCCTCATAAATATATTCCTAGAACATATTTACATCCTATCACCATCACCTAAGGGGGTTGGCACACAAATTTACAAAAATGATGTAAAAACCCCTATAACTTCCCCGAATTCAGCCTTGAGAAAAAAAGTTTACGACCGACCCCTATTAGTTTCTTCCCTAGTCGCACTAAGAGGGTTAAAACCACCAAACCTTATTTAAGAATTACAAATATTTCATATATGAGAAAATGGATAAAAAAACACAAAATTATAAATAACCTGCAAGTACTTGTTTTTTTATGATAATGTTCTCTTGTGCGTTAAACATGCTGTAAACCATTAAAAAAATCAAATCAATATATCAGGAAAAACAATGTATGAAAAATATTTTTGTGACTAACTTCATGGGTGCAAGTCGATTGTTTCTTAATTTTGATGTTGTATCTCTACCTTTATTTTTTGTTAATTATTTTCGAGTAAGAGTATTTGAAGTAAGGTCTTTATAATTGTTATTCATTACAATTTTCAATGGAAATCGATCAGCAAAAAAAGGGGAGGAAACAAACACAAATGAAGGAAATACTGCAAGAAGATTTTTTCAGATCCAGAAACAGCAGCATCATCACAGGTGTAGACCTAATAAGGGGATTCGACATTATATTACAAGTTTTAGAATACAGCAGTAAAATAAATAATAAAAATGTGAAGAGTTCGCCAAATAAAAAGCTATATTTTATAGCGAAAAATATTTTTAAAGATATATGTATGTATGTATGCCATCCACAGGTAATAAAACTTTGTGCCATGGGAAACAATTAATTGAAAACAATATTCTACCAATTGGAGATCTATCTGAAGCAGCGCAAATATGCAAAGACTACAGACTCTTTCGCGACTACAACAAAAGAAAAATTTCCAGATGTACTAATAAATACCTGGGGCCAAATCGTCGCATTCGATTCGAATCGAAATTTCACTCGATCGATCGAGTTGTCAATGCTTTAAGTATAGGAATTCTAATAAGAATTTTAAAATTTCGATTCGAATCGAATGCGACGATTTGGCCCCTGATTACTATTTTGTTATTCCTATATATCCCATATCCTCCAAAAATTTTTAAGCTAACTCAATTGAATTAGACATAGAAGCTAAACTACAAGGATTTTTAAAAGAAATATTTATTAAATGATTTATATAGAAGTGATTTTTTAAAACTTAAGGAATCGCTATTTAATCCTTTTAACATTCTATGTGCCATAATCAGTTTTAAATTAACAAATTAAAAAAAAAGTTTACATATAATACAATTTGGACTTAAATAGAACCCTATGTTTCTTCATTACAACCTTTGAACCCATGTTTGTATTTTTTATGTTCGCTACATAGTAAACTAATTATACCCTTCACATAAGTGATAAGGGTATATATAAGTTTGTCATTCCGTTTGTAATTCCTTTATTATCCATTTGGGACCCCATAAAGTATATATATTCTGGATCCTTATAGATAGGGAAGCCGATTTAGCGATGTCCGTCTGTCCGTCTGACCGTCTGTCCGTGTTATGGTTGAAATCAACTTTCTGAAGCCCCCCGATATCGCTCAGACCCGAATGTGGTCTCAAACTGTCACAGATAGTCGCGAGAAAATCGGTATTGAAATTCAGCAAAATCGCCCGATAAATGACCGAGATATAAGCAAAAAACCACGACTACCTCGGTTTTTTGAGTCTACAACAACAACAAAGAACATACTTTTACATGTAATAATAAAAAAACAACAAAAAAACAACAAAAAAACAGAATCAGTCATGTTGATATTATTGAAACACACCCAAACCAAAAATTTTATTAGTATAAGTGTTCATACATATAACAGCGTTGCCATACAAAGCTTAATTTAAACATTTTTAAAATCGCTCCTACGGCTTCCAGGGTTCTCCTACAAAGGTAAAATGTAAGACCGACCCAAATTATTTTTTCCATCCAAACATTTTTGTGGAACATACTTACTCTCTATCTCCAGCCCCTGACATGGTTGCCATACAAAATTTTAAAAAATAAGGTAAAAACCGCTACAACTTCCCCGGAGTCGCCCGTAGAGGAAAAAAAATGTATCGCAGACCCCCATTAGTTTTTCCTCCCCAACGTATTCCTAGAGCATACTTACTCCCTATCTCCACGCCCTAAGGGGGTTGCCATACAAAATTTACAAAAATTATGTAAAAATGCCCACAACTTCTTAAGAGTTGGCCTTAGAGCAATAAAGTGTTTGACCGACCCCTATTAGTTTGCCCTCCCAAACATATTCCTAGAACATACTTACCCCCTATCTCTACGCCCTAATGGGGTTGCCATACAAAATTTACAAAAATGATAAAATGCCCACAACTTCTTCAGAGTTGGCCTTAGAGCAATAAAGTGTACGACCGACCCCCATTAGTTTGCCCTCTCAAACATATTCCTAGAATATACTTACCCTCCATCTCCACGCCCTAATGGGGTTGCCATACAAAATTTACAAAAATGATAAAATGCCCACAACTTCTTCAGAGTTGGCCTTAGAGCAATAAAGTGTACGACCGACCCCTATTAGTTTGCTCTCCCAAACATTTTCCTAGAACATACTTTCCCCCTATCTTCACGCCCTAATGGGGTTGCCATACAAAATTTACAAAAATGATAAAATGCCCACAACTTCTTCAGAGTTGGCCTTAGAGCAATAAAGTGTACGACCGACCTCTATTAGTTTCTTCTCCCAAACATATTCCTAGAACATACTTACCCCCTATCTCCACGCCCTAATGGGGTTGCCATACAAAATTTACAAAAATGATAAAATGCCCACAACTTCTTCAGAGTTGGCCTTAGAGCAATAAAGTGTACGACCGACCCCTATTAGTTTGCCCTCCCAAACATATTCCTAGAACATACTTACCCCCTATCTCTACGCCCTAATGGGGTTGCCATACAAAATTTACAAAAATGATAAAATGCCCACAACTTCTTCAGAGTTGGCCTTAGAGCAATAAAGTGTACGACCGACCCCTATTAGTTTGCTCTCCCAAACATATTCCTAGAACATACTTACCCCCTATCTCCACGCCCTAAGGGGGTTGCCATACAAAATTTACAAAAATTATGTAAAAATGCCCACAACATCTTCAGAGTTGGCCTTAGAGCAATAAAGTGTACGACCGCCCCCTATTAGTTTCTTTTCCCAAACATATTCCTAGAACATACTTACCCCCTATCTCCACGCCCTAATGGGGTTGCCATACAAATTTTACAAAAATGATAAAATGCCCACAGCTTCTTCAGAGTTGGCCTTAAAGCAATAAAGTGTACGACCGACCCCTATTAGTTTCTTTTCTCAAACATATTCCTAGAACATACTTACTCCCTATCTCCACGCCCTAATGGGGTTGCCATACAAAATTTACAAAAATGATAAAATGCCCACAGCTTCTTCAGAGTTGGCCTTAGAGCAATAAAGTGTACGACCGACCCCCATTAGTTTGCCCTTTCAAAGATATTCCTAGAACATACTTACCCCCTATCTCTACGCCCTAAGGGGGTTGCCATACAAAATTTACAAAAATTATGTAAAAATGCCCACAACTTCTTTAGAGTTGGCCTTAGAGCAATAAAGTGTACGACCGACCCCCATTAGTTTGCCCTCCCAAACATATTCCTAGAATATACTTACCCTCCATCTCCACGCCCTAAGGGGGTTGCCATACAAAATTTACAAAAATGATATGAAAATGCCCACAACTTCTTTAGAGTTGGCCTTAGAGCCTATTTAAAAATTAGAAATATTTCATAAGTAAAAAAAAATGGTTAAAAATAAAAAAAGTTTGGGATTGCGAAAGGTCAATGTGAAGGGTATATAAGATTCGGCACAGCCGAATATAGCGCTCTTACTTGTTTTTAACTCGAGCTTCAAAAAACCAACCTTTGTCTCTTCGTACTAAACATTTTACGGGGGCCAAAGTTTGGCACTTTCTGAAAAAAATTTTAATTTTTGATAAGTATAAGTTGTAAATGTGGCAAAAAAATAGATGACTTTGTGCAAAACAAAATTTCTTAACAAGTTTTAATAATTCAGTTTTGTACCAAAAATCATAAAAAATCATCAAAACTATTTTTCTAACCGGTAGATTTCAAAGCTTTATATCTTAAACTTACAGTCTCACCTAGTAAAAAAACTAAATGCGTATCAAAATTTCAATCCAGTCAAAAGTTATAGAGTTTTAACCGGCTTCTTGCGAAATGGTCCACTGAATATTCAGCTTCATTTGATATTACTAGGCATTCGACAGACACTATAAAACAGTCCTTTTTAACTGCGTAACCCCTAACACGATCAGCTTTAACCGTACGTGCAAAACTGCGCGGTTTAAGGTTTAAACTGCGTAAAAAGAACGAAGTGTATGCTTACCTTAAGGCTTCTTTCAGCATATCGATTCAATCACAAAAAGAAAGAGTTTTGCAACCGGTTTACGATCCCTCAATTTAATTAATTTGATTTAGTATCAAATCTTCATTTAATATTTGTTTGGAAATATGTAGAGTCATAATTCTCCCATTTCACAAAAAACAGTATCCCACATTAACAAAAAATATACAGCAAATACAAAAGATTATTCAAACTTAAAGAGTCAGAAAAAAAATCAACAAAATTTGAGAAGTAAAAAAATTTTGCTTACTTGCCATTTAATTTTTAAACATGAAACCTATTTGGTTTTTGGTTATTTTGTAGGTTTTTTTAATTTCTCACTTATCACCAACTTAAAAAGTACTTCTTGGTAATTGCCTTTTTTTCTGGCTGGACAGAGTTTCGCACATACGCACAGTGGGGCCAAACGCAAAAAAAAAATGGTAATAAATCTGTATCTTCGAAAGTATTTGTCCAATTATAAAATAATGTATAAAGCAGTCGTAGAGGAGGACCCAAGGTTTTAGAAAATACAATTTTGGACTCCCTGTGTATACGTTGAGGTACAGGGTGCCAAAATTGACCTCCTCGGGTTCGCAAAACATTTCTATGCTCATAACTTTTGCAAATATCAACAGATTTCAATAATTTTTAGATTTATGTGATAAAAATTTAAATCTGAAATTTAAAATTGTTGCTTTTGACCTTGACTTTATTTGGTTTTTTGCAAATGTCTGCAATTGTAGTTATGCTAAAAATATTTTTAAAAATAGCTTTATATTTTTAAAAAGTTTGTTAAGCCTACCCAAAAAATTTATTTAATTATCTTTATTCGTCTAGCCGTGAAAAATATTCAAAATCAAAATTTTCAAGGTTATACCAAAAATGGCATAATTTTGACAAAAATTGAGCACAATTTATTAACCTTTTTTGCAAATATTTGTGAAAATAATTATTTCTTTCTGTACGTCTTTTGAAAAAGCAGGCTTTAAAATATATTAGTAGTATATTTTTGAAAGGATTTAGGCGTGCACCCTACGCCAGGCATTGGTCGAAAATATGGAATTTTTCAACGAAATTTCAAATTTATCGGCCGAGAAAAAAAAACGCAAGACAGGTTTTGAAAAATTAGTTGAAAATTAAACTAACTTATCTTTTGAGGTTTCAGTTTTAATTAACTTATTCACCGCCCGCTCAAAAATGGGGTCACGAGGGTAAATGTTATTAATATAGCCAAATTTTAAGATGCGTGTTATATAATAGCTCAGAAAATATCTTTAAGTTTACTTAACTATTTTTGCTTTTTGTTTAAATAATTAAAAACATATTATTATTTTAAAGTTTTAAAATTCATTACGTTATCATAAATCAACAATATTTTATAAGCTTTCAAATATAAAAAATTTTCACAAAAAAAAAACTGTAAATATAATATTTTAGAATAAATAAAAAGATAAAAAATATGATTTGTATGCAAATTTCCATGTGTTTACCTTTTCAATGATATATAATATTTGTATATTATTAGCTATTTAATACTGTATTAACTGCCCTTAAAACAGCTATCTTGCGTAAAATTTGTTAAAAGTTCATTATTTTTTAGGGTGTGTATATATGTATATAGTAGCACACAAAGTATATATCACACAATTTTCACATACATACATACAAAACTACATACATACACACGTACATATGTATGCAATGTTTAACTATTTATTTGTTTATTTTAAATTTTCCTCTAAATTATTATTTTATAATTGATATAAGAGTTTGAGATTTCTGATTTTTATATATGTGCCATATATCCATAATTCTTGTAGGCGAAAGCAGTGCACAATATTTCACTGATGTATTTCTGGCAACTTTAATTTTCAACTGCATATTGACTCATTTTAGCTTTCAAAATTTCACAAAAATGCTTTTTTAAAATTACTCAATTTTTTGTAAAAGTATTTAATAATATTGTGTTTGATTACTCTAATAGTTGATACAATTACGAAAGTAATTAAAACTTATTAACTTCACATTATTTGTATAGTTAAACATTTTTACAAAATATTGTTTATATTAAAGCTATTGAATTTTATTGGATGGCGAAGGAAATATCGATATTTATTGGAAAAAAAAGAAGACGCCAAAAAAACTATGATAAAATCAATGTAAGGACAAAAAGGGAAAAACAAGAATAAATGTTAAGCACACATACATTGAAAAAATTATTTATGTAAAATCAACTGGAAATCCATTTAAAATAACTGGATAATTAACTGACATTTCCGTCTTAAATTAACTAGATTTTCTGTAATTTACAGCAAAAGACAAAGTATCAGAAAAAAATAACAAAGTTAAATATTGCTAAAAAATAACTGAAAAAATTAACTTCAACTGAAAATCAGTATTTTTGTTTATTTGAGGCTTTGAATAACCCTTTGAACCAGTTAAAAACAAATATTGTATTAAAATTTAACTGTTTTTATACCCTTCACATAGTGATAGGGGATATATCACTTTGTCATTCCGTTTGTAATTTCTTTATTATTCATTTGCGACCCCATAAAGTATATATATTCTGGATCCTTATAGATAGGGAAGCCGATTTAGCGTTGTCCGCGAGTGGGGGCAAAAAAAGGGGTAGCTCCCATACAAATCGACAATTGTTATAAAATATTCGATACGCTATGTATATCTCGGAAACTATAACAGATATCGACTTAAAATGTTCTACAAAAAGTGATTGTACGCAAATATCTACACTCTAAAGAAAAAATTTTTTGAGTGGGGGCAAAAAAAGGGGTAGCTCCGATACAAATCGACAATTGTTATAAAATATTCGATACGCTATATCTCGGAAACTATAACAGATATCGACTTAAAATGTTCTACAAAAAGTGATTGTACGCAAAGATCTACACTTTAAAGAAAAAATTTTTTGAGTGGGGGCAAAAAAAGGGGTAGCTCCCATACAAATCGACAATTATTATAAAATATTCGATACGCTATATCTCGGAAACTATAAAAGATATCGAAATAAAATGTTCTACAAAAAGTAATTGGACAAGAAGGCCTACGCTTTAAAGAAAAATATTTTTGAGTGGGGGCAAAAAAAGGGGTAGCTCCCATACAAATTAACGATTTGTATGAAATTTTCGATACGCTATAACTAGGAAACTATAACAGATATCGAAATCAAATGTTCTACAAAAAGTGATTAGACATCAAGGGCTACGCTCTGAAGAAAAAAATTTTCGGATGGGGGGTGAAGAAGGGGTAGCTCCCATACAAATAAACAATTTTTATAAAATTTTTGATACGCTACTTCTGGAAAACTATTACAGCTATCGACTTCGAATATTCTACAAAAAGTAATAATCAAATAATTCATACATTTTGGAGAAAAAGTTGGAGAAGAGCAGGGGGACTAGAACATTTAACAAGTTTTATTAACCTTTAAATATGAATAATGTCGAAAACTTTTAAAACTCTCGACCTCAAATCTTCTTCATCTATTTCTATTATTCATACGAACGTTAAAATTTTGTTATTTTTTCTATGAACTTTAAAACTCGCACAAGGTTTTTTATTATATTGTTTGCAATACAAAATTACTCGGCTGGGTATATTTAAAGACCAATGTGAAGGGTATATAAGATTCGGCACAGCCGAATATAGCGCTCTTACTTGTTTTCATTTAAAAACAACTTTGCGGAATACTTCCTAAATAATTTACAGTAAGTTACTGTAATGATTTTTTGAGTGTACAGGCAATCAAATCAAGGATTCATTTAAGGCATTGCTGACACGTAGCAGAAAGGGTTGTTGATGTCTTACCAACTGCAACTCCCAAGCGACTAAAGAGGATAATTGAAAGTATAACCACACCAGAATCAACATCATTATTTACCAATGAAGGTAAATGTAAATGAAAATGCTTTAAAGTTTGGAATCTCACCACTTCGTGCCAGAATAGGATTTTTGGAGTTCCGTTTACATCTTACATTTTATATTAAGTACCAAAGTAATTTTAAACCGAAATATTTTACAGCAAAAAATAATTCAGATCAACATAAGCTACGCAAAGAAGAGAAAAAAAGGATTCAAGTAGAATTTAAGGAAAATCTTGGGCTGATTATAGATAAACCTCTTCATGGTTATGGAAGTTCAAACGATGGAAATACTGCAAGAAGTTTCTTTAAAAATCCTGAAATTACATTTTCAATCACAGGTATTGACGTAAATATCCTGAAGCGATTTAACATAATATTGGCTGTCATTAACAGTAAAAAGCTAAGAAATAAAATTTTAAATTTTCGGGAACAAAGCGAAAGAACTGCTCAATAACATGTATCCCTAGAAATCAATAACACCAATAATACACAGGGTACTGGCTAAAGGCCAATGAATAATACAAAACAGTATTTTGCTCCAGGGGAACTCACAGAGGAAGCACAGGAAGCAAGAAATAAAGATGTAAAAAAAATCAGACTTCTCAATACCCGCAAAAGCCCAAAATACAGACTTCATGGAATCCCAGCAAAAAATAATCGAGATTTTGTAAGCAGTAAATACTTTTTCTAGTATACTAATGCGCTTCGCAGCAAGCACTTATATATTCCCTTAATAAATGCAACAGTGTATGGCAGTAAACGTAAAATTTTTACTGTTATACACACTCGCTTACTCAAGTGCATACTAGGAAGCACTACTGTAAGGCAGTGAGTAAAAAAAACATTAGTTTTTCGTCAAGTAACGAACATAAGAACACGGCAAAACATTTATTTCGATGACACAATAAATTTAAACAACTAAAGAAGCACCAAAACTACATGAATTAACTGGATATTCATAGCGCCGAAATAAGCACTTAACATAAAATGCAACTAAGTGGGACATCGCGAACAAATATCATGCCATACGTAAGCAGGTTTGTAAGCTTTGCTGTCTTGATATTCCCTTACAAACCTACCTACGGCGAAGCAGCAGTTTTTGCTGGGATATTTACTAATATCATCAGATGCAGTCTTGAATTCTATAAGAACAAGATGACTACCAAATATTTGTCTTGATATCGAAGCAGAAGATTCCGAATCCACAGAAATTAAAAATCTATTAACATTTGACTTTTCTGATTATTTTGAAGAAAATCATTAATATTATTTGAGTTTAAATTAATTTATGCTTTATCCATACCTTAGTTTAAAATTTATGATATACTTTAGAAAGCAAAAGGCTAAAAAAAAACATATTTATATTTAATAGTTTTAATATACATACACAGAAAACAATATTTTGTAAAAATTTTAAACTATACAAACAATGTAAAGTTAATAAGTTTTTCTTCTTTTACGATTTGTTAGTAACGGGCTTTCAAGGTCATAAGTTATCTTAATGTAAATAAAACTATTATTTCATTATTTTATCCAACGTTTCGCTGGTATTTTCCAGCCTCTTCAGGGATATTTATTTTAAATCAATCTGGCAACGATATAAATTTGAACATAAAATATTTTTGTTAATAAAAACAACAACATAATAAAAAGCTTTTGCCTATGCTACTTACATATAGTTTCTTACAATTACATTAATTTAAACATTGTCAACAAATTTGGTTGCATTAATTTAACACACCACGACATAAAACACAGAACTAATAAAAAAAAATTTTAAAAAATAAATAAGTATCACAGATAAAAACTTATTATATCACAGTTGAGCTTAAAACGGACTAAGATATTGCGATCAAATAATTGGTATTGATGTTGTCTTTGTCTTCTTTTCTGTTTACTGCATATGCTGCTCTCTGCTGAATTCTTAAGCTTTCTAAAGTGTATCGTTTGTTTTGTTTTCTCTCTGTATCCAAAATTTTGACATTTATGAAATCTGCTTTATGTTTCGTTTCTGTGCAATGTTGTGCCAGTGCAGTTGTTTGTTTTTCTTTGCGTATGTCTGCTTGATGTTCTGCTATCCTTGTGCCTAAACTTCTTTTTGTGGTACCCACATATACTTTCCCACAATGTGTTTGTGTGTCGCCTGTACAAGTAATTTCATAAACAACATTGGCTTGTTCTAATTTATTAATTTTTGTTTTTGTTTTTGTAAATAAAGATTCTGTCGTCTTGTTTGGTTTATGTGCAAAAATTACATGTTTATTGTTAATCATATTTTGTAATGTTTTTGTTTCTGTAAGTTTTGGTATGTAAGAGAGGCTGTAAAATGTTTTGGGGTTACCAGATGTGTCGTCAATTTTGCCGTTTTCGTCGTTTTTATTTTCTGCTTTATATATTAAATTGTCAATTAGTTGTGTAGGGTAGCTATTTTTAATTAAAATATCCTTCACTTTATCTATATTCTTGTCTTTAAACTTACTGTCACTAAGTTCCATGACGCGTCTTATATAGCTGATAGCCGTGTTAATTTTCTGTTGCTTTGGTTGTGTAGAATTAAAATTTATTAGTCGTCCAGATGCAATTGCTTTAGTGTACCAATCTGTTACAATTATTCCATTCTCTCTATATAAAATCATATCCAAATACGGTAGTGACTTTTTATTTTCCTTTTCAATCGTGAATTTTAACTTTGTATGGTATGTGTTAAAAGTTTTCAAAACTGCGGTCTCGTTGTCTTTTTTAATTATGGCAAATAAATCATCAACATATTTTGTCAGGAGTTTAATATTTATATTTTGTTTTTCAAGTTCTTCTAATGCATGTTTGACAAGTCTATCTAATACTATGTCAGCAATCGTTGGGGACAGTGGATTCCCCATAGGCATGCCATAGGTTTGTTTATAGCAAACGTCATTGTATAAAAAATAGTTGTTCTCTTCAAGGCAGAATTGTAAAAGTTTGAGAAATTGTCTTCTTGGAATTTGTGTGTGTTTTTGTATTGTGTTCCATTGCTCCATAATATTGTTAATTGCTAAATGAATGGGAATATTTGTAAACAGCGATACTACGTCAAGTGAGATAAGAATTTCATCGTCTTCTAAAGTAATGTTACTTAACCTCCTTTTAAGCTCAATTGAATTTTTTATGTTATAGTCTTTTGATACAATATTTTTAAGTATTTGTCCTATGTGCCTAGCCATATTGTAACATGGAACTTGAACTGATGAAGAGATGGGTCGGAAAGGGGTATTTGGTTTGTGAATTTTTGGGAGGCCGTATAGTCTTGGTGCCGTAGCTGAACTGCAAGTTAATTGAAATTTTTCAAATTTAGAGATGTATTTGTCCTTATAGAGTTCCATTACCAATTTATTATTATCACGTAATAGCTTCTGTGTCGGGTCTGCCCTCATAGTCTTATATGTATTTCTATCTTCTAAGAGTTCATCCATTCCTCTTTTATAGTCGGTTTTGTAAAGTATTACTGTTACATTTCCTTTGTCAGATTTACTTATGATTATTTCATCTTTGTGTTTTTGTATCAGCCGTCTCGTTTCATCATATATGTTTAAGATAAACTTCTCCTTTTGAGTATTACGTGTAGTTCTTTTGTGAGTCAGTATTCTATTAACTATTTTTCCTCTCATTATATCCTTTTCTCTGTCATCGCTCAGAGTCTGTACCCACTGTTCAAGATCCGCTAGTATGTAGAAAAACCGGACTTACACCCCCACATATAATCAATGCGACAAAGAACATTAAAAAGCTTTTTGGATTAAAGGAAATATCACTCGGACTGAATAAAATCTTCGAAAACCTACATAGGAAAATTTTAAATTTAGAAATTAAGGAAACCAACATCGTGTTAAAGTGCAAGAGGTTAGAATTGAAGAAAATTGACGAAAACCTAGGCTTAACTTTAGAAGACAATGACTATGAAAACTTTATCAAAAGGCAACAAATAAGAAGCAAGCATATAATGAAAACCGATGGACTAATACATTCAGCAAAAATAAACAACCTAAAATGCAAACAATTAAGAGAATACAATCTACGATTCAATCCAAAATGGTTCATCAACAAAACGAATATAGAATTTCCAGAAGATTGTAAATGGCTTCTCTCTCTTGGCTCGAAATTTGCATTGCCAGTAAAATACGAACATATATCTACAGTTAACCTAATTGCGGATCTTGAACAGTGGGTACAGACTCTGAGCGATGACAGAGAAAAGGATATAATGAGAGGAAAAATAGTTAATAGAATACTGACTCACAAAAGAACTACACGTAATACTCAAAAGGAGAAGTTTATCTTAAACATATATGATGAAACGAGACGGCTGATACAAAAACACAAAGATGAAATAATCATAAGTAAATCTGACAAAGGAAATGTAACAGTAATACTTTACAAAACCGACTATAAAAGAGGAATGGATGAACTCTTAGAAGATAGAAATACATATAAGACTATGAGGGCAGACCCGACACAGAAGCTATTACGTGATAATAATAAATTGGTAATGGAACTCTATAAGGACAAATACATCTCTAAATTTGAAAAATTTCAATTAACTTGCAGTTCAGCTACGGCACCAAGACTATACGGCCTCCCAAAAATTCAAAAACCAAATACCCCTTTCCGACCCATCTCTTCATCAGTTCAAGTTCCATGTTACAATATGGCTAGGCACATAGGACAAATACTTAAAAATATTGTATCAAAAGACTATAACATAAAAAATTCAATTGAGCTTAAAAGGAGGTTAAGTAACATTACTTTAGAAGACGATGAAATTCTTATCTCACTTGACGTAGTATCGCTGTTTACAAATATTCCCATTCATTTAGCAATTAACAATATTATGGAGCAATGGAACACAATACAAAAACACACACAAATTCCAAGAAGACAATTTCTCAAACTTTTACAATTCTGCCTTGAAGAGAACAACTATTTTTTATACAATGACGTTTGCTATAAACAAACCTATGGCATGCCTATGGGGAATCCACTGTCCCCAACGATTGCTGACATAGTATTAGATAGACTTGTCAAACATGCATTAGAAGAACTTGAAAAACAAAATATAAATATTAAACTCCTGACAAAATATGTTGATGATTTATTTGCCATAATTAAAAAAGACAACGAGACCGCAGTTTTGAAAACTTTTAACACATACCATACAAAGTTAAAATTCACGATTGAAAAGGAAAATAAAAAGTCACTACCGTATTTGGATATGATTTTATATAGAGAGAATGGAATAATTGTAACAGATTGGTACACTAAAGCAATTGCATCTGGACGACTAATAAATTTTAATTCTACACAACCAAAGCAACAGAAAATTAACACGGCTATCAGCTATATAAGACGCGTCATGGAACTTAGTGACAGTAAGTTTAAAGACAAGAATATAGATAAAGTGAAGGATATTTTAATTAAAAATAGCTACCCTACACAACTAATTGACAATTTAATATATAAAGCAGAAAATAAAAACGACGAAAACGGCAAAATTGACGACACATCTGGTAACCCCAAAACATTTTACAGCCTCTCTTACATACCAAAACTTACAGAAACAAAAACATTACAAAATATGATTAACAATAAACATGTAATTTTTGCACATAAACCAAACAAGACGACAGAATCTTTATTTACAAAAACAAAAACAAAAATTAATAAATTAGAACAAGCCAATGTTGTTTATGAAATTACTTGTACAGGCGACACACAAACACATTGTGGGAAAGTATATGTGGGTACCACAAAAAGAAGTTTAGGCACAAGGATAGCAGAACATCAAGCAGACATACGCAAAGAAAAACAAACAACTGCACTGGCACAACATTGCACAGAAACGAAACATAAAGCAGATTTCATAAATGTCAAAATTTTGGATACAGAGAGAAAACAAAACAAACGATACACTTTAGAAAGCTTAAGAATTCAGCAGAGAGCAGCATATGCAGTAAACAGAAAAGAAGACAAAGACAACATCAATACCAATTATTTGATCGCAATATCTTAGTCCGTTTTAAGCTCAACTGTGATATAATAAGTTTTTATCTGTGATACTTATTTATTTTTTAAAATTTTTTTTTATTAGTTCTGTGTTTTATGTCGTGGTGTGTTAAATTAATGCAACCAAATTTGTTGACAATGTTTAAATTAATGTAATTGTAAGAAACTATATGTAAGTAGCATAGGCAAAAGCTTTTTATTATGTTGTTGTTTTTATTAACAAAAATATTTTATGTTCAAATTTATATCGTTGCCAGATTGATTTAAAATAAATATCCCTGAAGAGGCTGGAAAATACCAGCGAAACGTTGGATAAAATAATGAAATAATAGTTTTATTTACATTAAGATAACTTATGACCTTGAAAGCCCGTTACTAACAAATCGTAAAAGAAGAACATCAAGAAAAAAAAGGTCGTTTAATATTAAAAAACAATTTAATAAGTTTTTATTACTTTTGTAATTGTATCAACTACTAGAGTAATCAAACACAATATTATAAAATACTTTTACAAAAAAATGAGTGATTTTAAAAAAGCATTTTTATGAAATTTTGACAACTGAAAAGAGTCAATATGCAGTTGGAAATTTAAGTTGCCAAAAATACATCAGTACACTACAGTAATATTGTGCCCTGTTTTCGCCTACAAGAATTATGGATATATGGCACATATTTAAAAATCAGAAATCCCAAACTCTTATATCAATAATAAAGTAATAATTTAGAGGAAAATTTTATAAACATTACATACATATGTACGTATGTATGTATGTATTTTTGTATGTATGTAGGCGATGAAAATTGTGTGATATGTACACTATGTGCTACTATATATATACACACCCTAAAAAATAATGAACTTTTAACAAATTTGACGCAAGATAGCTGTTATAAGGGCAGTTAATATAGTATTAAATAACTAATAATATACAAATATTATATATCATTGAAAAGGTAAACACATGGAAATTTGCATACAAATCATATTTTTTACCTATCGAAAAAAATAAGGGGTCAGATATAAAAAAATTCTAAAATATTATATTTACAGGTTTTTTTTTTGTGAACATTTTTTATATTTGAAAGCTTATAAAATATTGTTGATTTATGATAACGCAATGAATTTCAAAACTTTAAAAGAATAATATATATTTTTAATTATTTAGACAAAAAACAAAAAGAATTAAGTAAACTTTAAGATATTTTCTGAGCTATTATATAAGACGCATCTTAAAATTTGCCTATATTAATAACATTTACCCTCGTGACCCCATTTTTGAGCGGGCGGTGAATAAGTTAATTAAAACTGAAACCTCAAAAGATAAGTTAGTTTAGTTTTGAACTAATTTTTCAAAAACTGGCTTACGTTTTTTTTCTCGGCCGATAAATTTGAAATTTCGTTGAAAAGTTCCATATTTTCGACCAATGCCTGGCGTAGGGTGCACGCCTAATTCCTTTCAAAAATATACTACTTATATATTTTGAAGCCTGCTGTTTCAAAAGACGTAAAGAAAGAAATAATTAATTTCACCAATATTTGCAAAAAAAGTTAATAAATTGTGCTCAATTTTTGTAAAAATTATGCCATTTATGGAATAACCTTGAAAATTTTGACTCTAAATATTTTCCACGGCTAGACGAATAAAGATAATTAAGGCTTAACAAACTTTTTAAAAATATAAAACTATTTTTAAAAATATTTTTAGCATAACTACAATTGCAGACATTTGCAAAAAACCAAATAAAGTCAAGGTCAAAAACAACAATTTTAAATTTCAAACCCAAATATATTTTAAACTGTAACAGGTGACAAGTAAGAGTGGGTATGTTTTCTTTTCAGATTTTAATTTTCATCAAATAAATCTAAAAATCATTGAAATCGGTTGATATTTGCAAAAGTTATGAGCATAGAAATGTTTTGCCAACCCGAGGAGGTCAACTTTGGCACCCTGTACCTCAACGTATGTATATACAGGGTAGTCCAAAATTTTCTTTTCTAAAACCTTGGGTCCTCCTCTACGACTGTTTCATACATTATTTAATAATTGGAGAAATATTTTCGCAGATACAGATTTATTACCATTTTTTTGCGTTTGGCCCCACTTTGGTACGCCTGATAGCGTTGGCTGGAGACTATAAAACAAACGCTTGGTAGTTTTACATGCACATTTGTTGCTATTTTGTAGTATACTTAAACTGATTGAATTATCCAAAGATAGGCAACTACCCAATTTTTTGAAATTTATGTTAGGTAATTAATTTTTTTTAGAACAATAATAATATTAAAGAAAAAATATACAATTTATTTGTGATAACGAAGTGCATCGGATAATATGTAATGCGGGGTCAGATTAATAATGGATTATTGTTCATATAATAAAATTATCCCAAATCTTGTGCATCAGTTTTTTTTTTTTTTAGAAAAAGTAAGTATTTGAGACAGCTATAGTCAAAGTTATTACAGAAGGTTATTCGTATGGATGCAGGTTAAAGAATGCTAAAATTATTTTGATATATGCGACCAATTACTTAATAGGCTTCGCCTTAACATATTTTAAATTTAACAAGTAAGAGCGCTATATTCGGCTGTTCCGAATTTTATATACCCTTCACATTGGTCTTTTAATATACCCAGCCGAGTTATTTTGTACTGCAAATAATATAATAAAAATACCTTGTGTGAGTTTTAAGCCGATAGAAAACTTTACATAATTTAACCGTTCGTATGGATAATAAAAGCAAATGAGGAACGTTTGAGGTCGACAGTAATAAAAGTTTTTGACATTATTTAAAATAAAAGGTTAATAAAAGTTGTTAATTTTAATGGGATGTTCTAGTCCCCCTGCTCCTCTCCAATTTTTTTTCCAAAACGTATGAATTATTAGATTATTACTTTTTGTAGAACATTTGATTTCGATATCTGTTATAGTTTCCGAGATATAGCGTATCGAAAATTTCAAAAAAATTGTTAATTTGTATGGGAGCTACCCCATATTCACCGCCCACCAAAAAAATTTTTACTTCAAAGCGTAGGTTTTGCTGTCCAATTACTTTTTGTAGAATATTTAATTTTAATATCTATTACCCATTCCGAGATATAGCGTATCGAAAATTTCATAAAAATTATGAATTTGTATGGGAGCTACCTCATATTCACCGCCCACCCAAAAAATTTTTACTTCAAAGCGTAGGTTTTGCTGTCCAATTACTTTTTGTAGAATATTTAATTTTGATATCTATTACCCATTCCGAGATATAGCTTATCGAAAATTTCATAAAAATTGTGAATTTGTATGGGAGCTACCCCTTTTTCACCAGTCACCCAAAAAATTTTTACTTCAAAGCGTAGGTTTTGTTGTCCAATTACTTCTTGCAGAATATTTGATTTCGATATCTCTTACAGTTTCCGAGATATAGCGTATCGAAAATTTCAAAAAAATTGTTAATTTGTATGGGAGCTATCCCATATTCACCGCCCACCAAAAAAATTTTTACTTCAAAGCGTAGGCTTTGCTGTCCAATTACTTTTTGTAGAATATTTGATTTCGATATCTATTACAGTTTCCGAGATATAGCGTATCGAAAATTTTACAAAAATTGTGAATTTGTATGGGAGCTACCCCATATTCACCCCCCACCAAAAAAATTTTTACTTCAAAGCGTAGGTTGTGCTGTCCAATTACTTTTTGTGGAACATTTTATTTCGATATCTGTTACAGTTTCCGAGATATAGCGTATCGAAAATTTTACAAAAATTGTGAATTTGTATGGGAGCTACCCCATATTCACCCCCCACCAAAAAAATTTTTACTTTAAAGCGTAGGTTGTGCTGTCCAATTACTTTTTGTAGAATATTTGATTTCGATATCTGTTACAGTTTCCGAGATATAGCGTATCGAAAATTTTACAAAAATTGTGAATTTGTATGGGAGCTACCCCATATTCACCCCCCACCAAAAAAATTTTTACTTCAAAGCGTAGGTTTTGTTGTCCAATTACTTTTTGTAGAACATTTTATTTCTATATCTGTTACAGTTTCCGAGATGTAGCGTATCGAAAATTTAATAAAAATTGTAAATTTGTATGGGAGCTACCCTATTTTCTGCCTCCACCTAAATAAATTTTATTTTAAAATGTAGGTCTTGTTGTACAATTACTTTTTGTGGAAAATTTTAAGTCGATAGCTGTTATAGTTTCTGAGATATAGCGCATAAAACATTTCAACAAATTTGTGCAATTGTAGGAAAATTACCACTTTTCCAGATCCTATCTATTTAGGTGCCTACTTTAAGAGTATCCGTTCCAAGTTTTGTGGCAATAGTGACTATACTTACTGAGATATATAGGGATATATGCACGGATTTTGTCCTAAAAAAAATGGGTTGTTTTGGGTTTTCGCTTATATCTCGGTCAATAGTGAACCGATTTTGCTCATTTTAAATAGCGATTGTGAGCGGGATATTTCTAATGGTTTGACACCATTAACTGGTCTGTATCTTTTTATTTGACTCCGGAAACTTGATTTCAACAGACGGACAGACAGACACACAGACAGACGGACAGACGGACATGGCTATATCAACTTCCCTATCTATAAGGATCCAGAATATATATACTTTATGGGGTCGCAAATGGATAATAAAGAAATTACAAATGGAATGACAAACTGATATATACCCTTATCACTATGTGAAGGGTATAAAAACGGACAAACATCGCTTCGGATTTTTGGGTGTTTCTGAGACGATCGGTATAATTTAAGGCGAGTGGGACTATAATTGCCCGACACTTCAAGCATTAGCACAAGCGCACAATTTTAATACCAAAATTATCAATTAATATCAAGCAAATGCAAGCGAATTAGCTTAAAATATTTAACTTTTTATTTACTAAAATTTTTTTTAACTTTTTGTTCGATATGCTTAAGTGACCATAAATTTATGTTTCGAAATCATAATTTTTTAATTGTTTTTTAGTCTTTTATATGTACATACATATGAACATTGTTTGCTAAATTTTTTATCCAAATATCTTTATAATTATTTATTATATGTGACAGATAACTGCATTAAGTGTTGGTCTAAGTGTGGCAGGACGTTTGAATCCTTTAAAATCTTCTAGGACAATCTGTGTTTGCAACATGTGCTTTAAAAAAGTCTAAAGTTGTTATTGTGCAACGGCATTTAAATTCGTTTAACTTTTTTCATCGTTCCCAATATTTTTCATAAACAAGAAAAATGTGTTACAATTTCGAATCACATTTTTTTTGTTTAAAGGCTGGTACTCTGTTCGATTTTACGAAAAAAGTTGAGGAACATTAGTTATTTCGTTTGAAAATTTGACAAGCAACATTCTTATAAAACCCTTAAATTATGCTACATTTTTTATATTGTATGGACAAAATCCAATGTTTTAATATGTTGCTTGCTAAACAAAATTTTATTTGATAAATTTCTTCTTGCTCTTTGTATAAAAAATTTTTAATGATTTTATAAAAAGTGTTTTAGTTTATAAAAAAATTGATTTTTTCAGAGTTTTATATTGTTTTTAACTTTATATCATGCTTTGTATAATGGAAATCATTAAAAACAATTATGATAATTTTAATTTTTTTTTATGTTTTTGTCTTGTTTGCATTTGCATACTGATTTTTACCTTTTTACCATATTTTTGAAAAGCTTTTTTATAAACAAAAGACTCAATTATGACCTATTTCTAGCTTTTGAAAAAATTTCGTGCGGAATAACATAAGCTGTAGTTATTTCACACGAAAATATAAATGTTGATTAAATGTTGACAGATACATTTCACATGTTTTTCGCAAAATGAACAGAGTACTACTTTTGCAACAATATTTCAACAATGTTTCGTATAAGTTTTTTATATATAGAGTTTGACAGTATTTCGCACGAAATGTCGAACACAATACCTAGCTTAACAAATTAATTTTCAAGAAATTTTTAATAATACAAATTTTTGATCTTCTATTCTGGATAAGTTCATTATATAATTTTCTTTAATTAGAAGAAATTAATATTTTCCGTTAATGTTGAAAGAAATTTTTATTTGAAAAAGCAGGGTTTGTACCGATACTAGCCGAGTATAATGCATTTTTGAAAGTAGCTACAGAATTTCACCATCAGTACTCTTTTAACAGAAGTGCTGTCTTTTGGCTGTAAACATCACATTTTAACCTACGTTTTTAAGAAAAGAAAACGGAATATCTTTTTCCTTACTTTTTCATTTTGTAAGTTAGGACGAATTTTACTTTTTCATATACACTATGCTTTTTTGTATTAAGTCTCTTCGGCAACACTTGACTAACAGTCAAGCATCATTCATCTATTAGATGAAAAGATTATTGTTTATTTTACAATAAAGAGTAAACCTTTTTGTTTCTTTTTTTGTCAACATTTTTTTTTAAATTAACGAAAAATATTACTTTCTTTTAATAAAAGAAATTATATATTAACCTTAAGCCAGAATGGAAAAGCAAACATTTGTATTAAAAACAATTAGGTTAACAAAAATAAGTACAATTTTCAAAAGTTTAAGAAAAACTTTGAATTACTTTAAAATAAGATTTAAAGAGTTTTATGCTCCTGGACTCCTTAAAAAGTTTAAGAAATCTGTAGCAAACATCTTATATAAATAAATAATTATAAGAAAATGTATAACTTTTTCAAAACATTTGTTGGTATTAAAATTTTCATACTGGCAACACTTCAAAATTGGGGGTTATTTCTTGTTTGTTTTTACTCTCATAATAACCGTTATCCGGATTGTGCGCTGTTAATAACAATGCTTTTTTACATTTTTGTGTAGGAATAGTTTAACTGAAAAAAACACATACATATACTAAAAGGAGAATATGGCTAAAAAATTGTGGAAAAAATTAAAAATTTAAAGTTTTAAATAAACATTGCGCGTAACTAATGCCCAAACATGGTCGAGTTGTAGTAAAAAAAAACTTTAATAATAACAATACAACATCTGTGTGTAAAAAACTTTTTAAAACTATACTCTAAAAATGTGTGTTAATGTTCGTACGAACATTTTTTTTACTTTTATGGAACAAAAACTATTATTAATCAGTACTTAAATAAAAAGGTTGGTTCCTTAAAAGTATTTTCTTAATTTCATATATGTATTAAAAACTAGCCAACAAGCTTTTTTTGTAAAATTTATATCGATATGAGTATTAAGTGCGTATAGATACATAAGTACATAAGTATGTATGTATGTATGTATGTATGTATGTATGTATGTATGTATGTATGTATGTATGTATGTATGTATGTATGTATGTATGTATGTATGTATGTATGTATGTATGTATGTATGTATGTATGTATGTATGTATGTATGTATGTATGTATGTATGTATGTATGTATGTATGTTTGTATGTATGTATGTATGTATGTATGTATGTATGTAAGTATGTTTTTTATGAAAATGTTTTGTTATGAACGAGGGTGCATATGTACATAGGTATGTATGTATGTATGTATGTATGTATGTATGTATGTATGTATGTATGTATGTATGTATGTATGTATGTATGTATGTATGTATGTATGTATGTATGTATGTATGTATGTATGTATGTATGTATGTATGTATGTATGTATGTATGTATGTATGTATGTATGTATGTATGTGTGTATGTATGTATGTATGTAAGTATGTATGTATGTATGTATATATGTATGAATGTATGTATGTATGTATGTATGTATGTATGTATGTATGTATGTATGCATGTATGTACGTATGTATGTATGTATGTATGTATGTATGTATGTATGTATGTATGTATGTATGTATGTATGTATGTATGTATGTATGTATGTATGTATGTATTTATTTATTTGTTTATTTATTTATTTAAAGTTCTGTCTATGGATTTTTTCCTTACAGACAGCTTTTAGTTTAACATTTAAGTAACATATAAAAACATATATACAGAACATGTATTATTGATTATTCAACAAAGAAATTATTTTACATTTAATAACATTTGGACTCACTGAAAAATCTATATTATAAAATTTATTAAATTGACTGCACATTCGTCTAAATGGATCAGCATTAGCATAATTCGTTCTAAAGAAGCCAACTCGTAGTAATTCATAGTTTCGAGACGGGCGAACAGGAACATTAAATAATATGTTATCAAGCAGGAATTCAGCAGATATGTTTCCATTAATTATGTTTAATATAAATGACACATTTAACATGGTTCTACGGCTCTTAAGGGTTGGCATCTTGATAAGCGCTAACCGGCTGGAGTATGGTGGAAGATCAAGTGGGTTCCAGTGTAAGCCACGGAGACAGAACAATAAAAATTGCTTTTGTACCGATTCAATACAATTGCTGTGTACCATGTATGAAGGATCCCACACTACAGATGCATATTCAAGGACAGGTCTTACAAGCGAAACAAATAGTTGTTTGGTAATATATGGGTCTTTAAACTCCTTAGACCATCGTTTAATAAAACCAAGAAGGCCTCGTGCTTTGCTCACTGTTAGAGAAATATGTTTAATAAAATTCAACTTAGAGTCTAACAAGACTCCTAAGTCCAAGATTGTAGAAACATTTTCTAGCTGGTGGTTTCCCAAGTTGTAGTTAACGTTGAGAAATCTGCCCCTATAGAAAGACATATGTTTACACTTATTTAAGTTAAGCTCCATCAGATTAGAGTTGCACCAGGAGTATAATGAGTTCAAATCATATTGAAGAAGATTATGATCTGAGTACTGATTAAAACTTAGGAAAATTTTTACATCATCCGCATACATTAAAACAGTGGAGAACTTGATTACACTAGGAAGATCGTTAATAAACAGGGTAAACAGCAACGGCCCCAGATGACTACCTTGTGGTACTCCAGATAGAACATCAATTGGTTTGGACGTAGCATTTTTAAAGCGAACCCATTGCCTGCGTTTTGTTAAATAAGATTCAATCCATTTAAGTAAGGTATACGAAAGGCCGATTATATTAAGTTTAGCCAGGAGTAATTTATGGTTCACCTTGTCAAATGCCTTGCTGAAATCGGTATATACAATGTCAGTTTGCTTTCTTTGCACAAAACCGCGACTTACAATTGTTGTTAGTTGTAGCAAATTTGTGGTGGTAGAGCAGCCTTTACGAAAACCATGTTGCACAGGAGAAAAAATTGATGACACCTGATGAGAAACGTATTCAGTTATCATCTTTTCAAACATTTTTGGAATAACGCTTAGTTTTGCGATTCCACGATAATTTTTGATATCAGATTTAGTTCCAGATTTATAGTGTGGTATAATATAAGAATTTTTCCATATATTTGGGAAATAACTATATTTGATTGACATATTAAAGATGAGCGTTAAAGGAGCAGCGAGAGCTTCGGCACAGTTTATTAATAAACAACTGGGTATGTTGTCGGGGCCACTTTTATATGAAAATTTTAGTTTCTTTTAGTTATGTAAAGTTTGGATATGTCAAGCGATGGTATTGAAATAACTTGGTTAACTGATTGAGAACACGAGACAGTACTGAAATCTTCAAAAACGGCATCAGAGTAGGTGGTAGAAAAAAAATCAGCAAACATGTTACTAATGAAAACATTTTCGCTAGATTCACAGTCATTAAACTTCATTACTGTAGATTTTCTTTTTGAATTCACAAAGTTATAGAACGATCTTGGGTTATTTTTAAAATTAGTACCCATTTTACGTAAATAATTGGTGTAGTAATGTTTGTTTAGCACATTGTATTCAGTGCGAATTCTTATATATTAATTATAATCAACTTGTCTGCCAGACTTTTTAAAAATTTTATACAATTTAGTTTTCCTGTTTTTAACTGAGGACAAATGTTTAGTGTTTCAAGGAGGTCCGCAAAGTGCATAGAATGATTTTTTTGGAATACTTGTGCTTATCAGGGCATAGATTTTTGTATAAAAACGATTTATTGCTTCATCTAATGATAAACTAAACGGCGAAAGTAGCTCATTCCAGTCGACGTTGCTCAGGAGGGTGTTAAGTTGCCAATAATTAGCTTTTTTAAAACACAGAGAGTTGTAATCAGCAGCATTTGGTGGGGAAATAGGTTTAAATGAAATTGGTAGGCTAACTTCAATTGTAGGATGATATCGATCTTCCGGCATAGTAATAGGTTCACAACGCCTTACAACAATGTCCTCATATTCATTTACAAATACTAAATCCAACATCTTGCCAAATTCATTTAAAATATACCATTAAATTGATAAAGCGGTACTTCTAAAAGAGAGTTGAGAAACTCTGTGTAGATAGGATTATTTAGAGACGTGATTGGTACTAAGAATCCATCATCAGGTGAAAAATTCCATTTAATAGAAGGCAAGTTAAAGTCACCAGCAGAAACAATCAAATCATTAATTTTAGCATAAGACGATATATACTTAATAGCTTTAGCATGTTCGACGTAAACTAAAAGAGGTGATGCCGGAGGAATATAGGAGCATGTAATATAAATATTTCTATGACCAACTTTTATTTTTACGCCAATAATTTCAATATTGGAAGGTGAGTCAATGCTTAAGGCTTCAGACGGAAAAATATTCGAAACAGCAATGATGACGCCTCCTGATTTTTTATTATTTTCTCGATCTCGTCTAAATACTTGGAAATAATCACAAATTATTTCAGAGTTCAAGACATTTTCAGTAAGCCAAGTTTCAGTAAAAATTATTATCTGATGATTTATGTTAAAACTATTAACGAAAAGAGATGATAATTTGGTATTAAGTCCTCTGACGTTTTGGTAGACTAAGGTAATATTGTCCACAGTATCAGCACTTAGTTTTTTGAGATACTTGTGTTAACTAAAGGAAGGCGAGCAGCTGGATTACGATACCCTCTAGAGGTATATTCACGCACAAATGTATTTACGGGCCAGAAAGTAGGATCGACAATTTTATCAAAATATTGATCCGGAACTAAAACTTTGAAAGATGTTATCTCGCGTGGTACAGAATAATTAAATTTAAACGTTGAAATATCAGCATTAGATCCAATTTTGGATTTAATGAAAAATTCAACATCGCTTACAGACGTTTCAAAAGCTAAACGTGATACAAATTTTTAGGAGGAATAGCCCTCAGCGGGTTATGTGTTGTTTGGTTGTTTGTTAAAGGCGACACAGGGTTAAAAACACCCTCAGTAGTAGACAAACTTACAGCTGGTTGATTCTCTAAAGAGGAATCGTACAGGTTTGAGACCGGTGTAACGTTAACGTTTATATTAGATGTTAAGGGGACGGTGTTTAAAAGAGTAATGTTTTCATTTACATTTTTTGCATTAATACCAGGCTGTCTAAGTTCATGATGTTCCGTGTCAGCAATGGAGAAAGCAGAATTTGCAGTTTGTTTCTCTTTATTAGTATTCCGAGCAGACTTACGACGTTTGGGAGACGACGAAGGTGACTTTGTATTATTTAACGATTTTTTATAATCTTTAAACAAAGCTCCATAGTCGGCAATTTGCTTAGAAAGCTTTAAAGATTGATCTTGAATTTCATTGAAGTTTTTCTTGGTCCCTTCGAAAAAACGGTAAAAATTTAACCCAATTTTTTTGCAATCATTGCAGCACCAGTGTAAACCATTATTGTTACTAAGTGCCTGGGCTACAATCATAGAAAGGCCACTGCATTTAACATGACAAAGGCCATGACATAGCCAGCAACATATCATATTTTCATAGCTTGAGTCGAGTTTACAGCTTTTAACTAAACAAGCCATTTTGATCTCAGTTGCGTTACAGTGCTTATAAAACTATTTTTATAACAAACTTGGCAGCACTATTTGTTTTATTATTGTTCCTGTTGTTGTTGTTCTTATTGTTATTTATTTGATATTTATTGTTTGTTTTGTTTTGTTTATACAATCCTCTTTGCTTATTCGCGCAAAAAATATTTTAGATTAAGTTGAAATTAAGACAAAAACTGGCTACAAACATAAACAATTTCAATTGACTCTGAATATGCAATAACAAAGTATCCAGTTTATTAACTTTACAATACGGCAAACAGTCTTTTTACAAACGAAAACTCAATATAAATTATAGCGGCCAAGAAACACGTCACAATCACAATCAATCACAATAATAAGTTATGTATGTATGTATGTATGTATGTATGTATGTATGTATGTATGTATGTATGTATGTATGTATGTATGTATGTATGTATGTATGTATGTATGTATGTATGTATGTATGTATGTATGTATGTATGTATGTATGTATGTATGTATGTATGTATGTATGTATGTATGTATGTATGTATGTATGTATGTATGTATGTATGTATGTTTGTATGTATGTATGTATGTATGTATCAGAGACTGATAACGGATGTTACTTCGGATACTCATAGAGTATTATTGAAAAAACATGCATAAGTGCGTTCGGTTACAGCTCAAACATGTAAGAGCGCTATATTCGGCTGTGCCGAATCTTATATACCCTTCACATTGGTCTTTAAATATACCCAGCCGAGTAATTTTGTACTGCAAATAATATAATAAAAAACCTTGTGCGAGTTTTAAAGTAAATAAAAAACTTTACAACATTATAACGTTCGTATGAATAATAGAAATAGATGAAAAAGGCTTGTGGTCGAGAGTTTTAAAAGTTTTCGACATTATTCATGTTTAAAGGTTAATGAAACTTGTTAAATGTTATGGGATGTTCTAGTGTCCCTGCTCTTCTCCAACTTTTTCTCCAAAATGTATGAATTATTTGATTATTACTTTGTGTATAACATTCCAAGTCGATAGCTGTTATAATTTCCCAGATTGAGCGAATCGAAAATTCCATAAAAATTGTTAAATTGTATGGGAGCTACCCCTTCTTCACCCCCCACCTAAAAATTTTTTTTATTTGAAGCGTAGGCCTTGTTGTCCAATTCCTTTTTGTAGAACATTTGATGTGGATAGCTGTTATAGTTTCCGAGATATAGCGTATCAAAAATTTCATAAAAATTGTTGATTTGTATGGGAGCTACCCCTTCTTCACCCCCCATTCAAAAATTTTTTTCTTCAGAGCGTAGCCCCTGACGTCCAATTACTTTTTGTAGAACATTTGATTTCGATATCTGTTTTAGTTTCCGAGGTATAGCATATCGAAAATTTAATAAAAATTGTTAATTTGTATGGGAGCTACCCCTTCTTCAATCCCCACTCAAAAATTTTTTTTGAACGCAAACGGCATCCGCCAACACAAAAACTAACTCGAAAATTTTTTTGACACACCAAAACATTGATGTAATGTTGATTTCGGAGACTCATATGACATCTAGAAGCGCTTTTAAAATAAGTGGCTATTCATTTTACGATTCAAAGGATCACAGGGACAGATCATGTGGAGGCTCGGCTATACTAATCAAATCAAGAATTAAACACCAATGGTTAGGTGGCATCTCCGAATGCTATATTCAAGCAACAAACGTCTGCATTGATGAATTTTTCCCTAACCTAGTTATTTCGTCGGTTTATTTTCCACCCAGATTTTCCATAACGAAGGATCAGTACAACAGTTTTTACAAATCTTTAGGTCCCCGCTTCATAGCTGCTGGAGACTATGACGCTAAACAAACCTACTAGGGCTCCCGCTTAATTAGTCCCAGAGGACGTATCTTGTATGATTCCGTATCTGAAATGGGTCTTTGTGTTATTTCTACCGGACAACCAACCTATTGGCCAACCGACCACAATAAAATTCCAGACGTAATAGATTTTGGCGTAGCAAAAGGTATATCCCCGGAGCTCATTGAGGCGCAAGCCTCTCTGGATTTATCTTCTGACCACTCACCCACAATTATCACTATTTGCAGTCCTCACCAAATAGCAACTAGTGACTTTTTCTTATCTAAAAGAGTAAATTGGTTGAAATATAAAAAAACTCCCCAAGAAATCGATGATTGCCTGAGTATCCTAAATGAAAACATTAAAGCAGCCGTTGAACATGCTTCTTCAACAAACCCTCAGGTCAAATACAACAAAATTTTTTCTGTCGATGTTGAAGAGCTTTTATCTGAAAAAAGGAGAGCACGAAGAGAATGGCAACAGCATAGATCGCCCCAACTTAAAACGAAGCTAAAAGAGTGTACAAATCGCTTAAAAAACTTGCTGGAGGTACACAGAATTGCATCAATTAAGAAGTATTTGGAAGGTCTAGACGCGACTCCTCAAACAAATTATTCTCTATGGCGATCAGCCAGTCGTCTCAAAAGACCCGTAATCGCAAAACCACCACTGCGCAATTTAAGAGGATCCTGGGCTAGAACTGATGAAGAAAAATGCGATCTGCTCGCAAGCCATTTAACAAACGTGTTCACTCCTAATACATGCACTGACGTGAGGGAATTACCGCCTGTTGTTTCTAGACGTCCTATAGAAATACGTTTCCGATATTCAGATGTGGTAGAAGCTATTGCTAACCTTAATGATAAAAAAGCTCCTGGCGTTGATAAAATAAGCAACAAAATGCTCATTGAGCTACCTTTTACAGCAAAAAGAATAGTTCTTTTTATTTTTAATGCCATAATACGGCTTGAACATTTTCCACTAATATGGAAAGTTGCCTTAGTAAAGATGATTCCTAAGCCTGGTAAAGATCCTTCGAAGGTGGAGTCTTATAGGCCTATAAGTTTGTTACCAACTTTGTCAAAACTGTTTGAAAAGCTGCTTAAAAACAAACTTACTCCGATCCTGAATGAAAACAACTGCATTCCAGATCACCAATTTGGCTTTAGAAGTCAACATAGCACAATAGAACAAACTCACAGACCGGTGCAGGTTATAAGAAAAACTTTCGAGGAAGAAAAGTATTGCTCTGCGCTTTTTATAGATGTCTCTCAAGCTTTCGATAAAGCCTGTTAAACAAACTAAAGCTAAACCTTCCAGCTAATATTTTCAACCTACTAGAAAAGTACATAACCGGTCGACAATTTAAAATCAAAGAGGGAAACCAAATAAGTTGTTACCAACCAATAGGGGCTGGTGTACCTCAAGGGAGTATCCAAAGTCCAATTTTGTACTTGCTTTACACGGCAGATATGCCAACAAACAGTTTAACGCACACGTCTACATTTGCTGACGATACCGCTTTTCTCAGTATTCATAAAGACCCTAAAGAGGCTTCGTGCCAATTGCAACAACACGTAACCCAAGTTGAGAAATGGGCAAAGTTATAGGGAATAAAAATAAATGAGCAAAAATGTACCCACGTAACGTTTACTTTACGCAAAAAAACGTGCACTCAAATCCTTATTAACAACCATATGGTGCCTCAACGATTTGAGGCGAAATACCTTGGCATTCACCTGGACCGTCGCCTTACATGGAAGACGCATATAGATGCGAAGTTGACGCAAATGAAACTTAAAGCTACACAACTTCATTGGCTAATTGGCAGAAACTCTGTGCTTCGTCTTGATTGTAAACTTCTACTCTACAAATCGATTTTGAAACCAATTTGGTGCTACGGTATACAATTATGGGGCACTGCTTCCGCCTCTAACATAGAAAAAATACAACGCCGTCAAAATAAAATCCTAAGAATGATAACTGGTGCTCCATGGTATGTTAAAAACAGCAAGGATCCAGAAGTTCCACTTGTTAAATGCGAAATCCTGAACCATGTGGACAAGTATTTAAACAAGCTGGAAACGCATCCAAATCCACTCGCTCGAAACATCTTGCAACATAGTGGACACACTCGTCTGAAAAGAAGGGACACTATTGAACTTAGATGAAACTGTTTAAATTAATTTACTTTGTTATGAGAACTTAAATTTTGGTCTGGTACTGACTGGACTAATATAAATTACTTAGTTTTAAGATTTGAATACTTATTGTTAGTTCGCATTAGCGAAGATTCAATAATAAAACAAGTAAGAGCGCTATATTCGGCTGTGCCGAATCTTATATACCCTTCACATTGGTCTTTAAATATACCCAGCCGAGTAATTTTGTACTGCAAAATAATATAATAAAAAACCTTGTGCGGGTTTTAAAGTCCATAGAAACAAAATTTTACCGTTTGTATGGGTAATAGGAATAGATGAGGAACGTTTGAGTTCGAGAGTTTTAAAAGTTTTCGACATTATTTATATTTAAAGGTTAATAAAACTTATTAAATGTTCTAGTCCCCCTTCTCTTCACCAATTTTTTCACCAAAATGTATGAATTATTTGATTATTACTTTTTGTAGAATATTCGAAGTCGATAGCTGTAATAGTTTTCCAGAAGTAGCGTATCGAAAATTTTACAAAAATTGTTAATTTTTATGGGAGCTACCCCTTCTTTTTCTTCAGAGCGTAGCCCTTAATGTCCAATTACTTTTTGTAGAACATTTGATTTCGATATATGTTATAGTTTCTGAGATATAGCATATCGAAAATTTAACAAAAATTGTTAATATGTATGCTACCCCTTTTTCTGCCCACACTCAAAAATATTTGCCTTTGAAGCGTAGGCCTTATTGTTCAATTACTTTTTGTGGAGCATTTGATGTCGATAGCTGTTATAGTTTCCCAGATAAAGCGTATAGAATATTTTATAATAATTATTAATTTGTATGGGAGCTACCCCTTTTTTTGCCCCCACTCAAAAAAAAAAATTTCTTTAAAGCGTAGCCCTACTTGCCCAAATAATTTTTGCAGAACATTTCATTTCGATATCTGTTATAGTTCCCGAGATATAGCGTATCAAATATGTTATAACAATTGTCGATTTGTATGGGAGCTACCCTTTTTTTGCCCCCACTCAAAAAAATTTTTCTTTAAAGCGTAGGCCTTCTTGCCCAAATAATTTTTGTAAAACATTTCATTTTTAAATATGTTATAGTTCCCGAGATATAGCGTATCAAATATTTTATAACAATTGTCGATTTGTATGGGAGCTACCCCTTTTTTTGCCCCCACTCGAAAAAATTTTTTCTTTAAAGCGTAGCCCTTAGCGTGCAATTACTTTTTGTAGAACATTTCATTTTAATATCTGTTATAGTTTCCGAGATATAGCTTATCGAATATTTTATAATAATTATCGATTTGTATGGGAGCTACCCCTTTTTTTGCCCCAATCGAAAAAATTTTTTCTTTAAAGCGTAGCCCTTAGCGTGCAATTACTTTTTGTAGAACATTTCATTTTGATATCTGTTATAGTTTCCGAGATATAGCTTATCGAATACTTTATAGTAATTGTTGATTTGAATGGTAGCTACCCCTTTTTTTGCCCCCACTCAAAAAATTTTTTCTTTACGGCGTAGCCCTTAGCGTGCAATTACTTTTTATAGAACATTCCATTTTGATATCTGTTATAGTTTCCGAGATATAGCTTATCGAATATTTTATAGTAATTGTCGATTTGAATGGGAGCTACCCCTTTTTTGCCCCCACTCAAAAAATTTTTTCTTTACGGCGTAGCCCTTAGCGTGCAATTACTTTTTGTAGAACATTTTATTTCGATATCTGTTATAGTTTCCGAGATATAGCGTATCGAATATTTGATAATAATTGTCGATTTGTATGGGAGCTACCCCTTTTTTTGCCCCCACCCAAAACATTTTTTCTTTGAGGCGTAGCCCTTAGCGTGCAATTACTTTTTGTAGAACATTTTATTTCGATATCTGTTATAGTTTCCGAGATATAGCGTATCGAATATTTGATAATAATTGTCGATTTGTATGGGAGCTACCCCTTTTTTTGCCCCCACTCAAAAAATTTTTTCTTTAGGGCGTAGCCCTTAGGGTGCAATTATTTTTTGTAGAACATTTTAAGTCGATAGCTGTTATAGTTTACGAGATATAGCGTATAAAATATTTCACCAAATTTGTGCAATTGTAGGAAAAATACCCCTTCCCCTGGTCCTATCTAAAAAAATTTTTTCCATTATTTAGGTCCCTTCTTTAGGAGTATCCGTGCCAAGTTTTGTGGCAAGAGTGACTATACTTACTGAGATATATAGGGATATATGCACGGATTTTGTCCTAAAAAAAATGGGTTACTCTGGGTTTTCGCTTATATCTCGGTCAATAGTGAACCGATTTTATTGATTTTAAATAGCGATTGTCTCCAGGATATTTCTGATAGTTTGACACCATTAACTGGTCTGTATCTTTTTATTTGACTCCGGAAACTTGATTTCAACAAACGGACAGACGGACATCGCTAAATCGGCTTCCCTATCTATAAGGATCCAGAATATATATACTTTATGGGGTCGCAAATGAATAATAAAGAAATTACAAACGGAATGACAAAGTGATATATACCCTATCACTATGTGAAGGGTATAAATATGAGAAAAAAAAAAATTTGAAGCGTAGGCCTTGTTGTCTAATTACTTTTTGTAGAACATTTGATGTAGATAGCTGTTATAGTTTCCGAGATATAGCGTATCGAAAATTTAATAAAAATTGTTAATTTGTATGGGAGCTACTACCCCTTCTTCACCCCCCACCTAAAAATTTTTTTTATTTGAAGCGTAGGCCTTGTTGCCCAATTACTTTTTGTAGAACATTTGATGTGGATAGCTGTTATAGTTTCCGAGATATAGCGTATCAAAAATTTCATAAAAATTGTTGATTTGTATGGGAGCTACCCCTTCTTCACCCCCCCACTCAAAAATTTTTTTCTTTGGAGCGTACGCCTTGTTATCCAATTGCTTTTTGTAGAACATTTGATTTCGATATCTGTTATGGTTTCCGAGATATAGCGTATCGAAAATTTCATACAAATCGTTAATTTGTACGGGAGCTACCCCTTTTATTGCCCCCACTCAAAAAATTTTTTCTTAAAAGCATAGGCCTTGTTGCACAATTACTTTTTGTAGAACATTTGATTTCGATATCTGTTATAGTTTCCGAGATATAGCGTATCGAATATTTCATACAAATCGTTAATTTGTATGGGAGCTACCCCTCTTTTTGCCACCACTCAAAAAATTGTTCCTTTAAAGGGTAGGCCTTGTCGTCCAATTACTTTCTGTGGAACGTTTGATTTCCATATCTGTTATAGTTTCCGAGATATAGCGTATCGAAAATTTCATACAAATCGTCAATTTGTATGGGAGCTACCAATTTTTTGCCCCCACTCAAAAAGTTTTTTCTTTATAGTGTAGGTCTGATTGTACAATTACTTTTTGTAGAAGATTTCAAGTCGAGAGCGGTTTTAGTTTCTGAGATATAGCGCATAAAATATTTCACCAAATTTGTGCAATTGTAGGAAAAATACCACTTCCCCTGGTCCTATCTGAAAAAAAATTTTTCGTTATTTAGGTCCCTGCTTTAGGAGTATCCTTGCCAAGTTTTGTGTCAAGAATGACTATATTTACTGAGATATATAGGGATATATGCACGGATTTTTTCCTAAGAAAATGGATTGTTTTGGGTTTTCGCTTATATCTTGGTCAAAAGTAAACCGATTTTGCTGATTTTAAATATCGATCGGCTGCGGGATATTTCTAACAATTTGACACCAATAAGTTGTCTGTATCTTTTTTTTTGACTCCGGAAACTTGATTTCAACAGACGGACAGACAGATGGACAAGGCTATATCAACTTCCCTATCTATAAGGATTCAGAATACATATATATACTTTATGGGGTCGCAAATGAATAATAAAAAAATTACAAACGGAATGACAAACTGATATATACCCTTATCACTGGGTGAAGGGTATAAAAATACACTCTCCATAATATATTAATTTCACGTTCGGCTTAACTATACACAAGTAACCGAAATCAAAGTCTTTTGGCGAAAATACCAAATACTGTACAGTGTACATCTTATTGGAATTAAGTACTTATATATAATCATGTACACCCCTTAAAAAACAGATAAAAGAGTACTCGTTTTTATAATCCAAGCGAGAGCTTAAATTTTTTATTTGTTTTGATATATTAACAATGCAAAATTTTAACTCTATTACTATGCTTGTGTTGCAAAAACAGCCAAAGTATAACGGCACATACACACACATACAAATTGTTTGTAAGATACATATTTATTTCTTGTGTTTAGGCCGCATGCATTTATTTGTGTATGTATATATGTATGTTTCGATGAGTCTTCAGCAGGCAAAATTATATTTACCAGCAGGGATGCCACAACAAAAATGATATTCCTGGCAACTCGTCTCAAAAACGGACAAATATTTACAAAACCACAACAATTTTTCTAAAATAGTAATAAAGTTGTGTAATTTATTAATTTAAATAAATGTTTTTTATGTATTAATTTGTATTGAATTTTTTAATAGTTTTTATATATTTCTTAAATACATTTTTGATGGCTGGCATAAGTACTTAAAGAAACGTGTCACTTAGTCGAAGCGTATGCCATTATGTTGCTAATTTATTAAAATCAGATTTCCATTTATATGTTTACCTCTAAGGAAATTACCCCAACCGTTTACCTTTTATTTAAAAGGCATGACTCAATATATACAAATTTAAAGTAATTTTACACCTTCAATTGCAAAGCTTGTTTTCTTTACTATGTCATATAAATATAATTAATTGGCATCAAAATTTATAAATTACAATTTCCTGTTTCAAGCTTAAGGCCGGTACTTAGTTCTAAGAGAGCAAGTCCCAGGCTTTAAATGTAAAAGTCTTAAAGATGTAAAAAATTTACAAAACTTGTTCCAATTGGAAGACAGTGGCATATCTTGTTACCATATAATTGTGCAGAGAGAAAATATTCTTATAATATTTCCAGCGTTTGTTAAATTATCTGTATTTTAACTTTTGTAAAAAATAACGTAAATATAAAAGGTTTTAGTTCAAACCGTTGAAAATATATATACTTATTTCTAGGGGTTTTTTCCCGGACTTTTTAGCTTCCGGGGAAACGGGAAATCAAAAATTAATTTCCCGGGAATCCCGCTCTTCAAATAAAGAATAATTTACAGGTTGAACTAATAAAAAACTGTTTTTATTTTTAAGTAAAAAAATGTATATAAGTTAATACATACATATAAAAAACTTACGAATTCAAAAAAGAAAAATATAAAGAGATCGCAGTAAAATTTAACAATTAAGTCCAGGGTACACATAGCCAGGTAAACAAGGCGAATTCATAAACTTTGCCCTCTGCATTTATATTTTGTGTTTGAACGGTGAAATTAAAAAAAAAAAATAAAAATTTTATACAAAATTATATGTATGCACATTTGAAAAGTACGAATGTCAAATTTATTATAGTCAGCTTGGCTCTTGATTAGGGTTTTTTTTTTCTCGCACTTTTTTGTTTCCCGGGAAAGCGGGAAATATTTTTTAATTTCCCGGGATCCCGGGATCCCGTTCCATAGTAATAAATAAACCTAAATTTGTTTCAAGTTAATAATACATTTTTATTAAAAAGTGAAAAATTACTTTCTAAAACGGTAAGTTAAACTAATAACAAAAAAATTAAATAAGGAACATAAATCGTTGCTTTTAAATTCATTTGTTAATAAAAAAATTTTTAATTATTATTTGAACAACACAAACATAACAATAAATAAATGAATAAAAATTAAATACAAATAATTCAGGTACTCAATATATGAGATCGAAAACTAAAACAAAAGAAAACAAAATTGAAAAAGAAATTTATGTGAAAAAGCTCAACATGAATTTTTTTTCTGGTTTATGAAATAAGTCTTTAATACACTTAAGGCATTTATTGACTCATCAGAAAGTCTATTTCTAATTTTACTAACAAATTGTCCTGTTATAGAAAAAGCCCGTTCACTTTCTACGGAAGTTGGACGAATAGTTAGAAGTGCATTAAACAAATACTCAATATTTTGTGTTTTCTGACCACTTCCCTCAAAAAACTTAAACTCTTTCTTAATAGAAAATTTTTTAGTTTTACAGTTGGGCTGAGAGTACGAACTTACGTTTTTAATTGCTATATTTAAAGCTTCTTCAAATGTGTTTTCCGCTATGGAAACACATTTTGCAACATCATCATGGCCTTCAGTTTCCCTAACATTATCAGACCCACCAAAAAGACGATTAAAAATATTTTCAGCATATCCAATAACTGAGAACTTAGAAGCATAGGAAAATGCACTTTTTTCATTATTGCTGTCAAAGAAATCGGGTTGTTTTAAGTATTTCATCAAGGTGTACAATTTTTTGTCTCTTCTCTCATCAATACGTTGAAAAAGAGCTTGTGACATTTTTTCGGCAAGAGAAGATGGAATCGACTGCATTTCTTCATATAGAGTATTGACAATTGCATCAGCTATAAGAATGTTCGTATCGCGGCTGCTTAACCTTTCAATAGCTACTTTAATAGGTTTCAAGACTTTAAGGATGTTGTTTAAGGTAATAATATTTTCATCAACCCAAAGCTCACCCATTTGTAGATCAATAAGACTCTTTTTTATTGAATTTTTTAAAAGCAAAAATTTTTCTATCATTGGCACCATTGAGTTCCAACGAGTAACAATATCTAGCTGAAGAGACAGTTCCTTTTTTTGTTCTTCAACTACGTACTTTTGCAGTATGATGTTTTTTACAGGACTGTTTTTAAATATTCTTACAATACGGCGCGTCTGATTTATCACCTCTTTGTAACTGCAACTTATAACGACATCATTTTCAATGTTTTGGGAATCATCACTAAAAACGTCACTGTTGTCTAATTCCGATTCCCTTTCAGAAATGTTGCTTTCTTTTTTATACAAAACGTCCACAACTGCTAGGTGTATGGCATGATTAAGGCAATAAATTCCATCAACTGGGCTATCTTTAACAAACTTTTTCATTACATTAGGTCCATCTGTAATAGTTAATACTACATGATTTTTAAAATTTATGTTGTACTCTTTTAGGCGAGATTCCATTAATTTCTTTATTTCTGTTGCTCCGCACTTACCAGGTATATAAACCATACCCAGATTAAAAAGTGTATGTTTGTCACCTAATAAACTTATGTTTAGGTATCTCCTATTTTTTATACTTGTCCATTCATCCATTGTTAATGAAAATCTACCGCCGTTGACTAAGTTAGATTGTATATTCTTTATAATATCACCCTTTACTTCTAAAAATTTTTTAATTATTAACTGTTGTACTCCAAATTCTGCTTTCGGTAGATTTATTCCATCACGTACCATCGACTGACGGATGTAATCACTTCTTGCAATTGACCTAATAGAAAGCCCATCCATAGCGGCTAATTTTGCAACAATAGTACATATATCTTTTTTGTCTGTATACGTATCTATCGTAGGCTGAGTTTTTCTTATATTTTGAGGCAGTTCTCCCTGATGTTCTTGTTCAGCTGTCTCCTTTTCCCAGGCCGATTTATGTAATGATTTTAGATGACGCATTAATCCGCTGGTGCTTCGGCCTTTGCACGATATAATTTTTGCACATAAAGAACACACAGCCGCATCGTTAGCCTTTCTTTTAAAAAACTTCCATGCAATTGAATGTTCCATCTAAACCAGTTTCTTTATTTATAAGTATTTAAATAACACATACACTGATTTTCTTATAATACCTTAAAAACGTAAATTTCTTTGTAAAAATAGGACAATAAATAACTTTTTAAGCAAAAATCACAATTAAAAAATCTGTTCTTTTAAACAAAATGAAAAGCCAAGCACAAACAGCTGTTTTTTTAATGTAAAAGAAGCGAGCTGCCAATATTTTTAATTCCCGGGATCCCGCGAAAAATTCCCGGGATAGCGGGAAATATAAACAATTGAAATTCCCGGGAATTCCCGGAGCGGGAATTCCCGGGAGAAAACCCTACTCTTGATATTACCTGTTCTCATAGGCCCTTAATTACCATACCTTAGTTTTTTATGAATATGGGGGTTGTGTATGTTTTATAAACCACTAATAAGGAAAAAGTAAAAAAAAATTGTGAATATGCTACGAAAATACTTAAATTGAGAGGTTTTGTATGTCCTGGGATTCCGCACGAAATTCATGGAAAATCGGAAAATGAAAATTAACGAATTTCCCGTGAATTTTCGGGACGGGAACTCCCGGGAAAAAACCCTACTTATTTCTCATATAGTCTTTGCTTACAATGTACAACACAGCATTATATTTCCGAAGCCTAAGTTATTTTTTGCTGGTTGTTAAGCACTTTTGCAGAAATATATGATACTCTCGTTGATTTGTTCCTCATCGACTTTGTTAACCCGATTCTTTGAGCACTTTAATTAGTGTTTTTTTTATGCTTAAAATTTGTGATTCAGTGCTTTAATAAATATTATGTACATTTTATTTTGTTCAGTGACACCTAATAATAAATTAAAAACTGAAAATTTGTTCACATAAGATACAATTTTCGTAAGGGGGAGTTTAAACATTTAAAAAAATAATCATGTCTATTTATTCGGCTTAAGTTCACTATTAAAAATGTGATAGCTAAGCATTTTCGAAATCAGCTACGATTTCTCGTCAGCACTCTTTCTATTCGCTACTACTGTAAGTTGAATGTTGATTTGTTTTATTTAAACAAACTTTAATTAGAATTTGAATACTGGAATTCTATTCATATTCCTTATTGTTTAGACCGAACTAAATCCAGATACAACCCTATGTTCTCTTATCCGCATTCTATAGAATTACTTAATGTTTAATACAATTTCCATTCTTAGCTATCACATTTTTATACCCTTCACATAGTGATAAGGGTATATATCACTTTGTCATTCCGTTTGTAATTTCATTATTATTTATTTGTGACCCCATAAAGTATATATATTCTGGATCCTTATAGATAGGGAAGCCGATTTAACGATGTCCGTCTGTTCGTCTGTCCGTCTGTTGAAATCAAGTTTCCGGAGTCAAATAAAAAGATACAGACCAGTTAATGGTGTCAAACTATCAGAAATATCCTGGAGACAATCGCTATTTAAAATCAGCAAAATCGGTTCACTATTGACCGAGATATAAGCGAAAACCCAGAGTAACCCATTTTTTTAGGACAAAATCCGTGCATATATCCCTATATATCTCAGTAAGTATAGTCACTCTTGCCACAAAACTTGGCATGGATACTCCTAAAGAAGGGACCTAAATAATGGAAAAAGTTTTTTCAGATAGGACCAGGGGAAGGGATATTTTTCCTACAATTGCACGAATTTGGTGAAATATTTTATGCGCTATATCTCGTAAACTATAACAGCTATCGACTTAAATTGTTCTACAAAGAGTAATTGTACGCAAAAACTTACATTTTAAAGAAAAAAATTTTTAAGTGGGGGCAAAAAAAGGGGTAGCTCCCATACAAATCGACAATTATTATAAAATATTCGATACGCTATATCTCGGAAACTATAACAGATATCGAAATGAAATGTTCTATAAAAAGTAATTGGGCAAGAATGCCTACGCTTTAAAAACAAATTTTTTTAAGTGGGGGCAAAAAAAGGGGTAGCTCCCATACAAATCGACAATTATTATAAAATATTCGATACGCTATATCTCGGAAACTATAAAAGATATCGAAATGAAAAGTTTTACAAAAAGTAACTGGGCAAGAATGCCTATGCTTTAAAGAAAAATTTTTTTGAGTGGGGGCAAAAAAAGGGGTAGCTCCCACACAAATCGACAATTATTATAAAATATTCGATACGCTATATCTCGGAAACTATAAAAGATATCGAAATGAAAAGTTTTACAAAAAGTAACTGGGCAAGAATGCCTATGCTTTAAAAAAAAATTTTTTTGAGTGGGGGCAAAAAAGGGGTAGCTCCCATACAAATCGACAATTTTTATAAAATATTCGATACGCTATATCTCGGAAACTATAAAAGATATCGAAATGAAATGTTTTAAAAAAAGTAATTGGGCAAGAATGCCTACGCTTTTAAGAAAAAAATTTTTGAGTGGGGGCAAAAAAAGGGGTAGCGCCCATACAAATCGACAATTATTATAAAATATTCGATACGCTATATCTCGGAAACTATAAAAGATATCGAAATAAAATGTTTTACAAAAAGTAATTGGGCAAGAATGCCTACGCTTTAAAAAAAAATTTTTTTGAGTGGGGGCAAAAAAAGAGTAGCTCCCATACAAATCGACAATTATTATAAAATATACGATACGCTATATCTCGAAAACTATAAGAGATATCGAAATGAAATGTTCTACAAAAAGTAATTGGGCAAAAATGCCTACGCTTTAAAGAAAAAATTTTTTTTATGGGGGCAAAAAAAGGGGTAGCTCCCATACAAATCGACAATTATTATAAAATATTCGATACGCTATATCTCGGAAACTGTAACAGATATCGAAATGGAATGTTCTACAAAAAGTAATTACGTAAGAATGCCTACGCTTTAAAGAAAAATTTTTTTGAGTGGGGGCGAAAAAGGGGTAGCTCCCATACAAATCGACAATTATTATAAAATATTCGATACGCTATATCTCGGAAACTATAAAAGATATCGAAATGAAATGTTCTACAAAAAGTAATTGGGCAAGAATACCTACGCTTTAAAGAAAAACATTTTTGAGTGGGGGCAAAAAAAGGGGAGCTCCTATACAAATCGACTATTATTATAAAATATTCGATACGCTATATCTCGGAAACTATAAAAGATATCGAAATGAAATGTTTTACAAAAAGTAATTGGGCAAGAATGCCTACGCTTCAAAGAAAAAATTTTTTGAGTGGGGGCAAAAAAAGGGGTAGCTCCCATACAAATCGACAATTATAATAAAATATTCAATACGCTTTATCTAGGAAACTATAACACCTATCGACATCAAATGCTCCACAAAAAGTAATTGGACAATAAGGCCTACGCTTTTAAGACAAATATTTTTGAGTGGGGGCAAAAAGAAGGGGTAGCTCCCATACAAATTAACGATTTGTATGAAATTTTCGATACGCTATAACTCGAAAACTATAACAGATATCGAAACCAAATGTTCTAACGAAAGTGATTGGACATCAAGGGCTACGCTCTTAAGAAAAAATTTTTTGAGTGGGAGCAGAAAAAGGGGTAGCATACATATTAACAATTTTTGTTAAATTTTCGATATGCTATATCTCGGAAACTATAACAGATATCGAAATCAAATATTCTACAAAAAGTAGACAAATGACCAATTTTTATAAAATTTTCGATACGCTACTTCTGGAAAACTATTACAGCTATCGGCTTCGAATATTCTACAAAAGTAATAATCAAATAATTCATACATTTTGGAGAAAAAGTTGGAGAAGAGCAGGGGGACTAGAACATTTAATAAGTTTTATTAACCTTTAAATATGAGTAATGTCGAAAACTTTCAAAACTCTCGACCTCAAATCTTATTCATCTATTTCTATTATTCATACGAACGTTAAAATTTTGTTATTTTTTCTATGGGCTTTAAAACTCGCACAAGGTTTTTTATTATATTATTTACAGTACAAAATTACTCGGCTAGGTATATTTAAAGACCAATGTGAAGGGTATATAAGATTCGGCACAGCCGAATATAGCGCTCTTACTTGTTAATAGTAAACTTAAGCCGAATAAATAGACATGATTATAAGATATATGGAAAAAGTTCAAATAAATAACCATTAATGCATTTAAAAAAATATTAAAATTATAAGTAAGGTATCATAAGTATTAATAATAGGCAGCTTAATACTGCTTCGAACCGTTAAAAAACAGTTATTACTGGATTTTATATGTTATATTATTTAAAATTTTTATAAAATTGTAGTATTACGGGATTTCAAAAGGTGAACATGGCTTAAAATTGATCAGGCGCTTTGAAATTAGTAAAAAAATACACTAAAATATTAAACGTATTTTGCATATGCAAAACCTTTTCAGTTTACAATTGGCCCTTGATAAAGTAAACGTATTAATAGAAACTAATTTTCATATTAATAACATCATAATTTAAAATCCAACAGTTATAAGCGGTTTCACTCTGATAAAGTGCCTAGTAAGATTGGTATTTATGGTAAATGAGGTGAGTTTATAATTTTTACTGTTGCTGTTGTGTGATTTGACATATTAACTACCGAACATGAGTTTTGCTGCCAATAGAATAGACAATAGAATATTCTAAAGATCAACTGGAATCTTAAAGATGTGCATTCTTAGAAAGTTGGGATTACATTGGCAACTGTGAAGTAAAATTTACTAGTATATTTTAATAAATATCATTTTTTATATAATGGTTATTGAAAAATTTCTTAATAATATTTTTGTTTTGCTAAATCGATAATTTAATTTATTTGAGCCTTTGTTTTGCTTCCTTTTTCGATAAAGGAAGCAAAACAAAGGCTTCTCCATTCAACCACCCAGGCATTTAAGTCCCCTGCTATCACTTTAGGGCTATTTTGTTCCGTGTCCCTTACTTGTCGGTCTAGCATATGTCTGTATTCGGCACAAAACCAGCCTCTTAGTAGGTTTGTAAACCTTCGATAGCTTTGTCTCCACAGGCCCAGACCGCACATTTATTTAAGCTGTCTGCAATCCACATGCGGATCCTGTACTGCTCACATATTACACCAACGTCAATGCTGTTTTCCCGCAAAGTCTGTGAAAGCAGATCTTGCGCAGCCTTACAATGGTTTAAATTTATTTGCAGGATTTTCATCTACGTGTGTTTTTGAGACCTTTTTTAAATACAGGGCGTCTGCCACTGCCCGAAATATATGTATGTATCTTAAGATTCCTCTGCGCATTGCTGACGATAGATGGCGGAGGTTAGATACGTGTAGGGTCGCCAGGAAAACGTGACCCTCTTTCGATGTTGGACGTACTATGCAACTTATGAAAGGGAATCGCGTGGATATTTCTAAGCTGCTGGCGGTGCAAACGGGTCATTGGATGCTAGGAAGGCTTGCAGAACGACTCGGCCTCACATTCAACGATAACTGTCGCAGCTGCAAGAATAGGGAAAAGGAGGAATCAGTTTTCCATCTTCTAAGCAAATTCCCTGCTCTGGCTGTAAAGATGCACAAATTCCTGGGCCATCATAAACTGGACAATCTAGGGGATGTATCTGGGATTGGGCTGAAGGACATGTCGAGATACATCAATGAGACAGGGTGGGTCTAGTACTCAATTTTCCTCTGGACCATAGTCTAAGGGGACCTAAAACCTATCGAGTGGTGTGGTCAAAACGGGGTCATTTGGACTCTACTTGACAGTTTGCGTGCAGCGAATTGCCAAGAAAACCAACCAACCAATGTAAGAAGTTTTACATAATACAGTAAATGAGAACAATGAAAAAATGAAAAGATGCATTAAGAATATTTTATTAAGAATATTTTAATATTCCAGATTATATGGGATAACTTCTTTTTAGAGTGTTTTTTCTGCAGTCTGGATACAGGTTTCTGTGTTCCTCAACACAGCGCAACAAAAACTGTTTTTGCTCTTCATCAGCAGTAACAAGTCCGTGAAAATCTTCCACAAGTTTGACTGCTCTTTCAGCAGCATCGTTTACCACTCGTAAAAGACTTACTTTTCGTTTGGCTTCCAGAAATGCAGCGTTGTTTATCCATCGATCTGTAATCTTGCAAGAAATACTTTGCTTTCACCTTATACAAAGCAATCAAGTGTTTTAGCTGAAATAAAGAAACGTTGTAATAAAAGTTGTTATAAAAGCATTCAGTACTAATTTTTCCAAAAATATGATTTAACACAAAGATAACATTAAAAAAAAAAATTTGAATCACCAAACAACGATCCTGACATTTCATCGCTGTTTGGAATATATCGTTTGTTAAAATCCGATATTTCCTCCCTGTTTAAGTTAACAACCATATTTGTTTTTGTTTTGTCATCCACTTCGTCATCAAAAAGTGATAAAATGACTGCCTCTTCACTTAAATACCATAAGTGCTTACAAAACTTACTTAGAGCAGCATTCGAAATTGTTTCGTCTATTTCATTATAGCCTTTGACAGCTTTCAAAAAATCCAAATTCTGATTAGGTGCTTTTACAGCTTCTGTACACTCGAGCCATGGCTTTACGTAAATTATCGCAACAAATAAGCAAATGTCCTTTTTTTTTTTTTTTTTTTTTTTTGCAAATCTTCAGACTAAGGAAATAATATTAGTCCAGCCAGTGCCAAACTAAAATTTACGCTCTCATAATATAAATAGTTATCTTCATCTAAGCGCAATAGTATCCCTCCTTTTCAGGCGGGTGTGCCCACTATGTTGCAGGATGTTTCGGGCGAGCGGATTTGGGTGAATTTCCAGCTTATTTAAATACTTGTCCACATAGTTCAAGATTTCGCATTTAACTAGTGGAATTTGTAGATCCTTGTGGATGTTGCTGTTTTTAACATACCAAGGAGCACCAGTTATCATTCTTAGGATTTTGTTTTGCCTGCGTTGAATTTTTTCTATGTTGAATGCGGAAGCAGTACCCCATAATTGTATACCGTAGCACCAAATTGGTTTCAAAATCGATTTGTAGAGTAGAAGTTTACAATCAAGACGAAGCACAGAGTTTCTGCCGATTAGCCAATGGATTTGTGTAGCTTTAAGTTTCATTTGCGTCAACTTCGCATCTATATGAGGCTTCCATGTGAGGCGGCGGTCTAGGTGAATACCAAGATATTTTGTCTCGGTTCGTTGAGGCACCAAATGGTTGTTAATAGTGATTGGAGGACACATTTCTTTGCGTAAAGTAAAAGTTACGTGAGTACATTTTTGCTCATTAATTTTTATCCCCCATAATTTTGCCCACTTCTCTACTTGGGTTACGTGTTGTTGCAGTTGACTCGAAGCCTCTTTAGGGTCTTTATCAGTACTGAGAAAAGCAGTATCATCAGCAAATGTGGACGTGTGCGTAAAACATTTGGTTGGCATATCTGCTGTGTAAAGCAAGTACAAAATTGGACCTAGTATACTCCCTTGAGGTACACCAGCCTCTATTGGTTGGGAACAACTTATTTGGTTTCCCTCTTTGATCATAAATTGTCTGCCGGTTAAGTATTTTTCTAGCAGGCTTGAAATATTAGCTGGTAGATAGAGTTTTAGTTTGACTAACAGGCCTTCGTGCCATACTTTATCGAATGCTTGAGAGACATCGATAAAAAGCGCGGAGCAGTACTTCTTTTCCTCAAAGGCTTTTCTTATAACCTGCACCAGTCTGTGAGTTTGTTCGATTGTGCTGTGTTGACTTCTAAAACCAAATTGGTGATCTGGGATGCAGTTGTTATCATTAAGGATCGGACTCAGCTTGTTTTTAAGCAGCTTTTCGAATAGTTTCGCCAAAGCTGGTAACAAACTTATAGGCCTATAAGACTCCACCTTCGAAGGATCTTTACCAGGCTTGGGAATCATCTTTACTAAGGCAACTTTCCATATTGGCGAAAAGTGTTCAAGCCGAATTATGGCATTAAAAACAAAAGGAATAATTATTTTACCTGTGAAGGGTAGCTCTAGAAGCATTTTGTTGCTTATTTTATCAACGCCAGGAGCTTTTTTGTCATTTAGGTTAGCGATTGCCTCTATAACATCTGAAAATTGGAAACGTATTTCTATAGGACGTCTAGCTACAACAGGCGGTAATTCTCCCACGTCAGTGCATGAATTGGGAGTGAAGACGTTCCTTAAATGGCTTGCGAACAGATCGCATTTTTCTTCGTCATTTCTAGCCCAGGATCCTCTCGGGTTACGCAGTGGTGGTTTTGCGATTACGGGTCTTTTAAGACGTCTGGCTGTTCGCCATAGAGAATAGTTTGTTTGAGGAGTCGCGTCTAGACCTTCAAGGTATTCCTTCATTGATGACATTCTATGTACTTCCAGCATGTTTTTTAATCGGTTTGTACATTCCTTCAGCTTATTTTTAAGTAGGGGCGATCTATACTTTTGCCATTCTCTTCGGGCTCTCCTTTTTTCAGATAGGAGCTTTTCAACATCGGTTGAGTAAATTTCGTTGTATCTGGCCTGACGGTAGGTAGAAGAAGCATTTTCAACGGCTTTTTTAATATTTTCATTGAGGCTACTAAGGCACTCATCGATTTCCTCGGAAGTTTTTAAAGATTGGTATTCCGAACAGTGCGTGCTGATAAATTTTCTGTATTTTAACCAGTTTATTCTTTTTGACAGAAAAATATCACTAGTTGCAATTTGGCGAGGACTGCAAATAGTAAAAATTGTGGGTGAGTGATCAGAAGATAAATCCAAGGAGGGTTGAGCCTCAATAAGCTCAGGGGATATGACTTTTGCTACGCCAAAATCTATTACGTCTGGAATTTTATTGTGGTCAGTTGGCCAATATGTTGGTTGCCCAGTTGAAATAGCGTGAAGTCTCATTTCCGATACAGAACCATACAAGACACGACCTCTGGGACTTATTAGGCGGGAGCCCCAGTATGTGTGTTTAGCGTTGTAGTCCCCAGCAGCTATAAAGTGAGGACCTAAAGATTTGTAAAAACTGTTGTACTGATCCTTCGTTATGGAGAATCTGGGTGGACAATAAACTGACGAAATAACGAGATTATGGTAAAATTCCTCAATGCAGACGTTTGTTGCTTGTATATAACTTTCGGAGAGACCACCCATCCACTGGTGTTTGATTCTTGATTTAATTAATATAGCTGAGCCACCACATTACCTATCTCTGGGATCTTTTGAGTCGTAAAAAGTATAGCCACTTATTTTGAAAGTGCTTCTAGATGTCATATGAGTTTCGGAAATCAACATGACATCGATTTTTTGGTGTGTTAAAAAGTATTCGAGCTCATTTTTGTGTTGGCGGATGCCGTTTGCGTTCCAGAAACAAACCCTGAGGCAGTTCATGGTCTTTTAAGTATGGCCTGCAGAAGAGCAGACTGCATTTTCTGCATCTCCTGCATCATGCTAGCCATTTGCGCCATTACCTGCGTAAATTGTTTGACCATATTGTCAATTACGGCTTCCAGGCGGCTAAAATTGGGACCAGTTGGTTCACTTGTTGGCACTTGTTGTTGTGTTGTAGGCTCGGTAGACTTACGTGCATTAGGCTGGTTAGACTTTAATGCAGCGGCGTAAGAAACTTGATTTGTAGTTGGTTGTGCTAACGGAGGCATATTTGTAGTTGGTATATCTAAAGGCTGGGGAGGGGCAGGAACTATTTTCGGCTTAGTTGAGCGCATAACCGAATTAAAAACAGGGCAACCTCTATAGTTGGCAGTGTGGTTTCCCCCGCCGTTGCTGCATTTCTTCATCCTAGGATCATCTTTTGGCTTGTCGCACTTGGTCGTATCGTGCAGATCCCCACACACAACACAAACAGTAGGCAGCTTACAATAAGCTTTAGTGTGGCCATACTCCTGGCAGTTTAAGCACTGTACGGGCCTAGATCGCTTATGTGGCACTTCCACAGTAACTCGTCGGTGCATAATATATTTTATATCATAGATGGGGCGAGTTTCACTTTTTTTCAATTTGATATCACCAGGCTGAAGCTCCACTCTGAATAATGGTTGGGGGTGTTTTTCCCTGTTTCTCATATTGGATACCCTCCTAACCATAAATCCTTTGCTTAATAAACTGGTCTTGACCTCTTCTGGGTCAACATTAGAATCAATGCCTTTAATGACTACCTGAAGGCCTTTTGCGGTCTTGAGTTGGTAGGTATAGAAGTTTTTGTTAAGTTTTTCGAGCTCCGAAACCGTAGCGCGGTAGGCGTTTTCATGGTTCACTTGAATTTTTGTCTCAAATATGTTACCGCGTTTAACGTTTGAAACATAAAAGTTATTTTCCCCAATCAAACCGACTAAAAACTTTACGAGATCATTTGAGTTTTTTTCCCTCAAATAAATGGGAGGTGGCTGAAAGGACTTTCTTTCACTAACGGGGGCCTCATTATCCTCTTGTAAAATTGCAAAACGATTTTGCGATGAGGTTGGCCTTTCATCGTCTTTTAAAATTTTTGCAGGTTGAGATGCTTCTGCCGATTTAGGGCTTCTTCCCCTTTTAAGAACTGTCACATAGCGGTCCATCCCTACCTGGATCTTAGGTGCCGGTGCAGAAATTAAGCTTGATGCGGCTTTAGCAGCTGCAGGTTCAATTCCAGAATTTGATAATGGTGACCGCGACAAAGATGGTACATCAGAATTTTTTTTTATAATTATTAAATAAAGATTGGGCTAAATTAGTCCCTTGTTCAGTACATTTATCTAAATTAGGCGCACTTGAACTAAGATTGCTTGTAATTATTTTTGGTCTCGCATTTAAATAATTTCTATTAAATTCAGGGTCTCTTATGTTCTCATTGCTAACACTGCTTGACACAATGTAAGCATTTCGGCTATCAGGCCCACTGTCACTACGATTACTGTTACTCACTAAAAGTTCGCTTTTTATACCCTTCACATAGTGATAGGGTATATATCACTTTGTCATTCCGTTTGTTATTTCTTTATTATTCATTTGCGACCCCATAAAGTATATATATTCTGGATCCTTATAGATAGGGAAGCCGATTTAGCGATGTCCGTCTGTCCGTCTGTTGAAATCAAGTTTCCGGAGTCAAATAAAAAGATACAGACCAGTTAATGGTGTCAAACTATCAGAAATATCCTGGAGACAATCGCTATTTAAAATCAATAAAATCGGTTCACTATTGACCGAGATATAAGCGAAAACCCAGAGTAACCCATTTTTTTTAGGACAAAATCCGTGCATATATCCCTATATATCTCAGTAAGTATAGTCACTCTTGCCACAAAACTTGGCACGGATACTCCTAAAGAAGGGACCTAAATAATGGAAATGAAATTTTTTAGATAGGACCAGGGGAAGGGGTATTTTTCCTACAATTGCACAAATTTGGTGAAATATTTTATACGCTATATCTCGTAAACTATAACAGCTATCGACTTAAAATGTTCTACAAAAAATAATTGCACCCTAAGGGCTACGCCTTAAAGAAAAAATTTTTTGGGTGGGGGCAAAAAAAGGGGTAGCTCCCATACAAATCGACAATTATTATAAAATATTCGATACGCTATATCTCGGAAACTATAACAGATATCGAAATAAAATGTTCCACAAAAAGTAATTGCACGCTAAGGGCTACGCCTCAAAGAAAAAATTTTTTGGGTGGGGGCAAAAAAAGGGGTAGCTCCCATACAAATCGAAAATTATTATCAAATATTCGATACGCTATATCTCGGAAACTATAACAGATATCGAAATAAAATGTTCTACAAAAAGTAATTGCACGCTAAGGGCTACGCCTCAAAGAAAAAATTTTTTGGGTGGGGGCAAAAAAAGGGGTAGCTCCCATACAAATCGACAATTATTATCAAATATTCGATACGCCATATCTCGGAAACTATAACAGATATCGAAAAGAAATGTTCTACAAAAAGTAATTGCATGCTAAGGGCTACGCTTTAAAGAAAAAATTTTTTGGGTGGGGGCAAAAAAAGGGGTAGCTCCCATACAAATCGACAATTATTATCAAATATTCGATACGCTATATCTCGGAAACTATAACAGATATCGAAATAAAATGTTCTACAAAAAGTAATTGCACGCTAAGGGCTACGCCTCAAAGAAAAAATTTTTTGAGTGGGGGCAAAAAAAGGGGTAGCTCCCATTCAAATCGACAATTACTATAAAATATTCGATAAGCTATATCTCGGAAACTATAACAGATATCAAAATTAAATGTTCTACAAAAAGTAATTGCACGCTAAGGGCTACGCCGTAAAGAAAAAATTTTTTGAGTGGGGGCAAAAAAAGGGGTAGCTCCCATTCACATCGACAATTACTATAAAATATTCGATAAGCTATATCTCGGAAACTATAACAGATATCGAAATGAAATGTTCCACAAAAAGTAATTGCACGCTAAGGGCTACGCCGTAAAGAAAAAATTTTTTGAGTGGGGGCAAAAAAAGGGGTAGCTCCCATTCAAATCGACAATTACTATAAAATATTCGATAAGCTATATCTCGGAAACTATAACAGATATCAAAATGAAATGTTCTACAAAAAGTAATTGCACGCTAAGGGCTACGCCGTAAAGAAAAAATTTTTTGAGTGGGGGCAAAAAAAGGGGTAGCTATCATTCAAATCAACAACTACTATAAAATATTCGATAAGCTATATCTCGGAAACTATAACAGATATCAAAATTAAATGTTCTACAAAAAGTAATTGCACGCTAAGGGCTACGCTTTAAAGAAAAAATTTTTTCGAGTGGGGCAAAAAAAGGGGTAGCTCCCATACAAATCGATAATTATTATAAAATATTCGATAAGCTATATCTCGGAAACTATAACAGATATTAAAATGAAATGTTCTACAAAAAGTAATTGCACGCTAAGGGCTACGCTTTAAAGAAAAAATTTTTTCGAGTGGGGGCAAAAAAAGGGGTAGCTCCCATACAAATCGACAATTGTTATAAAATATTTGATACGCTATATCTCGGGAACTATAACAGATATTAAAATGAAATGTTTTACAAAAATTATTTGGGCAAGAAGGCCTACGCTTTAAAGAAAAATTTTTTTGAGTGGGGGCAAAAAAAGGGTAGCTCCCATACAAATCGACAATTGTTATAAAATATTTGATACGCTATATCTCGGGAACTATAACAGATATCGAAATGAAATGTTCTGCAAAAATTATTTGGGCAAGTAGGGCTACGCTTTAAAGAAATTTTTTTTTTGAGTGGGGGCAAAAAAAGGGGTAGCTCTCATACAAATTAATAATTATTATAAAATATTCTATACGCTTTATCTGGGAAACTATAACAGCTATCGACATCAAATGCTCCACAAAAAGTAATTGAACAATAAAGCCTACGCTTCAAAGACAAATATTTTTGAGTGTGGGCAGAAAAAGGGGTAGCATACATATTAACAATTTTTGTTAAATTTTCGATATGCTATATCTCAGAAACTATAACATATATCGAAATCAAATGTTTTACAAAAAGTAATTGGACATTAAGGGCTACGTTCTGAAGAAAAAGAAGGGGTAGCTCCCATACAAATTAACAATTTTTGTAAAATTTTCGATACGCTACTTCTGGAAAACTATTACAGCTATCGACTTCGAATATTGTACAAAAAGTAATAATCAAATAATTCATACATTTTGGTGAAAAAGTTGGTGAAGAGAAGGGGGACTAGAACATTTAATAAGTTTTATTAACCTTTAAATATGAATAATGTCGAAAACTTTTAAAACTCTCGACCTCAAACGTTCCTCATCTATTCCTATTATCCATACCAACGGTAAAATTTTGTTTCTATGGACTTTAAAACTCGCACAAGGTTTTATATTATATTATTTTGCAGTACAAAATTACTCGGCTGGGTATATTTAAAGACCAATGTGAAGGGTATATAAGATTCGGCACAGCCGAATATAGCGCTCTTACTTGTTTTTTATTTAGATTGTTGTTTTTGTTTTTCTTTTCTCACTTTTTTGTGTATATATGTACATACATATGTATATTAATAATTTCGTTTGCTACCTATTACTAATATCACCTATTAACAATATTACACTCGCGTGCACACGTCCGTACACTACGAGATTAAGAATGCAAATGTCCTGCAGAGCACTTTTATCGTTTGCATCTATGTTGATCTGGGACTGGAGCAAACATATTTTAATGAATAAATGGCTCTGGCCATCCATCGTGCTTGGTGTAAGGCTCCGGGGGGCTTGATTTTTCTTTTCTGGATCGCCATTCAAAAACACAACGCAGAGTTCTACTAATTCACGATAATCTTCTCTTATAAAAGTTTTTCCCAATGCCGCTTTGTAATACCTTAAGATGGATAAAATTTGTTCATCAGGAATGTGCTTTCTAACGAAATCGATGCATGGTTCAATCTTATATATTTTTCCAATTGTCTCTAGTTTTTTTAAAAAGTGTTATTTCTGGAGATCGAACATTTTGCTTAATTTTGGCTTCAAATACACTTTTAAGCACTAACTCATAAATAAGATGACGACAAGCGAACAGCACCAGGTCTCTGCCCAAACTTTTCTCCAAAAGAGCACAAGCGCCATTAAAACGGCCAGTGTTCGTTGATGTTGTATCACAACAGATTATTTGTACCTTGTCAATGAGATTCCAGTCATATAGAGCTGTTCTAATAGCTGTTTCTTGGTGTTTACCAGACAAACTCTCCAATTTTGGTACTGCAAGAAGTTGTTCCTTGTCGCTATAAGAAATTATGATTGGCAACCTCTCCTCTTTGGAGCTTCTCACGTCTAAGCCGGGTAAAAGTTTGCCATCCCAATGGACGGTTATGATATCAGGTACGTTGTTCTTAAAGTCACTTTTTTATAGTTTCTGCACGTGATTTTCTCATTTCTGTACGAATTCGCTGAATGGAAGATTTATTTATTGCAAGATCGTCGCATTTCAGATCCAGTGCCTCTAGGATAGCCTGAATAATATAGACAGAATCTCTTATACTTAGCTGGCACCTGTCTAAAACTGCGACTACCTTTGGTGTTATCAGATTTTTTCTTCCTCTTTTTGAACTGTCGCTCTGCAAACTTGTGCTTGCCTCTGGCTGGATTTCATCGTCGTGGGAATATTGTGAATCTTCGGTATCAGAATTTAATATTTCTTCCACGTCTAAAACTTGTCTGCATTCAGCATATGATGTAGAAGTCGATGCAACTTCCGAAAATTCTTGTTACCTTAATTTTCTTGTTTCTTCGAGTAATAACCTTTTTCTAGATCTTTCCTCTTTGTCTGCCAAGTTTTTATCTATGCCAGCAAAGCAACCCGATCTACCCGGCTCTCTCTGTAGCTTCAAAAACGCTTTATCCTCTTCTATTTTGATAATTTGAAGGGCATCAGCATGAGCAATATCAAATAGGTTATCAAGATCACTTTCAAAATTACTTTCACGGGTACTATAAATATCGAGACTTTTCTTACAATTTTTTTGCAACTTTTTCCAAAGTGTATATTTATTTAAAAGCTTCTTGACACAGTTCGGAATTGCCTTTGTAGGAATTCTTGCCTTCTCCCAAAAAATTACACATTCTCTAATTACTAGATTTGCACTTTCTCTAAGATCGAGCTTGACTTCGCGCATATTGTAAAAAAGCACAGCGAGAACTTGTCTATTAGATGGTAGCTTAGCACCATTAATTTAATGACAAGGCATTCCGATGAGAAAAATTTTTTGTTTTCCACTTCGTAATTCGACGGACATTTTTTTAGTTAAGGCACCGAACTTTATAAAACACACTATTGAAATTGAAAATTGCCACCGCAAACAATACATTAATTTGACAGTTGAGCAAAAAGGTGAATCACCTTTTTAGATAAACAAATATATATGAAAGCTTATTTTTTTGAAAGCAATGTAAACGAAAGCTGTAAGAGTTCGTAATTCTGTAAAGGTACAAAGAGGCCTTTTACACTTGACAACAAAACTGCATATACTTATGACACTAAATTAAATCGCAAGTCGCCACGGTTTACCATTCTTGTATCAATGTAAAATTTTTTCTGGTGGCTTCTTAGATTATTTAGAAACTTTTTAGCGGGTATGCGCAAAAAAAAAAATGACGTCCAAAAATAAGGGACACCCTAATGTAGATATATGTTTATATTTTGTACTACATTAAATTAGGTAAGGTAAATAATAATTTGTATGTTTCTAGTATAAATATGATTTGTTTTTTCAATAGAACGTAGACATTTATCAAAGTTAGCATACCTACATATGTATGGTGGTCTGTAAAACAAGAAATTCTATAGGGTAAGTTCAAAACTAAAGACATTTTTATACCCTTCACATAGTGATAAGGGTATATATCAGTTTGTTATTCCATTTGTAATTTTTTTATTTTCCATTTGCGACTCGATAAAGTATAAGTATTTTGGATCCTTATAAACGGGGAAGTCAATTATCCATGTCCGTCTGTCCGTATTATGGTTGAAACTTTCTGAAGCCTCCCGATGTCGCAGAGACCCGTAAAAATTATCAAACTGTCAAAGATATCTGTAAGCAAATCGCCATTAAAACTCAGCAAAATCGGCCGATGACTGAACGAGGTAAAGCCCAATACCAAGACTACCTCTGTTTATTTCTCCAAAATTTTTACATAAAAACCTCTTCAACTGCCCAGGAACTGCCCCGTAAAGTAGAACTGATTTCCAAAAATTTTTTTTCCACGAACATTTTTTTTGGACATACTTAGACTCAATCTCTGCCCCCTAGCAAGGTTGCTATACAAAATTTGATTTTTTGTTTTATTTTTTTTATCGCTTCCACAGCTTCCAGGGATATCCTACAAAGGTAAAATGTAAGACAGAATGCAATTAATTTGTCCTCCCAAAAAATTTTGTGGAACATACTTACGTTCTACCTCCAGCTCCTAAGATGGTTGCTATACAAGTTTTGAAAAAAATAGCGTAAAAACCCCTACAACTACGGAGTCGCTTCTAAAGGAATAACATGTATCACAGACCCCCATTAGTTGTTCATCCCAAACGTATTCCTAGAGTACACTTACCCCATCAACTAAAGGGGTTGCCAAAAATTTACAACAATAATGTGAAAATGTCCATAGCTTCCTCAGAGTCCATAGAGCAATAAACGGTACGACCGACCCCCATTAGTTTACCCTCCCAAACATATTCGTAGAAAACACTTAACACCTGCTTCCACGCCCTAGAGGGGTTACCATACAAAATTTAAAAAAACTAAAAACTTAATAACTTCCCCGGAATCGCCCCTAGGGGAATTAAATGTATAGCACACCTTCATTAGTTTTCCCTCCCAAACATATTTCTAGAACGTTTTTGCCCCTATCTCCAACACCTAAGAGGGTTGCCATACCAAATTAGCAAAAATAATGTAAAAGCGCCCATAATAACTTCCCCAGAGTCGGCCTTAGAGAAATAAAGCGTACGACCGACCCTCATTAGTTTCTCCTTGCCAATATGTTCCTAGAGCATACTTACCCCTATCGCCACGCCTTAAGGGAGTTGCCATACAAAATTAAAATAAATAAGGAAAAAGCCCCCACAACTTCCCTGGAGTCACCCCTAAATGAATTAAATATATCACAGACCCGCATTAATTCTCCCTCCGAAACATATTCTTACAATATATTTACCCCCTATCTATATTATCTTATTAAGTTAGAGTAAAAGTCCCTACAAAATTTGAAAAAGTTATGGTAAAAACCCCTACAATTGCCTTTATCACCCTAAGAGTTTTAAAATAAGACACCGACCCCTGTTTAAAAATATTTCATAAATAAAAATCTGATTAAAATAAAAAAAGGTTCGGGACTTTTAAAGTCCAATATAAAGGGTCTTACATGTTCATAACTAAACTTTATAATATTGTAAAAAAAACAGTTAAGTGAAAAATTACTTTTTATCCACTCAGTTGACTTCCAGCTTCTAATAGGGTCAACAGATCTTTGATTCATATTTCTAGAACTAGTATGTCAAAACAATGCAAACCTAAATCTGCGTCAATAATATAATCGTTTTATATATGGGGGATTTCATGTCAAGTGACCCAACTTTTAAAACTGATGTTTTTGGATTGAAAAGAAATTTGGACCAAAGTAAGTTCTTGCAAAGAGTAGTTTAGACACAATTTTTTAACACGATCGGTCAAGAACTCTATGAGCTAGAGGGGTTTAACATTTAAAGCTTTCGGCAAATATGTGTTTTTTTCTCATTCATGTAGTTTATTACCTTTTGCTTTTAACACAATTTGTCAATAGCTTTTTCTTTATTCTTCTAGAAAAAAATATTTTTATAATTAAAAAAAAAATTTTTTTATATTTTTTTATGAAATAATTAGAAAAAAAATTTTATTTCTTAAATATGCCCTTTTTTTTTGTTGCTCAAAAGAAAGCTTAGGCCTTTTCTTTGAAGAGCTTGGAGGTTGCTCAGTGGGATGCGAGTGGGACACCTATAAAAACAAATGTCTTGTTACTCAAGGCAGAGGTTTTCCAATTTTCGCGTATATAATATTTGGCATTTTTTCCTATTTATGTAAAAGTATCTCTTAGGAAAAAAAATTAACTTATGTTGAGGAATAACACAATGTAACCTTTCAGACGGTATGCAAAATTACGAATAAAGTTTCATACACTCGATACTGTATTACAAACTATATGGTAAAGCTCTGAAATAAAATAATTTTTTTGTTATCGAAATGTTAAAAAAATTAATTTATTAATGTTTGTGATAATACTCACATTAATATATAGGTAGAAGAATTTTTGTAGCTAACAACGTGTTAAAGTTTTGTAAATATTCAAATACCCAGGCTTTCACTCTCCTTTTTTTCGTCTTCATTCGCTGCTTTTTTGGGTGCCACTAGTTTCAGCTGAAAACTTCGCGGCAGACTTTGGGAAAAAATATGATTTAGTTGAGGCAGAAAACTTTTTCATCTTGAGTCTTCCATCCGCAAGCGGTATAAATGCATGGTATGTAGCAGTACCATTAATTAGGTCTGTCTGCGTACTTTTCCAGTAGCAAATACTCAGTAATATTTTTTGGGAGAGTAAGACCAATTTTTCTCTGTCGGCTAAAAATATACCAAAAAGTACACAGACAGTATCCAGTAAAATTTTGCAAGAAAACAGCTGAATGGTGTATAAACAATCCAAATAACAAAGCAAAAGAATTTTAGCTTATGTGTACGCGGTTAATTATTTGCATATTTGGACGTTTCTAGCAATAAGTTAAATGTTATGTTTATTATAAATTGTTATAAACGTTAAAAATCAACACAATTCTAACTATTGTTAAATTTCAATTTCTTTTTTCGTTTCACAAAAATTATTTCATTCAATTAGTAAATAAAAACAGCTGTTCAAACTAGTTGCAAAATCTTGCAAGAAGAAATTTCTCCAGTAACATTTTGCAAGTTCTCTTACTTCCAACTGTCAAAAAATTTTCTTTTTGGCTCTCTCGCTGCAAGAGATTTGGAGTACGCAGACAACATTTTGTAAGATTTTGTAACATTTTGCACAAAATGATACAAAATATGTGTACGCAGACAGACCTATTGTTACCGCAGCATCAAATCTGCTTTTCAGTGTTTTCAATGTTTCCTCATGATTCTCTTTGCTACTAAAAACTATTTCAGTTTCTTTACAATAATTCTTTGCCCAACTGAATAAAGCAGGCGCATCTAAGATGCGGTCTTGATAAGAGCACTGGAGGCTATACTTCGCTGCATTTCTTTTGAGATTTGCTCCAATACCATCACATGCGCCTTTACCATGAGCAGTTTTTGCAGGGTGAGGAATTTTTTAAGTAAGCCGTCACATATATTTCGCATATCTGATGTTTTGTGCTTCTTTTTGTTAAAGGGATTAAAACAAAACGAACCATAAATTTTGTTTCCAAGCTTAGCCTTTTTAGGAGCCACAGACATTTTTAATATTTTTTATAAAAGTAGTTATGTAAATAGCACACGTCTAATCTTTAACGCCTTTTTTTGAGGACTGATTTCCGAATGTCTTTTAACCGCAAATATAGTGTTTAAGTGTCATTAGTAGTGAATAAGTCTTAAATATTTTATTACAGTAAATAGGCTACAGGCGTTTATGAGGTTTTCATATATAAACTAATAGAAATTGCAAATGATGGGACGGAAAATGTAATTCTGTCTAAGGACTATTAAACAGTTTTTATATGAGTTTTTTCATGGCCTCTAAAGATTTTTAATATATACCTGCATATAAATGCAAATTATACATGTATTTCCGTGTAAGGCCAGTTAAAAAGTTTTTCCACCAACATCGACGTTTTTTAACAACTACCTGCTACACATTTCATAGGTACTTAAATATGGTTCAAAAATTTTATGGTAATTATCACACTTACACCTACATCACCCGTACATGTTTTATTTATTGTATAGAAGGTTATTATAATTTTTGAAGGGCAGATAAATAAACTTAGAAATTAGAAAGATTGATAATTATGTATATGTTTCAGATGCAAAGCTGAATCTGCATTTAAAATATTAACAAAATGTGTTCAGACATTGCCATATAAAAGTGATTTTATTCCAGAGGCCTACCATTTTGTTGGTATTACAGTATCGAGTGTATGAGACTTTATTTTGTATCTTGCATACCGTCGGAAAGGTAAATTTATTTTGTTTCTTAGCATAAAATATTTTTTTTTGCTTTAAGATACTTTCATATAAATAGGAAAAAAATCAAAATAGTATATACGCGAAAATTGGAAAACCTCTGCCTTGAGTTATAAAACATTAATTTTTATAGATATCCCACTCGCATCCCATTAAACGACCTCCAAGCTCTTTAAAGAAAAGGCCTAAGCTTTCTTTTGAGCAAAAAAAGGGGTATATTTGGAAAAAAAAATTTTTCTAATTATTTTATAAAAAAAATTACAAAAAAAATTTTTTGTTGTAATTTTCGCTTTTTAGTTTGGCTTAAAGTTTATATAATTTTTTTTATTAGAAGAAATTATTAATTTTCCATTAATGTTGAAAGAAACTTTAATTTGAAAAAATCAGTTTTTTCTACTGCTATTAGCCGAGTAGAGTGCATTTTCGAAAGCAGCTGCGCAATTTTATCATCAGTACTCCTTAAGCGGTAGTAGTGTCATTTAGTTGTAAACATCACCTATTTAACTTATATTAGCAGAGAAAGGGATACGGCATGACTGTTTTCCCTCTTTTCATGCTCTGTAAGTTAGGACGAAGTTTATTTTTCATATACACTATGCTTTTTTGTATTAAAAGTGTCTTCGGCAACACTTGACTAACGGTCGCGCATTATCCATCTTCCAGATGGAATGAAACGCTTCTTATTATTGTATATTATACAATAGGGGAGATCATTTTTTAATTTCTTTTTTGTCGACGACAAATGGACAGAAATTATTAAAGATCATTTTGCACCGTGCCATGTGTGAGTTATATGCAAACTAAAAAAAAAAATACAAAAAATGGGGATGATATAATTTTTGCCCAATTTTTTGCCTTTAACCTACTTATGTCGGCGTTCACAGCCCATTTTTTGATATGTGTATGTTCAAAAAGTGCAAAAATGTACTAAAACAAATTGCTCTTTGTAGAACATTTGAAGTCGATAGCTGTTATAGTTTCTAAGGTTTAGCGCATAAAATAATCACAAACTTTGCGCAATCGTAGGGGAAATACCACTTCCCCTGATCCTATCTAAAAGTTTTTTTCTATATTAAGGTCCCTATCTTTAGAGTATCCGTGCCAAGTTTTGTGGCAATAGTGACTAAATTTACTGTGGTATATAGAGATATATGCACGAATTTTTTCCTAAAAAAATGAGTTGTTTTATATCTTGGTCAATAGTGATTTGTTCCAGGATTATTTCTAATATTTTGACACCAATAACTGGTCCGTATTTTTTTATTTGATTCCGGAAACTTGATTTTCACAGACGGACAACATGACAGACGGACATGGCTATATCGACTTCCATACCTATAATAATCCAGAATATATATACAAATGGATAATAAGGAAATTACAAACGGAATGTCAAGCTGATATATACTCTTATCCCTATGTGAAGTATATAAAAATTGGTTTCGGTTAGCCAATCTATAACGTACTACAGTAATTATATAAACACCTAAAGAATGTTAAGTTCTTTGGTACAATACTAATAATAAACAACTAAGAGCGCTACATTCGGCTGTGCCGAATCTCAGATACCCTTCACATTGGAATTTCGAAACCCCTTTTTTATTTTTATTCGTTTTTTTATTTATGAAATATTTCTTATTATACCCTTCACATAAGTGATAAGGGTATATATAAGTTTTTCATTCCGTTTGTAATTTCTTTATTATCCATTTGGACCCCATAAAGTATATATATTTTGGATCCTTATAGATAGGGAGGCCCATTTAGCGTTGTCCGTCTGTCCGTGTTATGGTTGAAACCAACTTTCTGAAGCCCCCTGATATCGCAAAATGTCACAGATAGTCGCGAGAAAATCGGTATTAAAATTCAGCAAAATGGCCCTATAAATGACCGAGATATAAGCAAAAAACCAAGACTACCTCCTTTTTTTCAGTCTACAACAACAACAAAGAACATACTCATGTATGTAATAATAAAAAAACAACAAAAAAAGAAAAAAATAATTCAGTCATGTTGATGTTATTGAACCACACACAAAACGAAAATTTTATTAGTGTTAGCATTAATACATATAGCAGGGTTGCTATACAAAGCTTAATTTAAACCCTTTTTAAAAATCGCTCCTACGGCTTCTAGGGTTCTCCTACAAATGTCAAATGTAAGACCGATCCGAATTATTTTATCCATCCAAACATTTTTGTGGAACATACTTACCCTCCATCTCCAGCCCCTAACATGGTTGCCATACATTTTTAAAAAATAAGGAAAAAACCGTTACAACTTCCCCGGAGTCGCCCCAAATGAAAAAAAATGTATGACAGACCCCCATTAGTTTTTCCTCTCAAACGTTTTCCTAAAGTATACTTACCCCCTATCTCCACGCCCTAAGGGGTTGCCATACAAAATTGACAAAAATTATGTAAAAATGCCCACAACTTCTTCAGTGTTGGCCTGAGAGCAATAAAGTGTACGACCGACCCCTATTAGTTTCTTCTCCTAGACATATTCCTAGAACATACTTACCCTCTATCTCCACGCCCTAAGGGGGTTGCCATACAAAATTTACAAAAATGATATGAAAATGCACACAACTTCTTCAGAGTTGGCCTTAGAGCAATAAAGTGTACGACCGACCCCTATTAGTTTCTTCTCCCAAACATATTCCTAGAACATACTTACCCCCTATCTCCACGCCCTAAGGGGGTTGCCATACAAAATTTACAAAAATGATATGAAAATGCACACAACTTCTTCAGAGTTTGCCTTAGAGCAAAAAAGTGTACAAGCGACCCCCATTAGTTTCCCCTCCAAAACATATTCCTAGAATATACTTACCACCTATCTCCACCCTCTAAGTGGGTTGCCATACAAAATTTGCAAAAATTAGGATAAAAACCCCTACAACTTCCCCATCACCCGTGGAGCGTTGAAAAATAATACCGACCCCTATTTAAAAACTAGAAATAATTGATAAGTAAAAAAATGTATAAAAATAAAAAAAAGTTTGGGATTTCGAAAGGTCAATGTGAAGGGAATATAATATTCGGCACAGTCGAATATAGCGCTCTTACTTGTTTTTAGATAGGGGTCTGTGTCATATTTAAACTAGAGGCCAGCCCAAGACGACACTATATAAGGCATCATCTCGAATTTTCAATTTATTTCATATAGTTTAAGTGTGCACACACAACAATAAGTGTTGCGTTGTATTGTTCGCCATCTCTTTTGTTTACTTAACTTAACTTAAATGAAAAATAAATTCACACTTATGCAAACTTATGTAAACAACAACGGCACATCAATTCATCATAATTACACACTTCAATTTCAATTCATCTCGAAACTTTACTATTGACGGGATGTTCCTGGTGTGTTAGTTTTAAAAATAGGGGTTGATTTTCAATGTATGTATGTAATGCAATGTAATTGCGTATCTATTTTTTTAGCTATTCAACATTGTGTGTAATACACACAGTTTTGTTGTTGTTGACCACACATCATCAAATACATTTTTTTTTATCGACCACACATCATGACAGTATTTAAGTTGTATCAACAACAGTGCATGACACCACTTTTTATTCTTAACTACACTACATTGCATCAAAGAAATTGTGTCAGCTACACTACATTACAGCACTTAAATAGTTTAACCGAACAACAACACAGGAATTAGAAAATTATGCGGTTCTTGAATTAGCTTAAATAGGACTTGATGCAGGTCTTTGATTTAAACCCTCTTAGGGTGAGTAGGGCAGCTGTAGGGGCTCTTTATTCTAATTTTTTTTAAATTTTGTAGCGACAATATAATTTTTTAAAATTTTTTATAGGAACGCCCTTATTTGATAGGGGGTAAGAAATATGTATGTTCGAGAGGGAAAATTAATGGGGGTTTGTGATACATTTGATTTCTCCAGGGAATGTATGGCAACCCCCTTAGGGCATGGTGATTAGGGATGAGTATATTTTAGGAATATATTTAGGAGGGAAAACTAATGGGGGTCGGTCGTACACTCTATTTCTCTTAGGCCGGCTCTAAGGAAGTTGTGGGCGTTTTTACATAATTTTTGTAAATTTTGTATGGCAACCCCATTAAGTGACGGAGGTAGGGGGTAGGTATGTTCTAGGAATATGTTTATAAGAGAAAACTAATAGGGGCTGTGATACATTTTATTCCTCTAGGGGCAACTCCGGGGAAGTTAAAGTAGTTTTTACCCAATTTGTTCAAATTTTGTATGGCAACCCGTATAGGGGCTAGAGATAGCGGGTAAGTATGCTGCAAAAATTTTTTGAGGAGAAAAATGACCAATCAACGGGGAATTTATTACAACTTCCGATGGGGATAGCGGGAAAGCATGTTTCACCAAAATGTTTGTGGGAGCGATTTAAAAAAAAATTTAACTAAATTTTTTATGTCAACCCTGTTTGAGGGTTTGAGAGGAAACAAGTAAGAGCGTTATATTCGGCTGTGCCGAATCTTATATACCCTTCACATTGGTCTTTAAATATACCCAGCCGAGTAATTTTGTACTGCAAATAATATAATAAAAATCCTTGTGTGAGTTTTAAAGTCCATAGAAAACTTTACAAAATTTTAACGTTCGTATAAATAATAGAAATAGATGAGGAACGTTTGAGGTCGACAGTAATGCAAGTTTTTGACATTATTTATATTAAAAGGTTAATAATAGTTGTTAATTTTTATGGGATGTTCTAGTCCCCCTGCTTCTCTCCAACTTTTTTTCAAAAATGTATGAATTATTTGATTATTACTTTTTGTGGAATATTCGAAGTCGATAGTTGTTATAGTTTTCCAGATGTGGAGTATCGCATATTTCATAAAAATTCTTAGTTTGCATTAGAGCTACCCCTTCCCCTGCCCCTGCCCAAAAAAAACTTTTTTTGAATGTAGGTCTTATCCTGTTACTTTTTGCAAAACATTTGAAGTCAATTTCTGTTTTAGTTTCCTAAATATAGCGTATTGAAAATTTCATTAAAATTGTTAATTTGTTTGGGAGCTACCCCTTGTTCACCCCCCACCCAAAAAATTTTTTCTTAAAAACATAACTCTTGATGTACTTACTTTTAGTAGAACATTTGATGTCGATAGCTGTTATAGTTTCAAAGATATAGCGTATCGAATATTTCATAAAAATCGTAAATTTGTATGGGAGCTACCCCTTGTTTTGCCCCCGCTCAAAAAATTATTTCTCAAGAGCATAGCCCTTGATTTCCAATCTTTTTCTGTAGAACACTTGGTTTCGATATCTGTTATAGTTTCCGAGATATAGCGTATCAAATATTTCATATAAATCGTTAATTTGTATGGGAGCTACCCCTTGTTTTGCCCCCACTGTTATAGTTTCCGAGATATAGCGTGTTGAATATTTCATACAAATCATTAATATGTATGGGAGCTACCCCTTTTTTTGCCCCCACCCAAAAAAAATTTTCTTTAAGGCGTAGCCCTTATTGCCCAATTACTTTATGTAGAACATTTCATTTCGATATCTGTTATAGTTTCCGAGATGTAGCGTAGTCGCGGGTGCTGGCTTATATCTCAGTAAGTTACCGGGCAATTTTTCTGATAGTCTTTAATTACTTTTGGGTCTATGCGACATCGGGTGGACGGAAATTGCTATAAGGACAAATAATATATACTATATGGGGTTGCAGATGAATATAAAAGAAGTTACAAACGGAATGCCAAGCTTATATGCACCCTTATCACTTATATTTAAAGATTTAAAAAAGCTTTGATTTGATTAGTGGGTTAAACAGCTTTACAATCAAATAATAAGTAACAACTGAGCAGAGACCACTGATGATGAAAATCGAACCTTTTTTTCGAAAATGCATTCTTCTTTGTTAGTATCGGTAAAAACTTGTTTTTTCAAAAACAATTTCATACTAAACTAACCCTAATAAAGTGAAATTAAAAAAAAGTATATTAATTTCTTCATTTGCAAAATATAAGAATTTAGTAAGGATTAAACTTGAGCCTAAAGTTATTATAATAAAATTGTATTAAATATCTATTTAATTTAATATTCCATTAAAAAAAATTATATAAGGTTTATATAAAAAATTTTTGGAAAATGGGTTGTTTCTGGGACTTGCCCATATACAAGGATCACTACTCCTGACACCTACATATTTAATCAAGCTCTTAAAAATTAGTAGCATTTAAATTTTGTTTCACTTATTTAATTTAACTTTATGTGTTAGGATTATCATAACTTACTTATAATTGATTTTTTTATTATAGAACCATGCAGAATGTAAAATGGTAAAAAGAAAACACTCTATTGAATTGGCCAATTGATTTATTTTTACGGTGAAAAACTTCAAATATGAGAAGGTCAGCGTCATCAACAGGAAATTTCTCACTTATTTATAAACTAAGGCCCATAATTTACATTATTTTGCATTTGAATATATATTTTCATCTTATCAATGGTGGATTTTCTTTGACAAACTTAAATGGTAAGTTTTATATTTTATAATAAGAACTTTAAATAATACATATGTATATGAATGTACATATTTTGCTTCATTTACATGAAATTTATTAGCTGACCCGGCACAGTTCGTGACGCTATTAAAAAAATATATATATGTACATATATGGTTTGACTTACAGCATGTTCACATGGGGATCAAAATTCGAGATTTGCTCTCTCATTCATGGTTCGCACCCCAACTGTGGTTGCAACTGCATACATGGTCCGCCAAAAAAATTTTAAGAGCAAACCTTTAAGGTTTATAACAAACCATCGCAAGTTTATATGACCTAGCTCCAAAAAGAAATTAAACATAGAAAATATAAAAAATTATGTAATGTTAAAAAACTAAAAAAACATTAAACAAATAAAAAGTACAAATTTACAAATTTATATTTAAAAATATTAAAAAGAAAAAAAAATAGTAAAAAGTAATGGGGAAAGTGATACAGGAACAATCGTGTAAACGCATAGGCTCGCAATCTAGATTTAGAAAGCCAATCTTTTGGTTAATATTACACGCAAATATTTTTATTAATTTTTTTTCCCCTTTCTTTTCTTTTTTCGGTTCTTTTAGCTTATAACAAAACTTGGGGGGTTTCCCCTTATAATTTTTAACTGTGATTTTAGGTTTAAGTGATTTGAGTTAATTTTAAGTAAATTTCTTAACGAACGAGTTTTAACCTATATTTCTTTCTTTTGTTTTTTTTCCTTACTTTTAAAATCTATGTTTGTAACTAACTTTCTTCTATAATTCTATTTTTAATAAAAATTAGTTTTACTTTCTTTTGTTTAAGGCCTTCTGCTAAGCTAATATAAATTATTTGGTCTGAATTTCCTTTTTTTTCCTACAAAACCATTTTTTAGCAGCAACTTCACCAATATTTTATTGCAAGTACCTGGTTGTTCCCTTTTGGCTACAATGTAACTTAGCTTGTTAGGCATCTCCGACTTAATGAAGATTTACTTTCGCGATCCTACGAGTTTTTGGACGCAATAATTAAATGGTGAAGATTGTCGTGAATTTCCCTAAACGCAGCAGGTTTGACTAATAGAGCGTTGTGTTTTGCTCCGCTTCCTTAGCGATCCTGGTTTCAAAATGAGAGTTGTGAAAGAAGAAGGCATACATCGTACAACTGTTTGCAAAACAGTAAAATATGTTTTAGAAAAGGTCATGAATAAAGCGCATCTGTGGATTGAATTCCCGGCAAATAGCGAACAAACGAAACTTGCTCAAGAACAGTGGATACTGCGATTTGACTTTCCTTGCGCTATTGGAGCAATAGATTGCACGCATGTTGCAATACAAAAACCACCAAATCAAGGACATGAATTCATTACCCGGAAGGGGTTCTGCAGTATCAATGTTCAAGCAACCTGTAATGCAAACGAAGTATTCACATCAATTGACTTCAGTTGGCCAGGATCAGTACACGATATCCGAATTTTAAAATGGTCACGTATTTTTAACTTATTGAATAATCAGCGCAGCGATGCAATTATTTTAGGTGATTTTGGCTATGGAAATCGTCCTTGGCTACTAATACCATATAAAACACCAAGACCTCAAGAAGAAATATGCTACAACAAACATTATACAAAATCTCGTGTTGTAATTGAACGCTGCTTTGGACTACGATTAGCGAAAGTAAGCACAGGTATTACGTAAAAAAATTGGCTTCTCTAATTTCATTCGATTTCAATTGAATTTATATTATTCCAAAATAAATCAATACTTTTACGTCGATTCTTTTAATGTACATACATATGTACTAAAGAGCTGCACGAATATACTCCAAATTTTAGTATACTTTAGATATTTAAGGAATGAATTCTTCTTTGATAAAACGTTCCTTTTTCTATGAACTCCCTCATCATAAACTATGTAATCGCTGTTACTTGACAGAGTTTTTAATAATGACTTATAAAACATATCCATTATATATTTATATTATACTTTTTAATATAAAAAAAAATTATAAAAAGAACTGAACAAATGGATTTTATTGTATTGGTTCGGATTTTTTTATTATTTTTGTGAAAACAACTAGATTGCATAACTGTATTATCTTACACAATGTTGCATACGCATACATATATCAAATTTGTACCAGCATACATAAACCTATAACCATCAATAAATAACTAAAACAAACACCCTTTAGCAAATGCTAATGACTGTGGAAAAACCAAAAAAAAAAAAGAAGAATGCGACGCACAAAACAACGAAAGCAACAGGTTCATTGCTAGTGTTGTCGTATTATATTTTCAAGGATTATGAAAAATACAATTTGTTTCTTTGTTTGACTAAAAAACTGTTTTTAAGATAAAATTTAAGAAACTCTAAGCCAACATGCGTTTTCGTTACAGCATTTTAATCTTCAAACTACTTTAAAATAAAAAAACTTTAAAAAAATAGCAATCTTAAGCATTAAACACATTCAAGCTACAAGAACACAGCAACACATGAACATAAAAGTTGCTTGCTACATTTGTATCCGTGTGGCTGCTACTGAAATATTTACTAGACTACCACCGGAGCATTCCATGAAAAGAAGGAAGTCTGAACAATTTTACAAACATAAACTTTTTTTATATTTTTGCATCTACATAGAGAGATTAAGTTCTCATCTCAAAAAATTGACATACATCGTGACGAGTAGATCACTTTTTTCATAAATACCGTTATTTTTCTGAGAGTATAAAGAATCTAGCTTTTCTTTTTCATTTTACACCATTTTTTGAGAGGTCGCTTCTAATACTTTTTTTCACATTAGAACTAATATTCTTTTCTGTGTTCAAGGGAGTGGTGAGCAGTATTAAACTGTATAATATTAATTGTTGTAAAGTGCTTTGTTCCCGAGGAATTAATAACAATGCAAAGGTAAATTTCTATGTCCCACACGTGACGCCTTTTTCCTTTTTTTAATAATTACTGTAAGACAAGTCAGCTAAACAAATTGATTTTTGCCATTTAAAGCTAACTTTTGGGGGTCTAAAATCTGACTTAAAAAATTTTTACTTAAACACTTAGGAAATAGTTTTTCTTTCTTGATAAAAAGTGTCCCACACGTGACGCCTTTTTCCTTTTTTTAATAATAACTGTAAGGCAATTCAACTAAACAAATTGATTTTTGTCGTTTAAAGCTAACTTTTGGTGGTCTAAAATCTGACTTAAAAAATTTTTACTTAAACACTTAGGAAATAGTTTTTCTTTCTTGATAAAAAGCGTCTGAACGTGACGCCAAGAATTAAGATATCTGAAATTTTTCAATCTATGCCAAATACAAACCAGATGCCAGCTCAAGACCTCACCAAATTAAGCATCATCTTGATTTTTAAATTCATTTCTTATACCTTACTTGTGTTTTGTTCCCTATCTCTTTTATATACTAAACTTATATAAAAAAAATATTTACACTTAAGTTAACAACAACGGCACATGAATTCATTTGAATCGTATTGACTTTTTTTCTAATTTCAGGCTTTACCCACACTTATAATAATTTGTTTTTCAGTTTCTTAACCGTTTTATTTGTTTTGATTTAGGGATCTTTGCTTGTTCCCAAAAGTTGATCATTCACAAAAAAATGTCTATAAATTTGTAACAGCTAAATCATTTTGAATTGCACGGTATTCGCTAATTTACTGCCGCTGCATTTTCTGAGAAATTTCGACTTTGGTAGTCAAATTTTCAATAGTTTACAAGTATTTTTCTTACCTGCTGTTGCAGATAATTATATCAGACAATATTTTGTCCTTTTGTATTTGAAATTATCCACAAAAAAAAATTACTTACAATTTTATTACAGAAACACTAGCTTGATTGACCAGGTTTTCCCTAGATGTTTGCGAATGAAAATTCCAGGTTAATAAATATTTTGTCCTTATTTTATTCCAAGAAAATAAATAATTTAAAATTGAAATTTTTTATAAAAGAAAATTACTCTTAACTCATTGTTGTTGTTGACAATACATCATCACAGTAATTTTTTTATCGGCCACACATCATGAGAGTATATAAGTTGCATCAACAACAATGCATCACACCACTCGTTATTCTTAACTACACTACATTGCATCACACGAATTGTGTCAGCTACTCTACATTACATTACTTAAACAGTTTAGTCGCACAGCAGCACAACAATTAGAAAATCATCCCGGTCTTGAATTAGCTCTCTACAAATTGTATTTATTATTTACTGCACTACATTTATGACTCGCCCAAGTATGACTGATCAGAAACCTTCCACCAGTTCTGGACGTATGCGAAAACTTCGCGAAAAGCGTAAGGAAGATGATCCAAACTTTAGCGCTTGTGAATCGAAAAGAATATGTGAGCTTCGTAAGCGAAAAAGAGAAAGTCTTTCAGAAATGGATTTAAAAACTTTGCGACTTAATGCAAGGGATAAAAAAAGACTGCAAAGGGCCAAAATAAGAAATCAAGGTCAAAATATTGACGAACCTGTTGTAAGTGCCAAATCCCTTTACAAGTCCAAACAAACCTTATCGAAAGCTGTTCAAAAGACTCTGAAAGCCCTTCCTAAATCGCCAAGCAAAAAAGAGCTGTAGTAACCGAATTAGCGCTTAAATTGAATATTGCTCTAGCCGAAAGTCCAAGCTTGAACTTATCAAATGCTGACTCGTATTACAAAGATGTGAAAGCCTTTTATTACCGTCCAGATATAGTATACACCTGTCCAGGTGCAAATGATTATGTTGTTATTTGGGAAAATGGAATTAAAGAAAGGCGTCAGAAGCATTATTTAACTATGTATCTACGGGAAGCCTTCTGCATTTTTAAGGAATTTAATCCTAATATAGAGATAGGATTTTCAAAATTTTGTAGTCTTAGACCTAAAGACGTGCTACTCATAAAAGACACTCCTTCAGATCGGTGCAAATGCATAACACATGAAAATTTCATTTACAAAGTTAAAGGCTTAAAACAAAACTACTGTAACGACTGGTGGTGTAAAATTTTATGTGATCTTTCGTTAGATTCTAAGTGCTGGAAAAATGAATGTAACTTCTGCTCTGGTGGCAAAAAACTATTACTATCTATGGACTTAAGCCTGCATATGGAAAGAATGGGAAAAAAATTCAGATAATAAATTACGTTTAACAACCCATGAAACGAGCTCAGGTGAACTAAAAGGCAAACTGATTAATTCAATTCATATTATGATGATCATGTTAATTTGAAAAGAATCCAAGCCGATGAATTTCAAAAAGACAAACTAAATGAAGGTGTGCGTATCCTTCAAATTGATTTTGCGATGTCTTTCGCTTATGAATACCAGAATGAAGTTCAAAGTGCACTATGGGCGCGAACGAGTGTCCTGTTGTTTACAGCTGCAACTTTTTACAAAGGAAATTGTCAAACATACCTTATATGCTCTGATGCGAATTCTAAAGACAAAGATACAGTTTTTGTTTTTTTAAATAAGTTGTTCGATTTAGTACATACGGAAAATGAAGTTTTTCCTTCAGTGGAAATAATTTGGAGCGATGGCCCGGCATCAGAATTTAAAAACCGTTATATGGTAAAATTAATATCAATGCTGATCGAAAAGTACGCAAAGCCTTTTTTTGGAAATATTTTGCTACATCTCATGGAAAAGGTGTAATAGATGGAATCGGCGGAAATATAAAGAGATTGGTAAGAAGAAAATTATGAGCCAAAACGAACATATTGTCATTCAGTCAGCTGAAGATTTTGCTTATTTGGCTTCTCCATAAGTTTCAAAAACCCGGGTAATTTATGTGCCATCCTCAGAAATATTAGAAAAAATTGAATCTGAATCACCGTGGAATAACACCAAAGCCATAGCAGGAATTTCAAACTTTCATTTCATCAAAGCCAATCAAAATATCGTCGAGTGCAAAAAACATAGCTTATCTGTAGAGAAAACAGTAATTAACTTTTGATTTTTGTGTACTTTATAAAAAAATTTACACTGTGTCCCTTACGTGACGCCATTTGTCCCTTACGTGACAAAATAAAAAAGTTAATTTTTACCTATAAATATTTTTTTATTAAAAATTTATTATCATCATAAGTAAGCGTGGTTGTTAGTTGTAATTTCTTTCTTAGACATCTTTTCTCTATGTGCAACTGATTCGCTGAAATTTGGATTTAAACACTACAATTATAATGTTGGTTGACTCAGGGTGTCCCACACGTGACGAAGTTTGTTTCATTTTTTCTTTAATACTTTCTGAATTATTAAAAACAAGTTCGATGTAGGATTGAAGACTACCACGCAGTTTAATTAATAAAAGAAAAAAAATTGAAATCTGAATTACCAATAAGAAGTTGTATGTAAAATAAGTGCTAAAAAATAGTTGAATTTGTCCCACACGTGACGGTGGAATGCCCCCACTACAAAATAAACATATGAGCAATATGACTTTCAGTGGTGCCACCTAAAGTCTTTTTGTATTGTTTAAGCTATGTTTTTTGCATCTTACCGTATTGGCAGCACTAATCTGTTAACTGCCGCGTACAAAAATAGAAATTAGTTTAATTTCAACCACGCCACAAAATTAGCATTGACAGCAACTCGTAGTCGTGTTGCCTTGTAGCCATTAAAAAAATTATTCTCATAAGCACACGTGTATTCTATTTTTGAATGGTTGTGTTCGATAGCCTGTAGCGAGGAACGTATTTAATGCTTTATTTGCGTGTCAAAAATCAAATAAACAAAATATAAATGTTACGACATGACAGCACTGATCATAACATGTAATTCTATATTTACAAAATTATATTGATATTTTTTTATTATTTTTCCTGTACTCCTGCTGCAAAAGCTATACGATTCTTTAATTTGTTACAAATGTTTTTCTGCGAAAACAATCCCATACAAAAAATTTATGCAAAAAGCAATAATAAAAAGTGTATTATTGAAAATGATGTTACTTAGCAAAAAACAAAAAAAAAACAAGTAAGAGCGCTATATTCGGCTGTGCCGAATCTTATATACCCTTCACATTGGTCTTTAAATATACCCAGCCGAGTAATTTTGTACTGCAAATAATATAATAAAAAACCTTGTGCGAGTTTTAAAGCCCATAGAAAAAATAACAAAATTTTAACGTTCATATGAATAATAGAAATAGATGAAGAAGATTTGAGGTCGAAAGTTTTAAAAGTTTTCGACATTATCCATATTTAAAGGTTAATAAAACTTATTAAATGTTCTAGTCCCGCTGCTCTTCTCCAAGTTTTTCCAAAATGTATAAATTATTTGATTATTACTTTTTGTAGAATATTCGAAGTCGATAGCTGTAAAAGTTTTCCAGAAAAAGCGTAACGAAAATTTTATAAAAATTGTTAATTTGTATGGGAGCTACCCCTTCTTCATCCCCCACCCGAAAATTTTTTTCTTTAAAGCGTAGGCCTTGTGTTCCAATTACTTTTTGTAGAACATTTGATGTGGATATCTGTTATAGTTTCCGAGATATAGCGTATCGAATATTTTATAATAATTGTCGATTTGTATGGGAGCTACCCCTTTTTTTGCCCCCACTCAAAAAACTTTTTCTTTAAAGTGTAGGCAATCTTGCCCAATTACTTTTTGTAGAACATTTCATTTCGATATCTTTTATAGTTTCCGAGATATAGCGTATCGAATATTTTATAATAATTGTCGATTTGTATGGGAGCTACCCCTTTTTTTGCCCCCACTCAAAAAATTTTTTCTTTAAAGTGTAGGCAATCTTGCCCAATTACTTTTTGTAGAATATTTCATTTCGATATCTTTTATAGTTTCCGAAATATAGCGTATCGAATATTTTATAATAATTGTCGATTTGTATGGGAGCTACCCCTTTTTTTGCCCCCACTCAAAAATTTTTTTTTAAAGCGTAGGCATTCTTGCGCAATTACTTTTTGTGGAACATTCCATTTCGATATCTGTTAAAGTTTCCGAGATATAGCGTATCGAATATTTTATAACAACTGTCGATTTGTATGGGAGCTACCCCTTTTTTTGCCCCCGCTCAAAAAAATGTTTCTTTAAAGTGTAGATCTTTGCGTACAATCACTTTTTGTAGAACATTTTAAGTCGATATCTGTTACAGTTTCCAAAATATAGCGTATCGAATATTTTATAATAATTGTCGATTTGTATGGGAGCTACCCCTTTTTTTGCCCCCACTCAAAAAAATTTTTCTTTAAAGTGTAGATCTTTGCGTACAATCACTTTTTGTTGAACATTTTAAGTCGATATCTGTTATAGTTTCCGAGATATAGCGTATCGAATATTTTATAATAATTGTCGATTTGTATGGGAGCTACCCCTTTTTTTGCCCCCGCTCAAAAAAATTTTTCTTTGAAGTGTAGATCTTTGTGTACAATCACTTTTTGTAGAACATTTTAAGTCGATATCTGTTACAGTTTCTGAGATATAGCGTATCGAATATTTTATAACAATTGTCGATTTGTATGGGAGCTACCCCTTTTTTTGCCCCCACTCAAAAATTTTTTTTTAAAGCGTAAGCATTCTTGCGCAATTACTTTTTGTAGAACATTCCATTTCGATATCTGTTAAAGTTTCCGAGATATAGCGTAACGAATATTTTATAACAACTGTCGATTTGTATGGGAGCTACCCCTTTTTTTGCCCCCACTCAAAAAAATTTTTCTTTATGGCGTAGCCTTTAGCGTGCAATTACTTTTGGTAGAAAATTTCATTTCGATATCTGTTATATTTTCCGAGATATAGCGTATCGAATATTTTATAATAATTGTCGATTTGTATGGGAGCTACCCCTTTTTTTGCCCCCACTCAAAAATTTTTTTTAAAGCGTAAGCATTCTTGCGCAATTACTTTTTGTAGAACATTCCATTTCGATATCTGTTAAAGTTTCCGAGATATAGCGTATCGAATATTTTATAACAACTGTCGATTTGTATGGGAGCTACCCCTTTTTTTGCCCCCGCTCAAAAAAATTTTTCTTTAAAGTGTAGATCTTTGCGTACAATCACTTTTTGTAGAACATTTTAAGTCGATATCTGTTACAGTTTCCAAAATGTAGAGTATCGAATATTTTATAACAATTGTCGATTTGTATGGGAGCTACCCCATTCTTTGCCCCCACTCAAAAAATTTTTTCTTTAAAGTGTAGATCTTTGCGTACAATCATTTTTTGTAGAACATTTTAAGTCGATATCTGTTATAGTTTCCGAGATATAGCGTATCGAATATTTTATAATAATTGTCGATTTGTATGGGAGCTACCCCTTTTTCTGCCCCCGCTCAAAAAAATTTTTCTTTAAAGTGTAGATCTTTGCGTACAATCACTTTTTGTAGAACATTTTAAGTCGATATCTGTTATAGTTTCCGAGATATAGCGTATGGAATATTTTATAATAATTGTCGATTTGTATGGGAGCTACCCCTTTTTTTGCCCCCGCTCAAAAAAGTTTTTCTTTGAAGTGTAGATCTTTGCGTACAATCACTTTTTGGAGAACATTTTAAGTCGATATCTGTTACAGTTTCCGAGATATAGCGTATCGAATATTTTATAACAATTGTCGATTTGTATGGGAGCTACCCCTTTTTTGCCCCCACTCAAAAAATTTTTTCTTTAAAGTGTAGGCAATCTTGCCCAATTACTTTTTGTAGAACATTTCATTTCGATATCTTTTATAGTTTCCGAGATATAGCGTATCGAATATTTTATAATAATTGTCGATTTGTAAGGGAGCTACCCCTTTTTTTGCCCCCACTCAAAAAAATTTTTCTTTAAAGTGTAGATCTTTGCGTACAATCACTTTTTGTTGAACATTTTAAGTCGATATCTGTTATAGTTTCCGAGATATAGCGTATCGAATATTTTATAATAATTGTCGATTTGTATGGGAGCTACCCCTTTTTTTGCCCCCGCTCAAAAAACTTTTTCTTTGAAGTGTAGATCTTTGTGTACAATCACTTTTTGTAGAACATTTTAAGTCGATATCTGTTACAGTTTCTGAGATATAGCGTATCGAATATTTTATAACAATTGTCGATTTGTATGGGAGCTACCCCTTTTTTTGCCCCCACTCAAAAATTTTTTTTTAAAGCGTAAGCATTCTTGCGCAATTACTTTTTGTAGAACATTCCATTTCGATATCTGTTAAAGTTTCCGAGATATAGCGTAACGAATATTTTATAACAACTGTCGATTTGTATGGGAGCTACCCCTTTTTTTGCCCCCACTCAAAAAAATTTTTCTTTATGGCGTAGCCTTTAGCGTGCAATTACTTTTGGTAGAAAATTTCATTTCGATATCTGTTATATTTTCCGAGATATAGCGTATCGAATATTTTATAATAATTGTCGATTTGTATGGGAGCTACCCCTTTTTTTGCCCCCACTCAAAAATTTTTTTTAAAGCGTAAGCATTCTTGCGCAATTACTTTTTGTAGAACATTCCATTTCGATATCTGTTAAAGTTTCCGAGATATAGCGTATCGAATATTTTATAACAACTGTCGATTTGTATGGGAGCTACCCCTTTTTTTGCCCCCGCTCAAAAAAATTTTTCTTTAAAGTGTAGATCTTTGCGTACAATCACTTTTTGTAGAACATTTTAAGTCGATATCTGTTACAGTTTCCAAAATGTAGAGTATCGAATATTTTATAACAATTGTCGATTTGTATGGGAGCTACCCCATTCTTTGCCCCCACTCAAAAAATTTTTTCTTTAAAGTGTAGATCTTTGCGTACAATCATTTTTTGTAGAACATTTTAAGTCGATATCTGTTATAGTTTCCGAGATATAGCGTATCGAATATTTTATAATAATTGTCGATTTGTATGGGAGCTACCCCTTTTTCTGCCCCCGCTCAAAAAAATTTTTCTTTAAAGTGTAGATCTTTGCGTACAATCACTTTTTGTAGAACATTTTAAGTCGATATCTGTTATAGTTTCCGAGATATAGCGTATGGAATATTTTATAATAATTGTCGATTTGTATGGGAGCTACCCCTTTTTTTGCCCCCGCTCAAAAAAATTTTTCTTTGAAGTGTAGATCTTTGCGTACAATCACTTTTTGGAGAACATTTTAAGTCGATATCTGTTACAGTTTCCGAGATATAGCGTATCGAATATTTTATAACAATTGTCGATTTGTATGGGAGCTACCCCTTTTTTGCCCCCACTCAAAAAATTTTTTCTTTAAAGTGTAGGCAATCTTGCCCAATTACTTTTTGTAGAACATTTCATTTCGATATCTTTTATAGTTTCCGAGATATAGCGTATCGAATATTTTATAATAATTGTCGATTTGTAAGGGAGCTACCCCTTTTTTTGCCCCCACTCAAAAAAATTTTTCTTTAAAGTGTAGATCTTTGCGTACAATCACTGTTTGTTGAACATTTTAAGTCGATATCTGTTATAGTTTCCGAGATATAGCGTATCGAATATTTTATAATAATTGTCGATTTGTATGGGAGCTACCCCTTTTTTTGCCCCCGCTCAAAAAACTTTTTCTTTGAAGTGTAGATCTTTGTGTACAATCACTTTTTGTAGAACATTTTAAGTCGATATCTGTTACAGTTTCTGAGATATAGCGTATCGAATATTTTATAACAATTGTCGATTTGTATGGGAGCTACCCCTTTTTTTGCCCCCACTCAAAAATTTTTTTTTAAAGCGTAAGCATTCTTGCGCAATTACTTTTTGTAGAACATTCCATTTCGATATCTGTTAAAGTTTCCGAGATATAGCGTAACGAATATTTTATAACAACTGTCGATTTGTATGGGAGCTACCCCTTTTTTTGCCCCCACTCAAAAAAATTTTTCTTTATGGCGTAGCCTTTAGCGTGCAATTACTTTTGGTAGAACATTTCATTTCGATATCTGTTATAGTTTCCGAGATATAGCGTATCGAATATTTTATAATAATTGTCGATTTGTATGGGAGCTACCCCTTTTTTTGCCCCTACTCAAAAATTTTTTTTAAAGCGTAAGCATTCTTGCGCAATTACTTTTTGTAGAACATTCCATTTCGATATCTGTTAAAGATTCAGAGATATAGCGTATCGAATATTTTATAACAACTGTCGATTTGTATTGGAGCTACCCCTTTTTTTGCCCCCGCTCAAAAAAATTTTTCTTTAAAGTGTAGATCTTTGCGTACAATCACTTTTTGTAGAACATTTTAAGTCGATATCTGTTACAGTTTCCAAAATGTAGAGTATCGAATATTTTATAACAATTGTCGATTTGTATGGGAGCTACCCCATTCTTTGCCCCCACTCAAAAAATTTTTTCTTTAAAGTGTAGATCTTTGCGTACAATCATTTTTTGTAGAACATTTTAAGTCGATATCTGTTATAGTTTCCAAAATATAGCGTATCGAATATTTTATAATAATTGTCGATTTGTATGGGAGCTACCCCTTTTTTTGCCCCCGCTCAAAAAAATTTTTCTTTAAAGTGTAGATCTTTGCGTACAATCACTTTTTGTAGAACATTTTAAGTCGATATCTGTTATAGTTTCCGAGATATAGCGTATCGAATATTTTATAATAATTGTCGATTTGTATGGGAGCTACCCCTTTTTTTGCCCCCGCTCAAAAAAATTTTTCTTTGAAGTGTAGATCTTTACGTACAATCACTTTTTGAAGAACATTTTAAGTCGATATCTGTTACAGTTTCCGAGATATAGCGTGTCGAATATTTTATAACAATTGTCGATTTGTATGGGAGCTACCCCATTTTTTGCCCCCACTCAAAAAATTTTTTCTTTAAAGTGTAGATCTTTGCGTACAATCACTTTTTGTAGAACATTTTAAGTCGATATCTGTTATAGTTTCCGAGATATAGCGTATCGAATATTTTATAATAATTGTCGATTTGTATGGGAGCTACCCTTTTTTTTGCCCCCACTCAAAAAAATTTTTCTTTAAAGTGTAGATCTTTGCGTACAATTACTTTTTGTAGAACATTTTATGTCGATAGCTGTGATAGTTTCCGAGATATAGCGCATAAAATATTTCACCAAATTTGTGCAATTGTAGGAAAAATACCCCTTCCCCTGGTCCTATCTGAAAAAACTTTTTTCATTATGTAGGTCCCTTCTTTAGGAGTATCCGTGCCAAGTTTTGTGGCAAGAGTTATTATACTTACTGAGATATATAGGGATATATGCACGGATTTTGTCCTAAAAAAAATGGGTTACTCTGGGTTTTCGCTTATATCTCGGTCAATAGTGAACCGATTTTGCTGATTTTAAATAGCGATTGTTAGCGGGATATTTGTAATCGTTTGACACCATTTACTGATCTGTATCTTTTTATCTGACTCCGGAAACTTGATTTCAACAGACGGACAGACGGACAGACAGACAGACAGACAGACGGACAGACGGACAGACGGACAGACGGACAGACGGACATGGCTATTTCAACTTTCCTATCTATAAGGATCCAGAATATATATACTTTATCTGACTCCGGAAACTTGATTTCAACAGACGGACAGACGGACAGACGGACAGACGGACAGACGGACAGACAGACAGACAGACGGACAGACGGACAGACGGACAGACGGACATGGCTATTTCAACTTTCCTATCTATAAGGATCCAGAATATATATACTTTATGGGGTCGCAAATGAATAATAAAGAAATTACAAACGGAATGACAAAGTGATATATACCCTATCACTATGTGAAGGGTATAAAAAAGACAATGACATCCACACACAAGCGCAAACAACACCAACTGTAATGACCCTAAAGAAACCTAAAAAAAGTTGAATTACAAACAACATCTTAAGACCAAAAGGCGCTACTTACATAATATTTTACATATAAATGTATTTTCAATTTATATGTATGATTATTAGTTTCTTGCTTTTTCTATTCTCCTGTTACAGTGCCAATCGTTTGTTACATACAACTCGGTTTTTGTTGTTAAAATTTAAAAAAAGGAATGAATTAATTACAAATTTTTTCAATTCATAAATTAGATTCACATATTCAAACATGCCACAAAAAAAAAAACAAAAATACATTGGTGCATACTTTTAGTGGCACAAGAACTTTTAGTTTTTTTTTTATTTACGTTCACTTTCTAAGGTATTTGTTTTGTAGCGAGTTCATAAATGTTGGTATTTGACAAACTGCTGATCAATAATGTTTTGTACTCTCACACTGCGAGCGAATACAAGTACATACTCGCTTTGACGCCGAGTTTCAATACTTACTTGAATTCTGCAGATGTCTAATATGTACACATATCTTAATTTTTTGTCAACAAAAATATATAAAATTTTAATATGATGTAACAAAGGGAAAATTAAACAAATAAAATCCTCTTGTCTTCTATTTTTTTTTCAAAATTGGGGACTTAAAATATAATCACTTTGTTACAGCTTTGATCATGATAGCTGTTGTAGGCTATTTGGTAGCCTTAATCGAAAAAAAAGTGATGATTTTTATCCTCAAAATATGTTTTGTTTATGCAAAGTTATAGGCAGACTGCTCATTTTTAAAAACATTCCAGTTTTTGTGAAATTCTCTAAAATGTATAGCAATTTTGAAGGTTTTGCTCCTAAAATTGTGGATTAGGTGACAAGTACGTGGACAAAATATTAAACCTTATTTTATAGCCTTTTTAAACTTACGTACATCTTGCAGGAACGCATGGAATATGTTAAAAATGTGAAACTTGCGTTTACATTTGTAACATCGTTCATCCGTCAATTTTTACTGTATTTAAGACTCCAAGTGATACGAGATAAAATAATGAAAAAATTATTTTAACATAATTTTTATTTCCAAAATTATTTAAAACTAAACAAAATAAATTTAAATAAAATAAAAATTGTATGCAAACATACATTAATTGTTTAATTTTCTGCCTTTGTGAAATTTTCAAAATGCATGTTGTGTGTATGTATGTATATTCCCATTTGAATTAACAAAACATATGCACACACACATATATAGTTCTAATTGTTTACAAGACGTAATTATAAAAAATGGCGTTAATAAAGCAAATAAATACTTTTTTCATCCATGTTTTATGCTTTTTATGTCAAAAACATGTTTCTGAAATGTCGCTTTTGTTGTAGAAATAACCTCACCTGATAAAAAACAACCTTTTATTGTACACATTGTTGTTTTTATTCAACTTAGTTCCCTAGTGATGACACCAAAATAATCGAAAAACAAGTAAGAGCGCTATATTCGGCTGTGCCGAATCTTATATACCCTTCACATTGGTCTTTAAATATACCCAGCCGAGTAATTTTGTACTGCAAATAATATTATAAAAAACCTTGTGCGAGTTTTAAAGTTCATAGAAAAAATAACAAAATTTTAACGTTCGTATGAATAATAGAAATAGATGAAGAAGATTTGAGGTCGAGAGTTTTAAAAGTTTTCGACATTATTTATATTTAAGGGTTAATAAAACTTGTTAAATGTTCTAGTCCCCCTGCTCTTCTCCAACTTTTTCTCCAAAATGTATGCATTATTTGATTATTACTTTTTGTAGAATATTCGAAGTCGATAGCTGTAATAGTTTTCCAAAAGTAGCGTATCAAAAATTTTATAAAAATTGTTAATTTGTATGGGAGCTACCCCTTCTTCACCCCCCATCCGAAAATTTTTTTCTTCAGAGCGTAGCCCTTGATGTCCAATAAATTTTTGTAGAACATTTAATTTCAATATCTGTTATAGTTTCCGAGTTATAGCGTATCGAAAATTTCATACAAATCGTTAATTTGTATGGGAGCTACCCTTTTTTTTGCCCCCACTCAAAAATATTTTTCTTTAAAGCGTAGGCCTTCTTGTCCAATTACTTTTTGTAGAACATTTCATTTCGATATCTTTATAGTTTCCGAGATATAGCGTATCGAATATTTTATAATAATTGTCGATTTGTATGGGAGCTACCCCTTTTTTTGCCCCCACTCAAAAAAATTTTTCTCTTTAGCGTAGGCCTTATTGCCCAATTACTCTTTGCAGAACATTTGATTTCGATATCTGTTATAGTTTCCGAGATATAGCGTATCGAATATTTTATAATAATTGTCGATTTGTATGGGAGCTACCCCTTTTTTGGCCCCCACTCAAAAAATTTTTTCTTTAAAGTGTAGATGTTTGCGTACAATCACTTTTTGTAGAACATTTTAAGTCGATATCTGTTATAGTTTCCGAGATATAGCGTATCGAATATTTTATAATAATTGTCGATTTGTATGGGAGCTACCCCTTTTTTTGCCCCCACTCAAAAATATTTTTCTTTATAGCGTAGGCCTTCTTGCCCAATTACTTTTTGTAGAACATTTGATTTCGATATCTGTTATAGTTTCCGAGATATAGCGTATCGAATATTTTATAACAATTGTCGATTTGTAAGGGAGCAACCCCTTTTTTTGCCCCCACTCAAAAATTTTTTTCTTTAAAGTGTAGATGTTTGCGTACAATCACTTTTTTTGGAGAACATTTTAAGTTGATATCTGTTATAGTTTCCGAGATATAGCGTATCGAATATTTTATAACAATTGTCGTTTTGTATGGGAGCTACCCCTTTTTTTGCCCCCACTCAAAAAATTTTTTCTTTAAAGTGTAGATCTTGGCGTACAATTACTTTTTGTAGGACATTTCATTTCGATGTCTGTTATAGTTTCCGAGATATAGCGTATCGAATATTTTATAACAATTGTCGATTTGTATGGGAGCTACCCCTTTTTTTGCCCCCACTCAAAAAATTTTTTCTTTAAAGTGTAGATCTTTGCATACAATTACTTTTTGTAGGACATTTCATTTCGATATCTGTTATAGTTTCCGAGATAAAGCGTATCGAATATTTTATAATAATTGTCGATTTGTATGGGAGCTACCCCTTTTTTTGCCCCCACTCAAAAAATTTTTTCTGTTAAGCGTAGATCTATGCGTACAATTACTTTTTGTACAACATTTTAAGTCGATAGCTGTTATAGTTTACGAGATATAGCGCATCAAATATTTTACCACATTTGTGCAATTGTAGGAAAAATTACCCTTCCCCTGGTCCTATCTGAAAAAAATTTTTCCATTATTTAGGTCCCTTCTTTAGGAGTATCCGTGCCAAGTTTTGTGGCAAGAGTGACTATAGTTACTGAGATATATAGGGATATATGCACGGATTTTGTCCTAAAAAAAATGGGTTACTCTGGGTTTTCGCTCATATCTCGGTCAATAGGGAACCGATTTTGCTGATTTTAAATAGCGATTGTTAGCGGGATAGTTCTGATCGTTTGACACCATTAACTGGTCTGCATCTTTTTATTTGACTCCGGAAACTTGATTTCAACAGACGGACAGACGGACAGACGGACAACGCTAAATCGGCTTCCCTATCTATAAGGATCCAGAATATATATACTTTATGGGGTCGCAAATGAATAATAAAGAAATTACAAACGGAATGACAAAGTGATATATACCCTATCACTATGTGAAGGGTATAATAATAAGTGAAACCAAATGATTTAGGAACATATTTTAAAGATGACGAAAAAAGTTGACACACAAACCTGTATAGAAAGATGATAACATTTTTGAAAATTGTTGAAAGATGAAAGATGTGAAGTGTAAAACGGCTATTAGAGTGCATTTCTATACCTTCGATGTACATATGTATATTTGGGAGTTTTGTCTTAAGCAAAGTTGGCAATCAAAATGAATAACGGTACCGGTATTAAAAAATTTCTCATTTCGGTAGGGGTATCGGTACTAAATTTTTTTTTTTGATTTTGCTTAGGCCCGGCCGATCGTTCGGGTTTGGAGTTCGGTAATAGGTTGCGATAGGCGCTTCCGCCGAAAATACAGAAGTGTCGATTGGATCTTAAGAAAACTTTAAATAACAACTATTTACTACTTCACAGGAAAACCTAAACAAGAGCGGAAAGCGTTGCGTTTTTTAACGCAAAGGTTTAACGCTTAACTTGTATACCTAAACAAAATCGGAAGCCATTGCGGCAATGTTTCTAACAGTGCTACCACAACAAACAAAACTTTGTAACCAAACTAAAAGAGAAAAAAAAAATTACCTAGAAAAAAATCCAAAATACGACAATTTTTTTAAATAAAAAATGATTATGCATGAAATCATATTTTAACAAAAAAACACATGAATTAAGTTTTGTTTCAAAAAAACGACTAACCGATGAAAAACTGCCATTTTTGGCATTAATAAATCAAACTGGCATCCCTTTTTATTAATTGTTTACATATGTATTATTTTTTCTTTCTGCATCTACCTTCGCTTCTTAAAGCTCTGTCAAAATTGGATTTTCCAATTGCAAAGCGTTGCCGCTGCGGTTTATAAGTTTGCATCATACTAATAGTATAGGCATGAGAATTTTTTGACAGCTAAAAACGCCTTCCGCTCTTATTTAGGTTTGTCTGTCATTCATGCAAAAAATAATTTTTTTCTTATTAAATTAAGACTTGAAAATTTAACTAACGCAGGACAAATAGCGTGTATTTTGGTATGTATTTTTGTTATTATTATTATTTTTTAAGTACAAATAAGGACATATATGTATGTATGTACATATGTTAATATCGAGCCTTTGGTGCGATACCGTAGCAACTTAAAATTTGAATCCTTTGAGCTGGGTAAGCAGAAATTATCTTTAGGGAAATATCTATCTAAAGAAAAAAAGATTATGGTTCTTTCTCTAACTGTTCAGATTCTACAGCTAAAAATGTTTTTATTGCCTCTAGCTATTTTCAACAATATTTATTTGCAATAATAAAATATTTCGTTTATGACAAGAAATTTACTAACAGAAAAGAAATTGCGAAAAAATGAATAAAGCAATATTATTTTTTTGCTACGTTTTAGGCACAAAAGCACAACTGCATAATTTAATTTCTTTTTTGTGGTTCGTATTATTTGATATTTCATCTTTGGCATAATTTAAAAAATCTTAAAAATTTATTTACCATAACGATATATTCCGAATTAAATAATAAATTTGTCGTTGGTTTTGTGACAATAACGATACATAATTGATAGCTTAATACAAAATACTAAAAAATAAACAAATATTTTATAATTTTAATAATTTTTTGCCTTTTTTTTCAAACATTCCTTTTTATTAAAAAACTTGTAAAAAGATAACTTTGGTAAACGAAAATACTATCAAAAAGATGACTCAAAACTTCAAATGCATTTTACTAGTTTACGATTTTTTGAGTTACTACGGTATTGCACCGAAGGCTCGATATGTAAAAAGGAACATTGTTGAAAATTGTTTTCAAAAACTATTAGAAAGATAAAATATAAATTCAAACATTTTTCACTTTTGTTTGGTTAAAAAATATATAAAAAGAGTGTTAAGATAACACAAATACACCAACCAGGGCTGCCACACTAATTTTCCGAAAAATCGTCCAATTTGGAAGAAAAAAGCCAAAATCGTCACGTTTTTAAACAAATAATCACATAGCGAGCTACTTTTTGGTAAGCTAACGATAGCGCTTAATTAAAAACCGCATTTTTATGTATCAAGGATATAATAAAATAACTAATTCTTCTTGCTTTAATTGGAAAATAAATATTTTTAATCATACGTTTGTAGGATTTGGGCACTTTATTTATCAACTTTCTTAAAACTTTGTATACAAGTTAAATTCTTCCTTTTACTTTTCACCAAAAAAATTATTTTATAGTGGACTGCAACTGTCCACTTTATTAAACAAACACACAAATATTTTTTATAAGTTTTATTTAACGTTAAGTTCGCCTCGCCACCCAAATAAGACTAACTTAATTATTCCCAATACAATTCTTTATAATTAATTTTATTCCTAAGTCATTCACATTCCATTCCCACGTTGCGCTTATCCAGACGAAATATGATCCGGTGTTGAATTTCCCTCAGACGGCGCGTGTGCAAGTCAGCAGAATTTATTGCACATGCATTTGGCTCATGCATGTATGTTTGTGTTAACTCCTCCCTCGCCAAAAATCTGCGTCCCGCAGATTGCAGTTTCTTGGGTTGGATTTGTGACACTTCGAATGGGGGGAAACGTTCGCTTAGAGTATAGGGCCTTCCAACAGATATACCCTAATAATGACAATACCAGAAAAATTGTGGTATCGGCTGCCAGAGAGAAACGATGCCCAATGGCCAGATTCTCCAATCTCTCTATATTATGCAAGCTGATGTTGTGTAGGTAACCAAGATCCAAAAGCCGTTTTTCCTTGGCAATAGTTGTTACTACCTGTGGCAAAATCTGTACCTTGGTCTCGCTATGACTGGAGTAGGTGTCATTTTTTATTCGTACCTCTTCGTTGTTTAGGCGTATAACATAAGTTCCTGAAAGCAATTTAGTGAAGTTATTACCGTATAAATTACCCTCAAAATTGGAGATGAAGATTGTATCTTCCATCACGAGTTCGATGATCTCGTCATCGCAGGATTCGTAGGTGCATGTTGCTTCACCGCCTTTAATCAATGTTGGAACACAGTCTTGTTCTGAAAGTCTCTTCAGGCTTTTTCCTTCGCATACTGTGTTGTCGTTAATTCGAAGACATGGCTGAAGTACCCCGAAGGTTTCATGCTCGTTGACCATTAGCGTGTTATAGGGCAAGTTGATTTTCTTTCCATTTCGTACTGCTGGCTTGACGATTAAGTAGTTGTACTCAACCTTTCTTACCTTAGGCAAGGACAGGACATAGAGAAGTGTTGTCCCGTTTGAGAGAACCTTAGGTTTTGCATACTCAGCTGCCTCCAACTCGTTGGCATAAGGAAGCGTGGTGATTTCGTCAACTATACGATGGATTTCGCCTCTGTCGAGCACATTAGAATTCACTAAGCCGCCTTTGGCCATTTGGCACGCCCTTACGATCTCATTTACTTCCTCTTTTATAATCGTTATCTGACGTAAGATTTGGGTTGTGACTTTCTCAGAATTCGTTGCCTTAATTTCATTGGAGAACCCTGCCAACATTTTATTCACCTTGGATATTGCTTCTTGTGAGGTTTTGAATAGCCGTTCGTTTATCATGAATTGATGGTTATTATTTTCGACAATGCTTTGCTCGGACTTAAGCACCTTATCCCAATCAGCCGCATCTGGACTTCCCGCTAGCCATTTCCAGGCGGAACCAATCCAGTTGATGGAACGTTTACGTTTTCTATGATTACCCGTGAGCATCTCCAGCTGAGATGAAATTGTGTTAACGTGAAAATCAATTACCATCCTTTCTTTATCATCGACAATGGTTTTGTTCAACATTTCCAGTGTTTGGCCCAACAAGCGTTCGTACTCTTGTAGGTTGATGATGTGTACCAGGTTGAAGTGTCCATCCACTAGCCAAGCTTTGCCATACTTAAATGTAACCAGAGGGGAGTGGTACTCGAATATCCGCAAACCGGCCACGACAGCGACCCACGTGAGACTGGAATGAAAAAATTTTGTTCTTCCTAATTCTACCGTTAGTGTTTTAGTGGCTTATTAGTATGTTAGTTATGTTCATGCCTTAATCTACAATAAATGTTACTTCTACTTTGTAGGTTAGTGTGGCTAATTTTTGTTACAGAAATTCCTTATTCTAAGTTAGTGTTTTTTTTCTACATGATTCTTTGTATTTCTACGGATTTAATTTCTCTTTTATTTTAACCATTTTTCTTCTTATTATTAGTTAGTCCTGGCCAGGTTTTATGCTTTATTATTCTTATGTTAGGTACCTAATTTTTCTCATTTTTTTTTTCTTTATTTTTTCTTTTTGCGCAATTTTGTGGCTGAAGGCCATATTTTTCCTTCTTTTCTTAAAAAAATAAAGGAATTTTATAAATTATTTATTTTTTTATTGGCATTTTAAAATTTTGCAATAAATTTTCTTTTTTATGGCATATTTATACTTAATATTTAACAGTTTCCCGTTTATGCCTTTTTCATTTTTAAATATTCTGAAGCTTTTCCACCAATACGATTTCTTTACTTCTCATGGTACCCATGGAGAATTGAACCCCTCCGCGAATATGCGGTTTCCACTGAAATTCTGGGCCCATTTGTTACATTCTTTGTATGGACTGTAGATTCCGTATTGATCCCTTTTAGTCTCAATCGTTGATGGTTTAATTGAAAGAAACCTACTCATGGTACGAAGATCTACTACGACCCGTAACTGTGAGGACATCACGGAAACAGACCGTTGTCCCAAAGAAGAGAAATCGCACTAGGGAAGCTATCAATTTCTAATGTGGGTCTTGTGAATCTTTCTTCCAGTGCTCATTTGCACTGTGACCCGATTGTTCTTATTAACGACCGCTTTTTTATAAAGTGGTCGATGTTTCGCTTTAATCTGCTTGTTTCTAACATGAACGATGTCGCCCGCCTTATATTCTTTTGGTGTCACCCGGCGCCTGGTATTGTGCCGCTCCAGGGTGGCCCTTTGTTTTTCCCTTATAGATTTTTTGACTTCCCTGTTTAACTTCCTACGAAAATTCTGTACATTTTGGTAATTAATTCTCTGGGACCTGTTAAAAAAAATGTCAACCGGTTTCCTGTTAGTGACTGAGTGTACGGTATTGTTATATCGATCGGTCGCAATTACTATCAATTCCCGAACTCCCAAGTCCTTATATTCAGCCTTTAAACATCGATAAATTTCTAACAAGGTTGAGTGGAATCGTTCCACTTGCCCATTTACCTCGCTACGGCCTACTGGAGTTAAATATACCCTGACACCGAATTGCCGAATTACATTCATCACGATTGGACTTATGAAACCACGTTCATTGTCAGTTACAAGAATACGTGGTGTTGAAAAATAACTAAGGACTTCGACTATTCTTTCCCTTACTTGCAAGGCTGATCGGTTCCTAAGAGGGAAAAGTTTCCCGAATTTTGAAAATTTGTCTAAAACGCTTATAAAATACTCATTTTGGAGTACAAACATGTCCATATGCAATATTTCACAAGGATAAGAAGGAATCGGTGTTTCCTGGAGCTTAGGCACTGGGGGGTGTCGATCGTACTTGTTAGCTTTGCAGATTTCACAATTCTTCGTATACCTTCTAACAAGGTTATTCATTTTAGGAAAATAGTATTTTTCCAAGAGTTGTAACTTATTTTCGTTTCCATTTCTATGTGCCCTTTTATGCTCCTCCTCTATCAAGAAACATACTCTATTTGGGCAGGTCACATCTTCCACGAATCTTTGAGTGACTCGTAGCTTATAGCGCGAAAAATGTTCTAAATAAACCTGCTGTAGTAGCCATAAATATTCTTCAGGGATTTTAATTCCATTGAGGACATCAGGCCTGAGTTTTTCCCTAAGAACTCGAGTGAGATTTTCTTTGTTGATCTCTTCCAATGATACCACGTGACGTTCATAGCCAGGATGGGGATTGAGATGTGCCACCATATCCGATTTAAATGGTCGAATTATAATCTGGTTGCGAAAAACATTAATTGGGGCTTCGACGTGTGGAATTAAATCTGTGCTATCCTGTTCGGCACTGTGTACGGTGCCTTTGCTAGCCGTTACCGTATTTGAGTCCCCGGTTTCTATTCTACCTTCACTAGCTATAATGGTATCCGAATCTCATGTTCAATCCTACCCTCGCTAGCTGTGTCCGTAGAAGATTCATTCGCTATGTGGGCACAAAAATCAATAGATGTAGCTCTTGAGCCCTGCTCAGCTTCCACTGAGTCAGTTGAGTCTACTTTTAGACGTGATAAGGCGTCCGCTACTACGTTCGATTTTCCAGGTTTGTAAACCAGTTCAAAGTTATATTCCTCTATCCTGGCCTTCCATCTTTTCAGCTTCGCATTATAATTCCTGTTACTAAGGGCGAAGGTCAGGGGTTGGTGATCAGTGAAAATGCGTATTTTCTTTGCGCCGTATAGGTAAGAACGTAGGTTGTCCAGCGCCCAGACTATCGCCAACATTTCCTTCTCGTTTGTGGCATACGACTCTTCTGTTTTGTTGAGGGATCGGGAAATAAAGGTTATGGGCTTGTCTTTTCCCATCTCCCCCTGGGAAAGTACGGCACCTAGTGCACTGTTAGATGCATCTGTCGTTAAATTAAATGGCCTGTCGAAGTCTGGAAAAGCTAATACCTCCGATGATGTTAGTAATTCCTTAAGGTCACTGAATGCTTGTAATTCATCTTCCCCGAGAATAATTTTAACTTTTTTGGACTGATTGGCTTTCACTTGTGCCATCTCGCCGCGAGAAAGGTTGGTTAGTGGTTTGGCTACTTTCGCAAAATCCCTGATAAACCTTCTGTAATATGAGGTTAACCCGAGGAAACTTTTAAGCTCCTTCAGAGTTGTGGGGGGTTTAATGTCAAGGATTGCTTTTACCTTTTTTCTATCAGGCAAGATACCTCTTTCTGTCACTACATATCCGAGAAATTCGACCTCGGTCCTCATAAACGCTGTTTTTTCCAAATTCACTCTGAGGTGAGATTCTTGTAGGCACTGGAATACCCTTTTCAGATTATCCAAATGCTCTTCAGGAGTGCTCCCATAGACGATTATGTCATCTATGTATACGTAGCATATTCTTCCTATACAGCCACGCAGAACGTCATCGACCATTCGCTGAAATATGGCAGGTGCATTACGTAGGCCGAATGGTAGCCTCAGAAATTCGTACTTGCCGTTCATTGTCGAGAAAGCTGTTTTTGGAACGTCTTTGGGGTGCATGGGAATTTGGTGAAATCCTGAAGTGAGATCGAGGGTTGTAAAATATTTTGCCTTTCCGAGGCTTGCTAGTGTTGAGTTGATATCGGGGATAGGATAAGTATCAGGTATGGTGACAGCATTTAGTCTCTTGAAGTCTACCACCATCCTATATTGCTTTTCCCCATTGGGTTTTGGTTTTTTCGGAACCACCCAGATGGGGGAATTGTAAGGACTCCTGGATGGTTGGATTATATGATTTTCTAAAAGTTCCTCTATCTGCCTATCTACCTCTAAGCGCATACAAGCCGGGTAAGGATATTGTTTTGAGTATATCGGCTCGTCGGTGGTGCACCGAATCTCAGCCCTAATTGAGGTCTTTATCGCCTGTTCGTGGTCTATTGGGCCAAATATGTGCTTAAATTCGGTGATTAGTTTATTTAAAGAATTCTTTACTAAGGAAACTCTATTCAATCCATTTACTTCCTGAATTTTGAAGGGAATGCTGATTCCCGGACTGATTGTTAGAAGGTTATTTTTGTGGTCGATTATAGCTTTGAGCTCACGCAGGGTATCATCACCTATTATACCGTTAAAAGCTGTGAAACCCGGTAATACATAGAAAGTAACTGTCGTATTATTGCCAAATGGTGCAAAAAATTTTCCATTTATTTTTTTATTAATTTGTATACTTCCCGCTGCAGTGCGGACAGAGAATGGTTTCTCTAACTTAGTTGAGATGGGGCATAGGGCTGGCTCGACGAAGTTTTTTGTGGCCCCGGTATCTATGAGAAATTTTAAGGTCGAGCCATCCTGTAACTTGTAGCTTATGTATGGTATGCCGGAGAGGCCTGAGTCATAAAATTTACTTCTTCATCGACTGCTTGAATATTTCTATTATCGTCTGCCTCCGGCTCTTGCGTTATGTGGAACATCCTCTGTTGCTTAATGGGACTTTGGGCTGATCCAGAGCGCACTTGTTCTGAAAAGGCCCGCCTTTTGTTATTCCATGCATGGTTAGCCTTACTCCTGAATTGTGTGCTGCGATCTATGTCCATGGGTTCTGGTTTATCGGGACCGGACTGCTGTGTAGGTCGCTGTGGACCATATTGTCTATTGACAAAGGATTAATGTGGGGTTGGTAGCGGTTTCCTTGTACAAATTTTCCGAAAGAATTCTTGTTTTGTTGAGTCTTATTTGGGTCAGAGGAAGCAAAACCAATTGGGACCTGAATTCTATTTTGAAAATTAGTCGGGTGTAGGTTAACCTGGCTTCTATAGTTGGTATTTCTTAATTCTATGCATTGCGAATACGCTTCTGGGAGTGTTTTCGGCTTCATGAGCATGATCATTTTTGAAAGTTCGCCATTTAGTCCCCTAACGAAAACCTTTAAGACCCTATTCCTGTATGTTTCAATCAGGACGTCAGTGGTCTCCGCGGAATAGCTTTCCGTTTTTAACTTGTTAATAATTAAAGAGAATTGGTGGTTCACCTTGGCATAAAACTTATCTACAGTCATTGATCTTTGGGCCAATTGAGTCAGTTGGTGCTCGAGAGTTCGAACATCGCGCTTGTCTGCATAATGCAGAGAGAGGCAATTTTTGATTAGCGACCAGTCGTCGTCAAAAATGTTGTAGGAGGTAAGAGCTGCGTCGGCACTTCCTCTACATTTTCGGCGTATCGCCTGAATTATGGCTCTATATATAGGCTTATGCCGCACAATTTCGTAATCCTTTAGAATACTTTCTACGCTATGTATCCAGGATACATATTGCGTAGGATCGCCTTCGAAAGGCTGAAGATCTTTCACACAGTCGGGCAACTTTCCGATTTCATTCAATTCCGCCTCTGTTGCCGGGGCGCGCAGTGGAGGGGGACAAGATGAGGGTCCCTCTTCCCTGACAGTTGGAGAAATTTCAGGCCTATTTTCCAATCTTTGGGTTCTTTGATCAAGGGTCTTTAATTGGGTAAGGACCGCATTTAGAGCGCCTGTTAATTCAGTTACTTTACTTTGCAAGGTTTCCATACTTACAGTGGTATTATAGAGGATCTGAAGAGGTGCATAGAAGATTTAATTATGTGGGGAGCAGATAAAAGTTCCCTTTAATTTTTTTGCGCGACCGGTTTAACGCGGTTAAACAACAAAAAAAAAAATTTTATATGTAGTCACACTTTTGGTATACCCTTAGGAATTTGGGTTGATCTCAATTTTATTATTCCACTCACAGTATTTTGTTTTCTATTTTATCTTTAGCTTTTTTTGGAATAGCTCACAGAATATTTCGTCACAGTATTTTAATTCAAAAATTCACAGGGGTTTTTCCCTTTTCCTTTTTTTTTTTTTTTATTTAAAAAATTTGTCAAAAAAATTCACTGTTTTTTGTTTAAAAATTCACAAGGGTTTTTTTCCTATCCTTTTTTTTATTTAGAAAATTTGTCAAAAAAATTCACTGTTTTTTGTTTAAAAATTCACAAGGGTTTTTTTCCTTTCTTTTTTTTATTTAGAAAATTTGTCAAAAAAAAATTCACTGTTTTTTGTTTAAAATTTTTGTTTCAAAATTCACAAGGGTTTTTTTCTTTCCTTTTTTTTTATTTAGAAAATTTGTCAAAAAAAAAAAAATTCACTGTTTTTTGTTTAAAATTTTTGTTTCAAAATTCACAAGGGTTTTCTTTTCTTTCCTTTTTTTTATTTAAACAGCCCGGTCCCTGCTCGGGCGCCAGTTAAATTCTTCCTTTTACTTTTCACCAAAAAAATTATTTTATAGTGGACTGCAACTGTCCACTTTATTAAACAAACACACAAATATTTTTTATAAGTTTTATTTAACGTTAAGTTCGCCTCGCCACCCAAATAAGACTAACTTAATTATTCCCAATACAATTCTTTATAATTAATTTTATTCCTAAGTCATTCACATTCCATTCCCACGTTGCGCTTATCCAGACGAAATATGATCCGGTGTTGAATTTCCCTCAGACGGCGCGTGTGCAAGTCAGCAGAATTTATTGCACATGCATTTGGCTCATGCATGTATGTTTGTGTTAACTTACATATTGGAGTTACATGTTAAACTATGTTGACAAATATATAAATTAGCTGGAAGCACATCCAGATCGGTTCGTTTGAAATAACTTACGACATGGCGGACACACTCGTTTGAAAGGAATGGATACTATTGTTCTTAGATGAAACCAATGGTTATTTAACTTTAATTTTTGAACTTAAACTTTAGTATAGCACTAGCTGGACTAATATTTAATTCATTGGTTTAAGGTTTGAATACTTATTTTTGTTCACTGGAGTGAAGATTTAACAATAAACAAGTAAGAGCGCTATATGCGGCTGTGCCGAATCTTATATACCCTTCATATTGAACTTTCGCAATCCCAAACTTTTTTTTATTTTTAACCATTTTTTTACTTATGAAATATTTCTAATTTTTAAATAGGGGTCGGTGTCATTTTTTATCGCTCCACGGGTGACGGGGAAGTTGTAGGAGTTTTTATCCTAATTTTTACAAATTTTTTATGGCAACCCACTTAGAGGGTGGAGATACGGGTTAAGTATATTCTAGGAATATGTTTTGGAGGGGAAATTAATGGGGGTCGGCCGTACACTTTATTGCTCTAAGGCAAATTCTGAAGAAGTTGTGGGCATTTTCATATCATTTTGTAAATTTTGTATGGCAACCCCATTAAGGCGTGGAGATAGGGGGTCAGTATGTTCTATGAATATGTTTGGGAGAAGAAACTAATAGGGGTCGGTCGTACACTTTATTGCTCTAAGGCCAACTCTGAAGGAGTTGTGGGCATTTTCATACCCTTTTTGTAAATTTTGTATGGCAACCCCCTTAGGGCGTAAACCTACTCTGAAAAAGTTGTGGGCATTTTAACATCATTTTTGTAAATTTTGTATGGCAACCCCCTTAGGGCGTGGAGATAGAGGGTAAATATATTCTAGGAATATGTTTGGGAGGGCACACTAATTGGTGTCGGTCGTACACTTTATTGCTCTAAGGCTAACTCTGAAGAAGTTGTGAGCATTTGCATATTATTTTTGTAAATTTTGTATGGCAACCCCCTTAGAGCGCGGAGATAGGGGGTAAGTATGTTCAAGGAATATGTTTGGGAGAAGAAATTAATGGGGGTCGGTCGTACACATTATTGCTCTAAGGCCAACTCTAAAGAAGTTGTGGGCATTTTCATATCATTTTTGTAAAATTTGTATGGCAACCCCCTCAGGGCGTGGAGATAGGGGGTAAGTATATTCTAGGAATATGTTTGGGAGAAGAAATTAATGGGGGTCGGTCGTACACTTTATTGCTCTAAGGCCAACTCTAAAGAAGTTGTGGGCATTTTCGTATCATTTTTGTAAATTTTGTATGGCAACCCCCTTAAGTCGTGGAGATAGGGGGTAGGTATGTTCCAGGAATATGTTTGGCAGAACAAACTTGTAGGGGTCGGTCGTACACTTTATTGCTGTAAGGCTAACTCTGAAGAAGTTGTGGGCATTTGCATATCATTTTTGTAAATTTTGTATGGCAACCCCCTTAGGGCACGGAGATAGGGGGTAAGTATGTTTAAGGAATATGTTTGGGAGAAGAAATTAATGGGGGTCGGTCGTACACATTATTGCTCTAAGGCCAACTCTAAAGAAGTTGTGGGCATTTTCATATCATTTTTGTAAAATTTGTATGGCAACCCCCTCAGGGCGTGGTGATAGGGGGTAGGTATGTTCCAGGAATATGTTTGGCAGAACAAACTTGTAGGGGTCGGTCGTACACTTTATTGCTGTAAGGCTAACTCTGAAGAAGTTGTGGGCATTTGCATATCATTTTTGTAAATTTTGTATGGCAACCCCCTTAGGGCGTGGAGATAGAGGGTAAATATATTCTAGGAATATGTTTGGGAGGGCACACTAATGGGGGTCGGTCGTACACTTTATTGCTCTAAGGCTAACTCTGAAGAAGTTGTGAGCATTTGCATATTATTTTTGTAAATTTTGTATGGCAACCCCCTTAGGGCGTGGAGATAGAGGGTAAATATATTCTAGGAATATGTTTGGGAGGGCACACTAATGGGGGTCGGTCGTACACTTTATTGCTCTAAGGCCAACTCTAAAAAAGTTGTGGGCATTTTCATATCATTTTTGTAAATTTTGTATGGCAACCCCCTTAGGGCGCGGAGATAGGGGGTAAGTATGTTCAAGGAATATGTTTGGGAGAAGAAATTAATGGGGGTCGGTCGTACACATTATTGCTCTAAGGCCAACTCTAAAGAAGTTGTGGGCATTTTCATATCATTTTTGTAAAATTTGTATGGCAACCCCCTCAGGGCGTGCAGATAGGGGGTAAGTATATTCTAGGAATATGTTTGGGAGAAGAAATTAATGGGGGTCGGTCGTACACTTTATTGCTCTAAGGCCAACTCTAAAGAAGTTGTGGGCATTTTCATATCATTTTTGTAAATTTTGTATGGCAACCCCCTTAGGGCGTGGAGATAGGGGGTAGGTATGTTCCAGGAATATGTTTGGCAGAACAAACTTGTAGGGGTCGGTCGTACACTTTATTGCTGTAAGGCTAACTCTGAAGAAGTTGTGGGCATTTGCATATCATTTTTGTAAATTTTGTATGGCAACCCCCTTAGGGCACGGAGATAGGGGGTAAGTATGTTCTAGGAATATGTTTGGGAGAAGAAACTAATGGGGGTCGGTCGTACACTTTATTGCTCTAAGGCCAACTCTGAAGAAGTTGTGGGCATTTTTACATCATTTTTGTAAATTTTGTATGGCAACCCCCTAAGGGCGTGGAGATAGAGGGTAAGAATATTCTAGGAATATGTTTGGGAGAGCAAACTAATGGGGATTGGCCGTACACTTGTTTGCTCTAAGAACGACTCTGAAGAAGTTGTGGGCATTTTTATATAATTTTTGTAAATTTTGTATGGCAACCCCCTGAGGGCGTGGAGATAGGGGCTAAGTATATTCTAGGAATATGTTTGGGAGGAAAAACTAATGGGGGTCAGTCGTAAACTTTATTGCTCTAAGGCTAACTCTGAAGAAGCTGTGTGCATTTGCATATAATTTTTGTAAATTTTGTATGGCAACCCCCTTAGGGCGCGGAGATAGGGGGTAAGTATGTTCTAGGAATATGTTTGGGAGAAGAAATTAATGGGGGTTGGTCGTACACTTTATTGCTCTAAGGCCAACTCTACAGAAGTTGTGGGCATTTTCATATCATTTTTGTAAATTTTGTATGGCAACCCCCTCAGGGCGTGGACATAGGGGGTAAGTATATTCCAGGAATATGTTTGGGAGAAGAAATTAATGGGGGTCGGTCGTACAGTTTATTGCTCTAAGGCTAATTCTGAAGAAGTTGTGGTCATTTTTACATCATTTTTGTAAATTTTGTATGGCAACCCCCTTAGGGCGTGGAGATAGGAGGTAAGTATGCTCTAGGAATACCTTTGGGAGGAAAAACTAAAGGGGTCTGAGATAAATTTTTTTTCTCTACGGGCGACTCCGGGGAAGTTGTAGCGGTTTTTACCATATTTTTTAAAATTTTGTAATGCAAACTTGTCAGGGGCTGGAGATAGGGTGTAAGTATGTTCCACAAAAATGTTTGGATGAATAAAATAATTCGGGTCGGTCTTACATTTTACCTTTGTAGGAGAACCCTGGAAGCCGTAGGAGCGATTTTAAAAATGTTTAAATTAAGCTTTGTATGGCAACGCTGTTATATGTATGAACACTAATGCTAATAAAATATCTGTTTTGGGTGTGTTTCAATAATATAGACATGACTGTTTCTGTTTTTTTCTTTTTTTGTTGTTTTTTTATTATTACATGCAAAAGTATGTTCTTTGTTGTTGTTGTAGACTCAAAAAAACGAGGTAGTCTTGGTTTTTTGCTTATATCTCGGTCATTTATCGGGAAATTTTGCTGAATTTCAATACCGATTTTCTCGCGATTATCTGTGACAGTTTGATACCACATTCGGGTCTATGCGATATCGGGGGCTTCAGAAAGTTGATTTCAACCAAAACACGGACAGACGGACTGACGGACATCGCTAAATCGGCTTCCCTATCTATAGGGTTGGGCAGTATTTCAAATACTTGTATTTGAAGTACGTATTTGAAATACAAATACGTATTTTGTATTTGAAATACCACCTTCTAATGTATTTTGTATTTTGTATTTGAAATACCTAACACTGAAGTATTTTATATTTTGTTTTGGAAATACTTATGATGTCAAAATACATTTTTTTGTTATACAAAAAGTTGTCATTAGCTAAATTAAAAAATGTTGCAATTTTCAAAAAAAAAACCGAATGGGAACTTTGTCTTCGTATTCATTTATGTCTTCGCCTTAGTAAGGTTTGTACGTTTTTTTTCTGGACTCACTCATTCAGGTAATATCAAGAGCTCAGCGGATATTTGGAAACGTGAATGTCAAAAAATTAAATCTATTATAAAGAAGGGGTGTATGTATGTATGTATGTATGTTTTTATTTTATAGCTGGCCACATCAAAGGATCGATTTTTGTGAAATTTTTACAGAGTGTTACTTTAAGTCTGAAAGGAACAATAGGCTACTTTTCTTGGAAATTATTGCTGCCACGCCCACAATACGCTCATTTGTGTAGGAAGGTAAGGTTATGAACTGCCTAACAAAATTACCCAAGGCCATGTTGATCAAACGCGTAGAGCTAAATACATGAAATTTTTAGCACGTGTTAAGCTTTACATGTTTGTTTAAATGCACATTAATTTTTAAACATTGGGCCCGTAGAGGGATAAAAAGGGGACAAAAAGGGAAAAGTCTGTAACCTATTATCTTTTGATGTATACAAGATAGAAACATAATTAAAAAAGTTTTGCGTTTTCCTTAAGAAATAAACAGACGGGTATCTGGTGATTTTTTTTAATTTTGGACCGAAAGGGAAAAAATAGGTTTAAAATGTATTTTGGTACTTTTGGGTACTTTAAGCTACTTTTAAACCAATAAAGATAGAAACATTATTTAAATTGCTTTCGATAGGTCTTAAAAATGTGATTACGTTTGTTGTACTTTTTTCAATTTTCGACCCAAAAGGGGAAAAAATGGTTAAAAATATATTTTTATTTTTGTACGCGTTTTTTGTAACTTTAAACCAATAAAGATAGAAACATTATTCAAATTGGGTGCGACAGGCCTAAAAATAATAAAAATTAAAGTGGTGAGATGAAGAATATATAAAAGAAAAGGTTTTGCCATGATATGAGAAAATGAATGGCAGGCCGTAAATTTCGTTCTAACCCAAGAATTAACAATTGCTAACGAGAGTATGTGTAAAATAAATAGTATTTCCGTATTCGAATTTTAATTAAAACTTCGGTTAAATAGAAGATATTTACTACCAGTAAATTCAGTACCGAACAAAGAGTGCTGATAAGGAGTTGTAGCGGGCTCTGAAAATGCATTCCACTCGGCTTGTGTCGGGAAACTAAACTTTTTCCAAATATTTCTGCAAATGAAAATCTTATCACAACAAATTTGAACCAATTAGCCTGATAAACTACAAAGGAAATTTTAGAAATAAAAATTGTTCAAAAATACGCTAGAAATAAATATGTATTAGAACGGTTTGGGTCCTTTTTTAATTGTTGGACCCTATAGGGAAAAAGGGTTAAAATTATGTTTTAGTAGCTTTTGTAACTTTAGAACTACCACTAAAAATAGAAAAGTTATTTCAATTGCATTCGTCAGGTTACCAAAGTATGTTAATCTGTTAATAAAGTAGCCCTTTATTATATATAGAAGTTTATAAAAGAATTTTTTATGAATTCCCAATTTTTATATGTTAACTAAAGAGTAGGGCTGACATTTAATTTGTTGCAACCTAAGTGGGGCAATCTATAAAAAAAAAAATATATGAATGCTTTTATTTACATATTTTGGTAATTCAACTACGATTGGTGTAGCGAAGCACACCGGGGCTAAGCTAGTTTTGTATAAAAATTAAAATTTTTTTGACATTCACACTTTTAAACACAACAAGTAAGATCGCTATATTTGGCTGTGCCGAATCTTATATACCCTTTACATTGGTCTTTTAATATACCTAGCCGAGTTATTTTGTACTGCAAATAATATAATAAAAATACCTTGTGCCAGTTTTAAAGTCCATAGAAAACTTAACAAAATTTTAGCGTTCGTATAATTAATAGTACAAGTGAAGAAGATTTGAGGTCGAGAGTTTTAAAAGTTTTAACATTATTCATACTAAAAGGTTAATAAAAGTTGTTAATTTTTATAGGATGTTTAAGTCCCCCTGCTCCTCTCCAACTTTTTTTTCAAAATGTAGGTCTTTTCATCGAATTACTTTTTGTAAAACACTAGAAGTCGATAGCTGTTATAGTTTCCGAGATATATCGTATCGAAAATTTTATAAAAAATGTAAATTTTTATGGGAGCTACCTCTTTCCTTCCCTTTTTTTTGAAGTGTAGGTCTTGTTGCATAATTACTTGTTGTAGAACATTTAAAGTCGATAGCTCTAATAGTTTCTAGGATTTAGCGCATGAAATATTTGAGAAAATTTGTGCAATTGTAGACAAAAAAACACTTCCCCTGATCCTATCGGAAAAAAAATCTTCCCTTATTGAGGTCCCTATTTTCAGAGTATCCGTGCCAAGTTTTGTGGCAAGAATGACTATACTTACTGAGATATATAGGGATATATGCACGGATTTTTTCCTAAAAAAATTATATTTCCAATAGTTTAACACCAATAACTGACTCCGGAAACTTAATTTCAACAGACTGACAGATGAAATGACTATATCAACTTTCCTATCTGTAAGGATCCAGAATATATATACTTTATAGGGTCGCAAATGGATAATAAAGAAATTACAAACGGAATAACAAGCTGATATATACCCTTATCACTATGTGAAGGGTATACAAAAGAAATGCAGGGGGTGCATTTTTGAATTCATCAAGGCTTTACTTTTAATTTATTTTGTTTTTCACATACAGAGAACAAAGGCACATTCAACCAGGTAATACTGAGGCCCAGCTGATTAAAATCTATTTGACATTTTCACGTTATAAAAATTTAATTTTTTACATATGAAATATTTAATTTTTCTGACATTCTACCGTTCAAACACAAAAAGGAAATGCAGAGGGTGAATTTTTTGAATTTACTTTGGGCTTACCTTGTTGATTGTGCTTTGCAGAGAACTGTTTTCATAAAATTTAACACCAGTATGTGTTTATCAGGACCTGTAGAAAGATTGGTTTTCTTTAGCAGTATTTATATATTTTCCAACAAGAGGCTGCTTATCTGATTTAACTTTTAAAAATCTAGTGTTCATGATTAATGGTTAAAAATGTATTTTGTATTTTGTATTTTCTATTTCAAATAAAAGATACTAAAATACTGTATTTTGTATTTGAAATACTCGACTTGAAAGTATTTAGTATTTTGTATTTGAAATACAAGCGGAACAAGTATTTTGTATTTCAAATACAGCAAAGCATGTATTTTGCCCAACTCTGCCTATATATAAGGGTCCAGAATATATATACTTTATGGGGTCCCAAATGGATAATAAAGAAATTACAAACGGAATGACAAACTTATATATACCCTTATCACTTATGTGAAGGGTATAAATATATGTTATAGCTTTTTTGTAATAGGCTGTTTTCTTAAACGCAGTTTGCATTGCATCACGAAATTTAAATTTTTTCTGGCAACAGAGCTGCAGGTTTTTATAATGTCTTCGGCTCCCAGATGAGTCTTTATAATTATAATCAAGGTTGAAAACCGAAACGAATAACGGTATCGGTAACGGCATAAAAAATTTTTTATTTTGGTATCGGCATCGGTATTTTGATTTTATCGTTATCGCTAACGATATTAATTCTTTAATTTCGGTATCGGTATCGGTATTCTGATTATATCAGTATCGGCATAGGTACTTATTTAATGGTATTTACAAAAAATAAAAAAAATCTATATTCAATTTAAATACATAGTTAAGTTTTTATTTACATGTTCTCTTTTTTATTAGGCTAATAAAAAAACAAGAAAACCCCCACAACTTCTTCAGAGTTGGCCTTAGAGCAATAAAGTGTACGACCGACCCCCATTAATTTCTTCTTCCAAACATATTCCTATACTTACCCTCTATCTCCACGCCCTAAGGGGGTTTCCATACAAAATTTACAAAAATTATGTAAAAATGCCCACAACTTCTTCCGAGTTGGCCCTAGAGCCATAGGTAAATCTTCGCGCCCTGAAGGGGTTGCCATACAAAATTTCCAAATTGATATGCAAATGCCCACAACTTCTTTAGAGTTAGCCTTAGAGCAATAAAGTGTACGACCGACCCCCATTAGTTTTCCCTCCCAAACATATTCCTATACTTACCCTCTATCTCCACGCCCTAAGGGGGTTTCCATACAAAATTTACAAAAATTATGTAAAAATGCCCACAACTTCTTCCGAGTTGGCCCTAGAGCCATAAAGTGTACGACCGACCCATACTAGTTTGTTCTCCCAAACATATTCCTACAACATACTTACCCCCTATCGCCACACCCTAAGGGGGTTGCCACACAAAATTAAAAAAAATGATATGCAAATGCCCACAACTTCTTCAGAGTTAGCCTTAGAGCAATAAAGTGTACGAGCGACCCCCATCAGTTTGCCCTCCCAAACATCTTCCTAGAATATACTTACCCTCTATCTCCACGCCCTAAGGGGGTTGCCATACAAAATTTACAAAAATGATGTAAAAATGCCCATAACTTCTTCAGAGTTGGCCTTAGAGCAATAAAGTGTACGACCCACCCCTGCTAGTTTGTTCTCCAAAACATATTCCTAAAACATACTTACCCCCTATCTCCACGCCCTAAGGGGGTTGCCATACAAAATTTACAAAAAGGATATGAAAATGCCCACAACTCCTTCAGAGTTGGCCTTACTAGAGCAATAAAGTGTACGACCGACCCCTATTAGTTTCTTCTCCCAAACATATTCCTAGAACATACTTACCCCCTACCTCCACGCCCTAAGGAGGTTGCCATACAAAATTTACAAAAATGATGTAAAAATGCCCACAACTCCTTCAGAGTTGGCCTTAGAGCAATAAAGTGTACGGCCGGCCCCATTAGTTTGCCCTCCCAAACATGTTCCCAGAATATACTTACCCCCTATCTCCACGCCCCAACGGGGTTGCCATACAAAATTTACAAAAATTATAGAAAATGCCCACAACTTCTTCAGAATTTGCCTTAGAGCAATAAAGTGAACGACCGACCCCCATTAGTTTCCCCTCCAAAACATATTCCTAAAATATACTTACCCCGTATCTCCACCCTCTAAGTGGGTTGCCATACAAAATTTGTAAAAATTAGGATAAAAACCCCTACAACTTCCCCGTCACCCGTGAAGCGTTAAAAAATGACACCGACCCCAATTTAAAAATTAGAAATATTTCACAAGTAAAAAAATGGTTACAAAGAAGAAAAAGTTTGGGATTGCGAAAGGTCAATGTGAAGGGTATATAAGATTCGGTACAGCCGAATATAGCGCTCTTACTTGTTTTTTTTTTTTGTTGTTATACCCTTCACATAGTGATAAGGGTTTATATCAGTTTGTCATTCCGTTTGTAATTTCTTTATTATTCATTTGCGACCCCATAAAGTATATATATTCTGGATCCTTATAGGTAGGGAAGACGATTTAGCGATGTCCGTCTGTCCGTCTGACCAGTTAATGGTGTCAAACTATTAGAAATATCCTGGAGACAATCGCTATTTAAAATCAGCAAAATCGGTTCCCTATTGACCGAGATATAAACGAAAACCCAGAGTAACCCATTTTTTTAGGACAAAATCCGGGCTTATATCCCTATATATCTCAGTAAGTATAGTCACTCTTGCCACAAAACTTGGCACGAATACTCCTACAGAAGGGACCTAAATAATGGAAAAAGTTTTTTCAGATAGGACCAGGGAAAGGGGTAGTTTTCCTACAATTGCACAAATTTGGGGAAATATTTTATGAGATATATCTCGTAAACTATAACATCTACCTACTTCAAATGTTCTACAAAATTAATTGTACGCTAAGACCTACGTTTTAGAGAAAAAAAAGTGGGGGCAAAAATAGGGGTAGCTCCCATACAAATTAACGATTTGTATGAAATATTCGATACGCTATATCTGAGAAACTATAACAGATATCGAAATGAAATGTTCTAAAAAAAGTAATTGGGCAACAAGGCCTACGCTTCACAGAAAAAATTTTTTGGGTGGGGGCAAAAAAAGGGGTAGCTCCCATACAAATTAATGATTTGTATGAAATTTTCGATACGCTATATCTCGGAAACTATAACAGATATCGAAACGAAATGTTCTACGAAAAGTAATTGGGCAACAAGGCCTACCCTTTTAAGAAAAAAATTTTTGAGTGGGGGCAAAAAAAAGGGTAGCTCCCATACAAATTAATGATTTGTATGAAATTTTCGATACGCTATATCTCGGAAACTATAACAGATATCGAAATGAAATGTTTTTTAAAAAGTAATTGGGCAACAAGGCCTACGCTTCAAAGAAAAAATTTTTTGATTGGGGGCAAAAAAAGGGGTAGCTCCCATACAAATTAATGATTTGTATGAAATTTTCGATACGCTATATCTCGGAAACTATAACAGATATCGAAATGAAATGTTCTACAAAAAGTAATTGGGCAACAAGGCCTACGCTTCACAAAAAAAATTTTTTGGGTGGGGGCAAAAAAAGGGGTAGCTCCCATACAAATTAATGATTTGTATGAAATTTTCGATACGCTATATCTCGGAAACTATAACAGATATCGAAATGAAATGTTCTACGAAAAGTAATTGGGCAACAAGGCCTACGCTTCACAGAAAAAATTGTTTGAGTGGGGGCAAAAAAAGAGGTAGCTCCCATACAAATTAATGATTTGTATGAAATTTTCGATACGCTATATCTCGGAAACTATAACAGATATCGAAATGAAATGTTCTACAAAAAGTAATTGGGCAACAAGGCCTACGCTTCACAGAAAAAATTTTTTGAGTGGGGGAAAAAAGGGGTAGCTCCCATACAAATTAATGATTTGTATGTAATTTTCGATACGCTATATCTCGGAAACTATAACAGATATCGAAATGAAATGTTCTACAAAAAGTAATTGGGCAACAAGGCCTACGCTTCAGGAAAAATTTTTTGGGTGGGGTCAAAAAAAGGGGTAGCTCCCATACAAATTCATGATTTGTATGAAATTTTCGATACGCTATATCTCGGAAACTATAACAGATATCGAAATGAAATGTTCTACAAAAAGTAATTGGGCAACAAGGCCTACGCTTCACAGAAAAAATTTTTTGAGTGGGGTCAAAAAAAGGGGTAGCTTCCATACAAATTAACGATTTGTATGAAATTTTCGATACGCTATATCTCGGAAACTATAATAGATATCGAAATGAAATGTTCTACAAAAAGTAATTGGACAACAAGACCTACGCTTCAAAGGAAAAATTTTTTGAGTGGGGGCAAAAAAAGGGGTAGCTCCCATACAAATTAACGATTTGTATGAAATTTTCGATACGCTATATCTCGGAAACTATAACAGATATCGAAATGAAATGTTCTACAAAAAGTAATTGGGCAACAAGGCCTACGCTTCACAGAAAAAATTTTTTGAGTGGGGGAAAAAAGGGGTAGCTCCCATACAAATTAATGATTTGTATGTAATTTTCGATACGCTATATCTCGAAAACTATAACAGATATCGAAATGAAATGTTCTACAAAAAGTAATTGGGCAACAAGGCCTACGCTTCAGGAAAAATTTTTTGGGTGGGGTCAAAAAAAGGGGTAGCTCCCATACAAATTCATGATTTGTATGAAATTTTCGATATGCTATATCTCGGAAACTATAACAGATATCGAAATGAAATGTTCTACAAAAAGTAATTGGGCAACAAGGCCTACGCTTCAGGAAAAATTTTTTGGGTGGGGTCAAAAAAAGGGGTAGCTCCCATACAAATTAATGATTTGTATGTAATTTTCGATACGCTATATCTCGGAAACTATAACAGATATCGAAATGAAATGTTCTACAAAAAGTAATTGGGCAACAAGGCCTACGCTTCAGGAAAAATTTTTTGGGTGGGGTCAAAAAAAGGGGTAGCTCCCATACAAATTCATGATTTGTATGAAATTTTCGATACGCTATATCTCGGAACCTATAACAGATATCGAAATGAAATGTTCTACAAAAAGTAATTGGGCAACAAGGCCTACGCTTCAGGAAAAATTTTTTGGGTGGGGGCAAAAAAAGGGGTAGCTCCCATACAAATTAATGATTTGTATGAAATTTTCGATACGCTATATCTCGGAAACTATAACAGATATCGAAATGAAATGTTCTACGAAAAGTAATTGGGCAACAAGGCCTACCCTTTTAAGAAAAAAATTTTTGAGTGGGGGCAAAAAAAGGGGTAGCTTCCATACAAATTAATGATTTGTATGAAATTTTCGATACGCTATATCTCGGAAACTATAACAGATATCGAAATGAAATGTTCTACGAAAAGTAATTGGGCAACAAGGCCTACCCTTTTAAGAAAAAAATTTTTGAGTGGGGCAAAAAAAAGGGTAGCTCCCATACAAATTAATGATTTGTATGAAATTTTCGATACGCTATATCTCGGAAACTATAACAGATATCGAAATGAAATGTTTTTTAAAAAGTAATTGGGCAACAAGGCCTACGCTTCAAAGAAAAAATTTTTTGATTGGGGGCAAAAAAAGGGGTAGCTCCCATACAAATTAATGATTTGTATGAAATTTTCGATACGCTATATCTCGGAAACTATAACAGATATCGAAATGAAATGTTCTACAAAAAGTAATTGGGCAACAAGGCCTACGCTTCAGGAAAAATTTTTTGGGTGGGGTCAAAAAAAGGGGTAGCTCCCATACAAATTCATGATTTGTATGAAATTTTCGATACGCTATATCTCGGAAACTAGTAACAGATATCGAAATGAAATGTTCTACAAAAAGTAATTGGGCAACAAGGCCTACGCTTCACAGAAAAAATTTTTTGAGTGGGGGCAAAAAAAGGGGTAGCTTCCATACAAATTAACGATTTGTATGAAATTTTCGATACGCTATATCTCGGAAACTATAATAGATATCGAAATGAAATGTTCTACAAAAAGTAATTGGACAACAAGACCTACGCTTCAAAGGAAAAATTTTTTGAGTGGGGGCAAAAAAAGGGGTAGCTCCCATACAAATTAACGATTTGTATGAAATTTTCGATACGCTATATCTCAGAAACTATAACAGATATCGAAATGAAATGTTCTACAAAAAGTAATTGGGCAACAAGGCCTACGCTTCAAAGAAAAAAATTTTTGAGTGGGGGCAAAAAAAGGGGTAGCTCCCATGCAAATAAATGATTTGTATGAAATTTTTGATACGCTATATCTGAAAACTATAACAGTTTCCGACATCAAATGCTCCACAAAAAGTAATTGGGCAACAAGGCCTACACTTTAAAGAAAGGGGTAGCTCCCATACAAATTAATGATTTGTATGAAATTTTCGATACGCTATATCTCGGAAACTATAACAGATATCGCAATGAAATGTTCTACAAAAAGTAATTGGGCAACAAGGCCTACGCTTTAAAAAAATTTTTTTTGAGTGGGGGCAAAAAAAGGGGTAGCTCCCATACAAATTAACAATTTTTTTTAAATTTTCGATATTCTATATCTCGGAAACTATAACAGATATTGAACTCAAATGTTTTACAAAAAGTGATTGGGCATCAAGGGCTACGCTCTGAAGAAAACAATTTTTGGGTGAAGAAGGGGTAGCTCTCACACAAATCGACAATTTTTATGAAATTTTCGATACTCTACTTCTGGAAAACGATTACAGCTATCGACTTCGAATATTCTACAAAAAGTAATAATCAAATAATTCATACATTTTTGAGAAAAAGTTGGAGAAGAGCAGGGGGACTAGAACATCCCATAGCATTTAACAAGTTTTATTAACCTTTAACCCTGGAGTACTAATGTTAGTCATTTCGACTAACACTAATCTTCTTTTCGTGCATAGCTTCTTTGTTGTCATACCGATCGCTCTCATTTTTTTCGTAATTTCCGTCGATGGTGTTCTCTTGCTGTGAACAGTTTAATTTCAACAGTAGGTATTATTGTTTTTTAGTTCTAAGGGTCATGTTAGTCAATTGGACTAACAATTAGTAACAACGTAACTTTTTGATATATATAAAAACATTTCAATTTTGGAATCAAAATTGTTATTTTGTTAAATGTTTTATTACAGAACACAAAATAAGTTTAAAAAAAGGGTTGAGTAATGATTTCATTACAAAGTTTTTTGAGTTTTTGACTGACGAAGATGAAAGTTTGAGTGTGCTTAGTGATACAGTGTATGCAACATGCAAGCAAATATTTTGATAATGAATTTTTTTTTGTGATTATTATTTTATTATTATTTTATTTACAATTGAATTATTTATTTTAGTTATCATATTCTTCAATTGAATTATTAATTTTAAGATAATTTTGACATTAATTTTTTTTATTTCTTTCTTGATTTGTTTTAAAAACGTACTTTTTTTACCATGGATTCTAAGCGTCTGACAAATTGTGATAAAATTAAAAAAATAAACTAGTATTTATATAATAGTATTTGAAGACATTATAATTAAAAGTTTTTATGTATTTTGAAATCTTACACTTATTTTTTATTTATTTTTTTTAAAATAAAGTGAAGCATGTATCCGCAACTATGCTTAAAATTTGGGTTTTATAAAACAATATTGAAAGTAGCACTTCTTATGAAATATTTAATTTTTTTTTAATTTTTATACATGTAGAAGACTTTAAGACTTCGCCTTTAAGAAAAAATTTTCCAACTATCGCACATAGATCTGAAAAATTTGGATATATACTTATGTTAGTCGATTTAACTAACAATTAGTATTAGTGTACACAAAAAATATATTAGTACTCCAGGGTTAAATATATATAATGTCGAAAAGTTTTAAAACTCTTGACCTCAAATCTTCTTCATCTATTTCTATTATTCATACGAACGTTAAAATTTTGTATATTTTTCTATGGACTTTATAATTCGCACAAGGTTTTTTATTATATTATTTGCAGTACAAAACTACTTGGATGGGTATATTTAAAGGCCAATGTGAAGGGTATACAAGATTCGGCACAGCCGAATATAGCACTCTTACTTGTTTTTTATTATTACATGTTCTTTGTTGTTGTTGTAGACTCAAAAAACGAGGTAGTCTTGGGTTTTTGCTTATATCTCGGGCGATTTTGCTGAATTTCAATACCGTTTTTTTCGCGACTATCTGTGACAGTTTGATTCCACATTTGGCTGGCTGCGACGTCGGGGAGCTTCAGAAAGTTGATTTCAACCATAACAGGGACAGACGGACATCGCCTAATCGGCTTCCCTATCTATAAGGATCCTGAATATATATACTTTATGGGGTCCCAAATGGATAATAAAGAAATTACAAACGGAATGACAAACTTATATATACCCTTATCACTTATGTGAAAGGTATAAAAATATTTTTAAAATGTAAAAACCAGGGTACACTTATACAGCCCTACGGGGAAGTGGACTGGTCCAAGACTATTAATGTGAAACTAACACCTTTAGAACGGGTTACAGGACAATCCTACGTAAGCAAATTTTGCATTAATTGTTTGGGATCCTGTTCAATCTTCTTTGTTTGTATTTACGCCCGTGTGTGTGTATATAAAAACAGATTTATATTTATGTGTATGAACCAGTATTTATAGTTTTTCCTTTAATCTCTTTAACACCTTTGAACCATTCACTTCATGTGTGCCTTTTTAACCGATCAAGACCAATAACTTTTGTCCAATTCATGTTTTGTACCTGTAACAGGATAGGTACGCCGACCAATTGACCCAAATTTCCCGCAGGGCGGTTATATCAAAAGCCTAGCTGAATTTTAGAAAGTGAATAACAAATTAATTAATTTTGTATTAAGTTTTAAATTTTTTGGCATTTACTTTTTGAAACACAAAACGAAAATGCAGGTGGCGAATTTTTGAATTCGCCTTGATACTACCTGTACTTTGCACTTTTTTAAGGCAAAATGTTTAAAAAATATTATTTTAAAAACATTTTTTTTAGCTTCTAAATCAAAGTCAATTTTTTGGAAAAAAAAATATAAATTAAAATTCAATTAATAATTGATAGCCTTGAAAATACATTTAAGTTTACTGTTTGGGATATTAAAAAAGAATTTACTATTTCAGATGTATACGTAAATAATAAAACAATATTTGGTTGATTAAAACAGCTCCGCGTTGGATCGAATCACAATGACTGCATTTAAACTGTCCTCATTTAACCTATTGCGGCTAGGGTTTAATATATATTTTACCCCCGAAAATAATCTTTCTACACTAACTTGTGTACCTGGTACAGCTAACACAACTTTTGCTATAGCATATAATTCTGGCTTAGTTTTACCACCAATTAAGAACATTTATGTGCCTTTGTACACGTTTTTCATTTCTAAAAGCATTTAGCAACTCACTTAATATGCCATTGTTTGGAGTTAAAGAGGAATTTTTTTCCATACTTTTGAGAACTGTTTCTACACAGTCGGATGATGTACTCGAGCTGCAGTTTGCATCATTATCAGAGGCTATGTGAAAGTTTTGAGATATGGTGTTCATTCTGACACTAATTGCCCGTTCAACTAAGGTACCCTTAAGAACAATATTCCAACGTGGATCCAAGAACAGCGCACCTAGAAAGGCTCCATTTTCAAATAGAATTTTCTCCTTCTTTTTTGTTTCCTCAAGTAAATTGTATGAAAAATTGTTTTTAACCTTCGGAAGTTCAATTGTGCATGTAAACCAAGCGTTTTTAGATTTTTATTAACAAAGCATATAATCGTAATACAGGTATCAAAGGAAACGGTATTTTGTTACCGGTATCAGAGGAAACGTATTTTGCGAAACAAATTACTTCGGTATCGGTATCAATACCGGTAACCAAATTTAAGCGGTATCGGTAGCTCCCATACAAATTAATGATTTGTATGAAATTTTCGATACGCTATATCTCAGAAACTATAACAGATATCGAAACCAAGTGCTATACAGAAAATTATTTAACATCAAGGGCTACGCTCTTAAGAAAAAAATTTTTGAGTGGGGGCAGAAAAAGGAGTAGCTCCCATACAAATTAACAATTTTTATTAAATTTTCGATATGCTATATCTTGGAAACTATAACAGATGTCGAAATCAAATGTTCTACAAAATCAACAAATCAACAATTTTTATGAAATTTTCGATACGCTATATCTCGGAAACTATAATAGCTATCCGCATCAAATGTTTTACAAAAAGTAATTGGACAACAAGGCCTACGCATTAAAGAAAAAAATTTTTGGGTGGGGGGTGAAGAAGGGGTAGCTTCCATACAAATTAACAATTTTTATAAAATTTTGGATACGCTACTACTCGAAAACTATTACAGCTATCTACTTCGAATATTTTACAAAAAGTAATAATTAAATAATTCATACATTTTATGGAAAAAGTTGGAGAAGAGCAGGCGGGCTAGAACATCCCATAACATTTAACAAGTTTTATAAACCTTTAAATATGAATAATGTCGAAAACTTTTAAAATTCTCGACCTCAAATCTTCTTCATCTATTTCTATTATTCATACGAACGCTAAAATTTTGTATATTTTTCTATGGACTTTAAAACTCGCACAAGGTTTTGATTATATTATTTGCAGTACAAAATTACTCGGCTGGGTATATTTAAAGACCAATGTGAAGGGTATATAAGATTTGGCACAGCCAAATATAGCGCTCTTACTTGTTAATTATTGATTTTATTTTTTAGCAGAAATGGTAATCATATATATTATATCTTTGTAAAAATAGGAAGTAAAAATTTTTTTAAATAACGTTCCTTAGCTTTAAAAACATACTTATAAAAATACTTTTAAAAATCTATTCTTACAATGAAACTTTTTACATTAAAGATTATTTTTTTTTTGTTTTTTGTTACACAAAGTTTACATAAAGGCATTTTTTATGATATAACTTCCATGAAATTTTTTTATTCTAAGCGAACTGTGTAGAAAAGTAGTCTCTTCATACTTTTTTGACAACAAACAAAAATTTAATTAAGGGAATATATATATATATATATTGTAGTCCGTCCATATTATAAAAAAAAAATATCTAAATAACGAAGAAATTTTTTTAAGAACGCATAAAGCAAAATGGAAATGAACTTAAAAAAAGTTATTAAAATTAAATACAAAATATGCCTCAGTTATTACAGAATTAGATAATTTTTTTTCACACATATTCCATTGGGCGAGTTTAATTTACAGTTAAAACTTAAAAAAATAGGTGCATTTAGGTATTAAAAATTAAGTTTTTCTTGTTTTCTTTGTTTTAAATGTTTGGTAACATAAAATGCATTGCATGTTACCAAAAGCATTTTTAATGACAAAACAAAAATTTTTATCTTCCATTATACTATTTTGTTTGCTGGTTTATTTTGAAATTAAATCAAAGCTGAAAAAACAAGAAAGCTGAAAAAAAAGCAGTAAGCATCCGCACATGTGCACTCGTTAACACTCAATTAACGACTGAAGCATTAAATACATTCCTCGCTACAGGCCACCGAACACAATTAGTCAAAAATAGAATACACGTGTGCTTATGAGAATAATTTTTTAATTGCTACAATGCAACACAACTACGGGTTGCTGTCAATGCTAATTTTGTGGCGTGGTCGAAATTAAACTAATTTCTATTTTTATACGCGACAGATAACAGATTAGTGCTGCCAATACGGTAAGATGCAAAAAATATAGCTTAAACAGTACAAAAAGACTTTAGGTGGCACCACAGAAAGTCATATTGCTTATATGTTTATATTGTAGTGGTAGTCTAGTAAATATTTCAGTAGCAGCCAGTCGGACACAAATTTAGCAAGAAACTTTTGTGTTCGTGTGTTCCTGTGTTCTTGTTGCTTGAATGTGTTTAATGCATGAAATCAAACTGAAATAAAAGAGAACAAGCGTCGGTGTGAGTTTTTTTTATTGTTTTTGTAGCACAATTGTGCACTAAAAATGAATTTTTGACAACCTCTAGTTTAAATGCAGTCATTGTGATTCGATCCAACGCGAAGCTGTTTTATTCAACCATATATTGTGTTCCTTATTATTAACACATGCATCTAAAAAAGTAAATGCTTTTTAAATATCCCAAAGAGTAAACTTAAACGTATTTTTCAAGGCTATAAATTATTTTTTAAATTTTAATTTATATTTTTTTTCTGACTTTGATTTAGAAGCTGAAAAAATGTTTTTGATATAATATTTTTTCAACATTTTACCTTTAAAAATACCAAAATATTTACCAGGGTACCGTTGTATAGGTAGTATCAAGATGAATTTAAAAATGCGCCCTCTGCATTTCCTTTTTGTGTTTGAAAATGTAAATGTCAAAAAATTTAAAACTTAATACAAAATTAATAAATTTGTTATTCACTTTCTAAAATACTTATAGTCAGCTACACAGAAAAAATACAAAATGGATTTCAATCAAGAAATTCGTTAACCCAATTAAATTTGTATTGATTCTCAGCCTGCAAAAAAATTGATAGTATCAATTAAAAAAATTTAATTGAAATAGAACAAAATTATCAACCAACTTTTTAATTGATTCAATTAAAATTTTTGGTTAAATTTTTACAAAAAATAAAAAAAAACTTATTAATAATTTTTAATAATTTACTCTTTTCTTTATATAAATTGAATATTTTATATTTATTTACAATAATTTAATTTTTTTATTACATATATTTTTATGTTAATATTTTATTCAATTTATTACAAAAAAAACTAATGTTATTAGTTTTACTTACATACGTAACCGGTCTCAGCAATAACTCGAACCTGCGTCCTTATCAATGCAAGGCGGACGCTCTATCCCTTCAACCAACAAACCACCCTGCTTTTTAAAGTGTAAATATTACTTTTATTTACACCCCCTACAAAATAAAATAACCTCAAGTCAAATGAGGACAACTCAACACACCTTATTAATCATAAGCAAAGGCAAAACAAAAACAGAAACAAAGATCAACGAAACTGAAAATGACAAAAATATCAAAAACAAACACATAGGAATAAAAAAGATGAAAAAAAATTAAAAAATAAATTTTAACCGAGTCAAGCATTGAACCCGGCACCATGGAATTTACAGGCTGAGACTCTGACCACTAGACTACAAAGACATTGGATTTTGGTTGTCTTAATTCTTATTTATATTATCGTTTATGTTTGTTTTTTTTTTTTTGTATACACAACATAAGCTGTCTTGCATACTTGAAAAAACGAGGGCACAAAAATGGTAAACTACAAAATGACTGCTTTTTAAAAGAACTTTTAAATAAGCATCACTGTCTTGGTTAAATTTCTATAAAAACCTATATACCTATTTTGTTGGGACAATTAAATTACTTATTGAAATCCGTTTTGGCTTTTTAATAAGCGCGTTCATTGGAAAATATATGGAAATAATTTTTTCTGTATAGGCTCTTGATATAACCTGTATAAGTGTATCCTGGTTTTTACATATTTTAATGAATACTGATTTTTTATCTATTTTAAAAATATTCTTTTATTATACAAATGTTTGATGTTTGAAATTTTATTTTATGTTCCTATTGGTTTTTAAAAATGTTTTTAAGCAATGTACCTACTTCTACAAGTCAGCAATTTTTTTTTATTATCCTAATAAAAAGAGAACAAATAAATAAAAATTTAACTATGTTTTTAAATTGAATACATATAGATTTTGTTTTATTTTTTGTAAATACCATTAAAGCTACCTTCCCACTATTCTAGAAGTGTTTAAATTTTCATTGGATTTTGAGAGAGCCAAATAAAATGATTTGTGGTTTGACTGTCAAAAAATCAAATAGGAAATATTGCGCATTACATTTTGTGTCTACACTATAACATTTTGAATAAAAGCAACAGATGTTAATATTATTGTCATCAGGGAGGATGGGAAGCGTATAACATATAATTCATGGTGCAGTTATATGTATCAGGTGCTGGTGTTTTTACAACAACAAAATTTGGTAAATAAAATTTTCGTTTTAGTTGTAGTTTTCGTTGGCTCAGGTGTGAAAAAAGATATATAAAAGTAAAAAACTTTGTCAACCCAGCCTCGCTTTATGCATGAAAAAAGTAGATCAGCTGTGCTCGTAACATCACCTGGTCAACATAATTGCAAAAAAAGATATATAAAAGTAAACAAATTTGTCAACCGAGCCTCGATTTATGCATGAAGAAAGTAGATCAGCTGTGCTCGTAACATCACTTGGTCAACATAATTGCAACATGGTATAATTTTTAGACTGATGAATACTATGCAGCGTGAACATTTATTTCTGATTCGTTTCTTAATTCGATGTTAAAAAGAATAATGCTTTTAAATTGATTTAGTTTTAGTGGAAATAAAGTATTTTTTTAAATTTTACAAGTTTGCTTTAAAAAAATTATGTAAGCTGAGTCTTTCGAAATGCACGTGATCAAATACTCAACAGAGTATATTATTGGAACGCATTCCCATTTCTTTGTTTTTATTTTTTCTTCCAAATAATTTTTATAATGAATCACTCAAAATTGCAATTTATGGTTGCATTTTAATTGTTTAATATATAGAATGAAATTACTGCTAATGTTGAATACATTTGACAATATAAAACATTTGATTATATAAACTGTAAAAATATTAAAGTATTTAGCTTTCCTAAAACTTTACAATTCGTTTTAAAAATCACAAAAATCGTTTACATTAGCTGACTGTTTATTAAAATTATTTTCATTAGTATTATTCCGTAAAGTTAAAACCCTATAAAATTTTTATTATTTAATTTTTTTTTGTAATTTTTATGTTTGTTAAAGGTATTGTCAGGCATTATTTTTTAACAAAATCATTTTAATTCATTGTTTAAAAAAACTAAACATGATGTAGAAGAATATAGTTTAGCTTCTGTTACTTTTATTTATGAAGTTTGTCATAATCGCGTTAAAAATGTTTTCCTTTATTATTGGGACATAGTCAAACTTCATACATATTTTTTAAATATTTTTGTTTGTCCTAAAAGTGTTTTCGTAAATTTTCCACTAAAAAAATTTTTAAAAATACGTTAAAATGTCTGTAAATGAAAAAAATATTAGAGTCGTTCACAAAATCGAATTAACATATTTTTTAATACTGCGATATTTTAATTTTATTACTCAAATATAGTTTGAAAAGTTTAAATTTAGTTTTGTGAGAAAAAAAAACTATATATTGGGTTGATAATTTTGTAGTTATAGTAAATATATATTTTGTTATTATAAATGTAGTAATTTTAAATGAAAAACATTAATTTCTTAACAATTTTTTAGGTACAAATATCGCAGTAATAAATAAACGAAGATAACACTTGTTCCAAGAACTGCGTAAATATTTTATTTTCTATAGGTTTAAATTAAATAATTTCATTTAGGCTTACAAAGTGTGCCAGTAAATAGTTAAATTTAACGTTTTTAGCATTATATTTTTTTAGACATTTGTAAATTACAATTGTTTTCTTTTATTTCAGTTTTCCATGCCTGATTTTCTTTATGTTCATCTGTATGTATGTATGTATGTATGCAACTCAAATAAAATGCGAAGTATAATGGTTTAGAAAAATTTCTAAAAATGAAGAGAGCCATTCTAGTGCCAAATTTCTTTACGTATTTTTTGGCATTTTATAACATACTGCCTTCACACTATTATACTTTCTCATTTTATTTGAGTTTTTTACATGTGTTTTAACTCAGTATTATAGTCTGAATGTACCTAAAGTAAGTATCTATACCGATACCTATATAATCAAAATACCGAGAGCGATACCGATATAATCAAAATACCGCTACCGAAATGACAAATTTTTTAATACCATTACCGATACCGTTATTCGTCTCGGTTGCCAACCTTGGTTTTTATATATTCAATGCGCCATTTTTATAACGCTTTGCTTGCCATGTAACGGCATTTCTCAAAGCGAGTGTATAAAAGGCAATCATCAAAAAATATGAATGGTTGCACTGCAATGGCACTTTAAACTTTAAAATCCTTGTTATAATATACAGCATTCTAATAAAAAACATTTTTAATATTATTAAATAAACATGGTTAATATGAAAATGGTTATTCAAAGCGGAAGAACCTTATTTTTGATTTCGTTCTTTTAAGCCGAACACATTAGATATACATACATATATAGTGTATATAAATACAAATCGTATATTTTAGGTGTAGAGTATTAAGGTTAAAGGGCCTTCAAAAACCCTTTCATTTGGTACCAATAATGCGAGATTTAAAAAGCATATTATGGTTAAAGTAGCAAAAGATTTTCAGAAATTTCACAAACATTTTCTCTGTAAACACTTATTCATAATATTATATGAAATTTTAGTCATACTTATGTATAATGAAGTTTTTTGGTTCTGGCTAAAGTCGAACACCTTTAAAAAAATCGTCAAATTTTTAGCAAAAATCGTTCAATCATCAAAAGCCATTTTTGTAGCCAAAAATCCCTAAATCTAGCACCTATGTTCATCATAGAGGTGCCGTATACGACTTAATATGTACAATTTATTTGTTTAGGTTTTTGTTTACTCTATTGATTTCAACTATATTTAATTTTTTAATGTTTGCAAGCTATTTAACATGAATTGTAAGATGCTTTTTTAAATAAAAGCTTTACGCCAATACTCCAAGGAAGCTTTAAAACCTATCAAAAGGTATAAACTAAAAGTTTGTATCAAAGTTTTGTTTAGGGTTAATATGAAATATAAATATTAAAGTAAAAGAAATATTAATAAATACATACCTATCGAAAGTTTTAAATGATATTTCTTTTTCATAAATATTTTGAATTCTTATTTATCGTTTTATATATTTTTCCAATGTGTTGTTCAAGAGTTCGTTAAAATGAACTAAAATCTTTTAAAGAGTATCATGACCACTGCATAAAATAAAATTATGTATTAATATAACAGAGATTAAAATAACTCTTTTACAAGAAGTTAAAAATGCTAAACAGTGATCACCGTCACTGTTTAAAAAAACGGGCATTTTTAAATTACATTTACTGTCCACAATTTTCCCTTAAAATCACGGGATCGCTCATCTCTAATATATACATACATATATTCAGTCATACATACATATGCACATTCATACATACTTACATATGTACATTCAAACATACATACATACATGCATACATACATACATACATACATACATACATACATACATACATACATACATACATACATACATACATACATACATACATATATACATACATACATACATACATACATACATACATACATACATACATACATACATACATACATACATACATACATACATACATACATACATATATACATACATATATACATACATACATACATACATACATACATACATACATACATACATACATGCATACATACATACATACATACATACATTAACAGTTACCGTTACGACCTTTTAGTTTCAAATAAGTCAGGTCCAATGATGCCTCCTGACCAAATTGCACACCAGACTGTCCCTTTCAATGGATGCAAAGGTGACTCATGAATAATTGAAGGGTTTTCCATTGCCCAGAACCAGTGTGACCAAATTTTCAAGTAAAGTTAAAGCTAAATCACCTTTAAAAACTGCTAAAAAGAGCTAAAAATAGAGACTTTAAGCCAAAAAAATTAAGCTAAATTTGTTTATAAAGTAAAATTCATCACATTTGCAATGCTTAGTTTTTTGTTTGCTGGGCAATTTTCTCTTATCCAATACAGACGCATTTCATTAAATGAGAGTTTTGACAACCTATGATTTAAACTATCCTCATTTAACCTATTGAGGGTAGGGTTCAAAATACATTTTACCCCTGAAAATAATCTTTCGACACTAACTTGTGTACCTGGTACAGCTAACACCAAGTTTTTTGTTTACAATGTTACAAGACGAAATATTGTTAAAAAAAGAAACTGCAAGTATAATACAATCATCTTTGTTTGCTTTGTTAGGAAACAAAACAATAACAGCATTGCAGTTGTGGAACGTGAAGTTAGCAATACTATTTTTAAGAAACAGTGTTAATTCATGTGACATTTAATGTTATATGTACATGTGTTTAGTTTTTGCTACTTGCATTATTTCTTGGACTTTTATTACCAAAGCAGGGGATATATATATAACAATTTGAAAAATTGTACATATAAAAAATATGGTAGCTCTTAATACCATCTGATAGATGGTTAAGGCTACGCTACGCTAATTAGTGTTAAAACTAAAATAGAGATGGCGTTAGTAATAAGAAGTGGAAAAAAGAAAAAGCTTTGGTTTAGTTGGTTTAAGTGGAAAAAACTTCGTGCCGACTCACCTCGCCACATGGATCAGTGGGTTAAATGGCTGATGTTTACAACCAAATTAATAAACTAACAACCGAACAAAGAGTACTGATGATGAAAATCGTAGCTGTTTTTCGAAAATGCATTCTACTCGGCTAGTATCGGTAAAAATCTTGTTTTTTCAATAAAATTTCCTTTCTTAACTAACGCTAATAAAGTAGTAAAAACTAAAAATATTAATTTCTTCATTTGCAAATAAATGAGAATTTAGTATAGTATTGAACTTGAGCCTGATAAAGAAAAAAAAATTGTCTTAAAACAAATAGTTCAACTAATAAATAAAGAGAAAACTTACAAAGCACATAATCTAATATATTAAAGGAAACTGTATTTTGTTACCGGTATCAAAGGAAACGGTATTTTGATGCCGGTATTTTGCGAAACAAATTATTTCGGTATCGGTATCAATACCGGTAACTAAATTTAAACGGTATCAGTATCGGTAACGGTTGCCAACCTTGATAAAAACCATTCACTTTGTAAAACATTCGTTTCCTTTGTTAACAGCTCGTTGCATTACAAAAAAATGAAGTGTGAAAAATTTTTAGAAAAATTGAAAAGTTGAATTTTTTGTTTAATTAAATACAAAAAATTAAGTTATATGTATGTTTTAAATGTTTAGTTTTACTTAATCAGCAACGAAACCATTCACATATTCATTGCTTTTACTTTAGCTAGACATTCATTGCCTTTTGACGTATAAGCAGAAGGCAAGCAATACACGGCATCGTTTTCGTTGCTTTAGCTTTTTATGATTGTGCCGTGTCTTGCCTTTTTAAAATGATGTGAATTGACAACAGAGCACTCATTTTTTGTGATTGCATTCACTAGCCTAAAATATGGCATTCAAACCGTTGTCTGATAAGTATCTAATATTTCTTAATTAAATGCTGTTTCTAAATTTTTTCCCCAAAAATGTGTTGTTTAGAAATTTAACACAATATTTTTTATGAATAGTATTTGAAATAATTCAAAGAGTCAACCAGTGTAAATATGTTACAAGTTTTTTGTATGGGGGTTTTTTGAAACAAATGTAAAAAAAGATTGTCTCGCATTGCTAAATAATGTTCGAAGGACCAAACGCGTTCTGTCATTTTAAGGCCAACACTACAATTAGCTACTTTTCATAAATAATTATTAACTTAAATAGAAAAAAAAACTTTAAAAAAATTATATACATATGCAGGCACATATGTATGTATTTATGTTCATGTGTATGAATTTACATACGTATGTATGTATACATATTTTTATTATAATAGGTTCATTCGTAAAGTCTAGTAACTTAGCAAAAACTGAGTAATTTTACGAAATTTCTCTCACTTAAAATTTTTAAGGTAAGGAGTACGCGAACGGAAAATTTTAACACAAAATTTTACTACTCAAAACATCTGATGGATTAAAATATTTTGCATTTACTTGATTACTCGAAAAAATGCATTAAATTTTTTAATGGGTTTTGGGGTTAAAGTCTACTACAATCACCACCACAAACAATGGGCTTGCTCCCTATGCCAATATATTTTTTTCAGAAATGCTAGCTTTACTTTGACCACACGAATATATGGATACCCAGCCAGACAGATAAACTTAAATTGGCTAAAGAAGTGATTCTTAGTCTGTCGGTATAATTTAAGTTGAGTCTCAGACTTTTCTTTTTTTTTTTTGTGCGTTACTTAGAGCAATACATACTGCTAGGGATAGACTTAGCGGTAATGAAAAAGAACACGAATAGGTATTTAAATTTGGGTATTAATTAACTGCACCGAGTACCTAAGTATTTAGCACTTTTTCAACCTAAAAAAATATAAATATTAAAAAGAAAAAGCCACAACAAAATTTTCATGGGTCCAAAAAACAAGAAATTAGACGTGAAGTGTTCACCTGTAACATTTCGGTACATGCGGTTTGGAAATTTTTAGTATAAATTTTTTTGCAGATGAAACGTACAGAAATAACAGCTTGGGGACGAATTCGATTAAATAATATTTACGCCAAATGACGAGGCAGATAATTTCTTTGATGAAGAAACTGTAAAAGAAATAAATTCGTGGGTTGATTCTGCAGTAAAATTACTCATTTGCGGAGTAAAAGATTTGAGACCATTAGTTGACAAATCAATAAATTTTAAAAATTAAACACAAATGTTGCAAAAAATATCAGAAAACCTCTGCAAAAAAGGTTACATTTTTAACTCCACTCAAGTTATTCAATTTGTTAGCTGTTTATTTTTTTTCACTTATTTTGTTTACATCAAAAAACATATGTTTTTTTACTAGAAAATTTCACTTGTAAAATTTTGTCTAGTAAAAACTTTTAGGTACTCAGTGAGAAAACTCAGCGCCGGCGCTATCCTTTTTGTCACCCGGTGCACTTTTGAAACGGCCGCCCTTATATGTCCGTTTCCACATCACCCTAGAGGTAGAACTTTCGATGCATTTTTTTAAGAGGTTTCCCACAAAGGTATAAACCTCTACAACAAAAAAGAAAATAAAAATTTTTAATCTATATAACTTTAAATAGATTTTTTTAATATATACTTCAAAATTAAAAAAAAAATAATAATAAAAATAATAAAACGAAATAAATAGTTATAAAATTAAAATTTAATTCTACGTGCTTTTATTTTTGCAAAATCATTTATTAGGTCATTATAATCTAAGTTTTTTAATAGATCACTTTCAATCGCTAAAGTTGCTAGCCCTGTTAATCTTTCCTGTGTCATTGTAGTTCTTAAATAATTCTAAATTTTTAACAAAATTTTTAGAGCAATTACTGGATTTGAACACAATATTTCTAATTTTTTTTCAAGAATAAATTCTAATGTTTTAATGGACGAAGTAGGTTTTTCAAAAATCAATGTTGAAGATGTTTTTAATTCATCAAATAGTTCCAATCTGTCTATATCGCAATCCTTATCTTTTGTTAACTACTTTTCTAGTGATAAACAATTATTGCGTATGTCATGTAAACTCTGTAAGATATTTTATGCAGCTCATGCAAAAAATTTAAGATTCCATTATGCTCTCTAATTTGCTCAAAACGCTCTGTCACAGGCATGATAGCTTGGTCTAATACTTTGTAATAAAATTCAATTTTAAATCTATGTTTCGGATCTGAAATTACTTCATCTCTTCTCCATAGGAAAAATGGGATGGTTTCTTGCGGCTTCTTAGTGTTGAAGATGTTGGAAAAGATGGTGTGACCTCTAGTTTTAAAGTAATTTCATTTGCTTCATTAATAAAAAGTTCAAAACTTTCATCGCTTCGAAGTTTATTTAAGAAATCTTTGCAAAAGGATAAAATATTAGATGAGAATTTTTTTATTTCTATTTTTCAGAAATTAACTGACATTCATATGGCTATTATCAAAAATGTATCAATATCTAGTTAAGTTCTTTTGTTGTTGCTTACCGTAGAATAAAGACCACTAAAAATATACTGTTCATATGGAAAGAGAAGTTGTCATGAAAAATGTGTGGCGTGCGTGTGTGTGCAAAAGCAAAAGCTTTATACTATAAATACCACTTAATATACTGCTCATATGAAATGAGGATATTATGAAATATATGTGGTGTGTGTGTATATGATGTGTTTTAATTATAAGGTCATAGAACATTAAGATGTCACTGTTTGTTGGTACTTGTACGACGCATGTGGGGTTGTGTGTATTTTGTGTTTTGGTTATTTGTTTTTATTGTTAACATTTAAACTATTTTGTTCATACCTTTGCTAATAGATAACATTTTGCGTTAATATTTTTTTTTTTTAATTTAAATTTATTAAGATCATCAAAAATTAAATTGCCGCCCTATAATTTCGGCGCCCGGTTTTACTGTGCCAACTGTGCATATGAAAGCGCCAGCCCTGAGAAAACTGTGACTTTGCGCTCTCAATTTGTGTTATCATTTACTGGATTTTGTGTAAACAAACGCAATCCAGTAAAAAATATTAAAAATTTTTAAAAACTTAGTAAACGAACGAACTTAATATTTGCAATACGAAATTATTTGGGTGGATCAGATAGCTGGGCACATATTATTTAATACATATTTACTTTTAGCGTATTTTTGAACAATTTTTTCAAAATATGTATTAAATAACACTAGGCATGGTGTAAAAATATACGTCCGCAGTGTTAATAAACATGTTCAACAACTCGCTGACGACTGATCGTCAGCAAATTGAAATTTGAAAACATAACAAAAGCGAGACAAAACTAATGCATGCAAAAGCATGCTGCCTTCATACTCATCTAAATAGAGATGAATAAGGCAAAAATTAAAAAGTGGTGAGATGAAGAATATATAAAAGAAAAGGTGTTGCCATGATATGAAAAAATGAATGGCAGGCCGAAAATTTCGTTCTAACCCAAGAATTAACAATTGTCAATAGGAGTATGTGTAAAATACAAGATAGTATTTCAGTATTCAAATTTCAATTAAAACTTGGGTTAAATAGATGATATTTACTACCAATGCTCAGTACCGAACAAAAAGTGCTGATGAGGAGTTGTAGCGGGCTCTGAAAATGCATTCCACTCGGCTAGTGTCGGGAAACTAAACTTTTTCCAAATATTTCTTCAATGAAAATCTTATCACAATAAAATTGAACTAATTAGCCTGATAAATTATAAAGGAAATTTTAGAAAAAAAATTTAGTTTTATAAGCACTGATTGCCAATGTTGTCACAAAGGATCAGTTTTCTTGAATAAATATTTCTTTGCAAACGTTTTACAATAGCTTTCACAATAAATTTAAGGCTTGTATTAACTAACTTTCTAGAAGGTAATTTTTTATTTCATATAGCTTTGGTTTGTTAAAAAAACAGAAAGCGTGCACGTCGACTACTTTAAAAATTTTGAAGTGAAAATTCACCATAAAATACGTAGAAACTTGAAAAGAGAATTAATAATAATTTAATAAAAAAAATCATTATGTAAATCTGGAAATAGTTAAAAAACAATTTATAATTTCCCCTTTCTGAACTTACAGTTTTTAATTCAAAATGAGTAAAAAATTATAACTACTTATTTTAGATGTTATTTTTATAAAAAAGTATCCTAAAAAATTTACTAAATATATGTGTCGTTCAAAATTTATACGACGGCAACTCTGGTTCTGACACAGTTTTATTTACTCTGATTTATTCACAAGCAACCGTTTATTTATTCAATTCAATCATGTGAGTTAAACTCACACAATGAATTAATTCACAATGAATTAATTCATGCGTTGACCAAACGAAGCTGATTTTATTCAAGGCAGATTTTTATTCAACTCACTCAAATCACTTCAAATTTTTGCATCAGATTAAATCAAGAGAAAACGCGATTATGCTATTCTCTGGTATGTATGTACACACAAAAAAATAATAGGGGCTATATTGAGTAAGCTTTATAAGTGAATTTCTGTTTGGATGAACAGAAAAAATTAAGTTTTACGAACTAAGTCAAATAGATGATTTCAAATCGCATTTTACAAAAAGTCCAAGCTTGTGTTACAAAGCGAATATAGTATCGTCTTCGAAATTATTTTTAACTGTTTGTTTATTTATTTAGTTGTCAATGGTAAAAAATGTTGTAGAAAATGAAGGTACATAAAAAGTATATATTAAAAAAATTTAATAAAAAAAATTTAAATTGGATAGCTTTAGGAAATGCAGAAGCAATTTATAGGGATGATATAAAAAGTAAGTAATTTATCACATTTGTTTCTTGTTGAGGTTTTTAAAAACGATTTTCTTATGACCAGAACTGTTCCCTGTAGCCAGTTTAAGAAGTAACGCAGTCATATTTCTAGGGCAAGTTTGGCTCCTCAAAATTCATATGTACCTTGTTTCTCTGCTTCCGCAAATAGGGTATTCAAGTTTTATTTGGAATCCGGTCATGGCTTTCCTCTCAGGTATATTCCACAGTACCCAAAAAGTAAAAGAAAAAATGAAATTTAGCCACGGAAGTTTTTGTTGAAGTTTTGAAAGGCATTTTTGAGTTTAATTCAACTTTCGATACAAGTGAAACTGTTGAGCATACCTGCATTAATAAAAGTACATAAATGTATATAATGCGCAAGTTTATATTTTTTTTTTGAATTTTTAATTAAATTTTGTGAATCAAAATAAAAAATTTTTAATTTAGTTTGAAGATTAACTTATATAAAAAGTGAAAATTTTATGACCGTCTGTTGAAATCAAATTTCCGGAGTCAAATAAAAAGATACGTACCAGTTATTGGTGTCAAACTGTTAGAAATATTTCAAAAAAAAATCGCTATTTAAAATAAGCAAAATCGGTTCACTATTGACCGATATCTAAGCAAAAACCCAAACCAACCCATTTTTTTAGGACAACTATTGACATCAAATGCTCTACAAAAAGTAATTCGACCACATAACCTACGCTTTGAGGAATTTGTTTTTTGTTGGGGGGTGAACAAGGGGTAGCTGCCATACAAATAAACAATTTGAATTAAATTTTCGAGACGCTATATTTTGGAAACTATAACAGTTATCGGCTTCAAATGTTTTACAGAAAGAAATTGTACAATAAAACCTACGCTTTTTTTTGCAAATTTTTTTTTATTGAATCTTTGCTTATGCAAACTAACAATAAGTATTCAAATCTTAAGACTAAGTAATTTATACTAGTCCAGCCAGTGCCAAACTAAAATTTAAGTTCTCATAATAGAAATAGTTATCTTCATCTAAACGCAATAGTATCTCTCCTTTTCAGACGGGAGTGTCTACTATGTTGCAAGATACTTCGAGCGAGCGGGTTTGGATGTGTTTCCAGCTTATTTAAATACTTGCCCACATATTTCAGGATTTCTCATTTAACAAGTGGAACTTCTAGATCCTTATGGATGTTGCTGTTTTTGACATACCACGGAGCACCAGTTATCACTCTTACGATTTTATTTTGACGGCGTTGTATAGAAGAAGTTTACAATCCAGATGAAGCACAGAATTTCTGCCCATTATCCAGTGGATTTGCGTAGCTTTAAGTTTCATTTACGTCAGCATTGCATCTATATGAGGCTTTCATGTGAGGCGGCGATTCAGATGAATACCAAGAAATTTTGTCTCGGATCGTTGAGGCACCAAATGGTTGTTAAAAGTGATTGGAGGGCACGTTTCTTTGCGTAAGGTAAAAGTTACGTGAGTACATTTTTGTTCATTTATTTTTATTCCCCAAAACCTTGCCCATTTCTTAACTTGGCTTACGTGTTGTTGCAGTTGACTCGAAGCCTCTTTAGGGTCTTTATGAATACTGAGAAAGCGGTATCATCAGCAAATGTAGACGTGTGCGTTAAACAGTTGGTTGGCATATCTGCTGTGTAAATCAAGTACAGGATTGGACCTTATATAATTTCTTGAAGTACACCAGCCCCTATTGGTTGGGAACAACTTATTTGGTTTAACTCTTTGATCAAAAATTGTCTGCCGGTAAGGTATTTTTTTAGCAGGCTTGAAATATAAGCTAGTAAATAGAGTTTTAGTTTGATTAACAGGTCTTAGTGCCATACTTTATTGAATGCTTGAGAGACATCGATAAAAAGCGCGAAGCAGTACTTGTTTTCCTCAAAGGCTTTTCTTATAACCTGCACCAGTCTGTGAATTTGTTCGATTGTACTATGTTGATGTACTGTTGATCTGGAATGCAGTTGTTGTCATTCAGGATCGGACTCAGCTTGTTTTTAAGCAGCTTTTCGAATAGTTTCGCCAAAGTTGGGAACAATCTTATAGGCCTATAAGACTCCACCTTCAAAAGATCTTTACCAGGCTTGGGAATCATCTTTACTAAGGCAACTTTCCATATTGGCGGAAAGTTTTCAAGCAGAATTATGACATTAAAAACAAAAAGAATAATTCTTTTACCTGTAAAGGGTAGCTCTAAAAGCATTTTGTTGCTTATCTTATCAATGCCAGGAGCTTTTTTGTCATTTAGGCTATCGATAGCCTCTATAACATCTGAAAATCGGAAACGTATTTCTATAAGACGTCTAGCAACAACAGGCGGTAATTCTCTTACGTCAGTGCATGAATTGGAAGTGAAGACGCTCCTTAAATGGCTTGCGAACAGATCGCATTTTTCTTCGCAATTTTTAGCCCAGGATCCTCTCAGGTTACGCTGTGGTGGTTTTGCGATTACGGGTCTTTTAAGACGTCTGGCTGTTCACCATAGAGAATAGTTTGTTTGACTTGTTGTTGGTTGTGTTAATGGAGGCATAGTAGTAGTTGCTGTATTTAACTGCTGTGAAGGGGCAGAAACTATTTCAGTCTTAGATGAACGCCTTACTAAATCAAAAACAGGGAAACCTCTATAGTTGGCAGTGTGGTTTCCGCCGCAATCGCTGCATTTCTTCACCCTGGGGTCATCTTTTGGTTTGTCGCACTTAGTCGTGGCATGCAGGTCCCCACACAGAATGCAACTTACAAAAAGCTTTGGTATGGCCGAATTCCTGGCAGTTCAAGCACTGTATTGGCCCAGATCGTTTATGTGGGGCTTCAACAACAACTCTGCGATGCAAAATATATCTTAATTTATACTTAGAGTGAGTTTCACCTTTTCTCAATTTTACATCACTAGGCTCAAGCTCCACCCGAAATAATGGTTGGCGACACCTTTTTCTATTTTTAATGTTTGATACAGTTTTAGCTTTAAAGCCTTTGCTGCACAAACTTGTCTTTATCTCTTCAGGGTCGACATTAGCGTCTTTACCTTTTATAACTATCTGGAGTCCTTTTGCGTTTTTAAGTTGGTAAATGTAGAAGTTTTTATTTGGTTTTTCAAATTCTGAAACGGCGATGCGGTAAGCGTTTTCGTGCTTTACCTGAATTTTTTTCTCGTAAATGTTACCACGCTTAATATTATAAACATAAAAATTATTTTCCCCGATTAATCCGACTAAGAACCTATTAAGGTCGTTCGAGTTTCTATCTGTCAAAAGAACAGACTGCATTTTTTGCATTTCTTGCATCATGCCAGCCATTTGCGCTATTATCTGTGTGAACTGTTTAGCAATATTGTCAATTACGGCTTCCAGACGGCTAAAATTAGGACCAGTTCGTTCACTTGTTAGCGCCTCATGTGGTCTTAAAATTTGTCCTAAAATTTCTGGAGCGAGTCAAAGTTGTTTAAAGAATTTTTATATTATCCGTTCCGGAAAATATTTCAAATCAATTTTCTACAAATAGCTAACACATAGAACAGTATTTACATCATCACACTTAAAAAGTATTAAAATATAAAATGTAACATTATATAAAGCGAAAGACCACAAATGCTTTTGCTCTTAAATTACTATCTTATAATTTATATTATAAGCTTATAAAATAAATAACTCTGCATACGTACAAATTTAAAAATATATATGTTCGTTATCAATTTTTGTTTTTTCTAGGTATGGAATCTCAACAACAAGTTCAGCGTCCATATTTTGATGATATAAATTTAAGAAATGTCACCACAGTAGCTGATGAAACGGCTGTTTTAAAGTGTCGAGTCAAGAACAAGGGAAATAGAACCGTATCCTGGATGCGTAAAAGAGATTTGCACATTTTAACTACTAACATATACACATACACAGGCGATCAACGATTTTCCGTAGTACATTCGCCAGGGAGTGATGACTGGGACTTGAAAATAGAATATGCACAGCAGCGTGATAGCGGCATTTATGAATGTCAAGTTAATACAGAACCAAAAATTAACTTAGCTGTTTTACTAGATGTAACAGGTATAAGAACTTTATTTTGTTTCCTTTTTTCTAATGCCCTACACTAATAATAACACTGGTCGGTGTCGAAAATTGATTTTAAACATAAAGGTGTTTCGAATTTTTTAGCACGTCTAATTTTTGACAAACTTCTTATAAATACTACTTAAAGAACTGCAAACGCAAATTTTTAGTCCTCAAAATCCACAGAAGGCAAGGTAATTGTTTTCTTATTAATCTGGTAATGACACTGGTCCATATTCAAACCCAATTGCCTTTGCTACTTCACCCATGTATATTATATTTCATTTTTCTTGTTATGCTCTAAAAACCTATTAAAAATTTTCAAAAAAGGACATTTACATGTGTGTATATTCAGAAACTTAAGAAACTAATTTTGTAATCAATATAATATCGATCTTACGGAAAAGAGATAAATACCTATTGTTATTTTTGATTTTTATATAGTGGTCGGTGTCATATTTGAAACCTCTTAGAGTAACTACATGATAGTTGTAGGGTGTTTTACCCTTTTACTCCCTTAGGTGAAGGAGATAGCGGGTAAGAAATAAAAATATTAACAGCAATAGAACAAATTTAGTAGTATGCAAAGTTTAATAATGGGAGTCGGTGTGACATTGGATCCGTGTAGTGGCAACTCCGAGGCAGTTGTAGAATTTTTATATGCACACATTTAAGAGAAATAAACAGGAATTATAGGGTCGGTCGTACACTTTATTTCTCTAAGACCGACTCTGGGGAATTCATGGGCGTTTTAAAATAATTTTATAAATTTTGAATGGCAGCCTCCTCAGGTGATGGGGATAGGAGGTAAGTATGTTCTAAGAATGTGTTTGTGAGATAAAACTAACTATTTTATTCCTCTAAAGGGCGACTCAAGGGAAGTTGTAAGAGTTTTTACCAAAATTTTGTATATTTTTTATGGCAACTGATACGTACTGGGAATCTTTTCTAGCCGAGTTATTTTGTATCATAATAAAAACACCTTGCAAATTTTAAAGTTTGTATGAATAATAGAAATGCCATGTAGAAGGTTTGAGGTCGAGACTTTTAAAAGATGTCTATATTATTCGTATTAAAAGTTTGAAAAAAGTTGTTATATTGTATGTGGGGCTCTAGCCCCCTGCTCCTCTCCAACTATTTTATTCAAAAATTTATGAATTATTTGATCATTACTTTTGTAGAAAGCGTATCAAAAATTTTATAAAAAAGCTTATTTATATGCGGGTAAGTATGTTTTAGGAAAATGTTTAGGAGAAAAAACTAATTTGGTTAGGTCGTACACTTTATTTCTCTGACGCCGACTCTGAGAAAGTAAATGGAATTTTTACATAGTTTTCGAAAATTTTTTATGGCAACCGCCTTAGGAGATAAAGAGAGGGGGTAACAATATTCTAGAAATATGTTTGAGAGGGAAAATTTTATTTAGGGACGACTCCGGGGAAATTGTAGAGTTTTTATCTTATTTCTTTTTAAATTTTGTATGGCAGCCCCCTTAGGGCATAGGGATAGAGTGTAAGTATGTTTCAGGCATATGTTTTGGAGGGTAAACTAATGTCATACACTTTGTTTTTCTAAGGCCGACTCTGTAATCCTATGCGGCAACCTCATTAGGTGACGGAGATAGGGGGTAAGTATGTTCTAGAAATATGTTTGGGAGGGAAAACTAATGCGGGCTGTGGGACATTTTATTCCTCAAGGGGCAACTTCGGGGAAGTTGTAGGGGTTTTTACCCTATTTTTTTCAAATTTTGTATGTCAACTTCTTTAGAGCGTGGAGATAGGCGGAAAGTATGTTCTAGGAATATATTTGCGAGGAGAAACTTACTCTTAAAAAAACTCTTAATTTCTCTTAGGCCGGTTCTGGGGAGGTCACGGGCGTTTTTATATCACTTTTGCTAATTTTGTACGCCAACCACCTTAGGTAATAGGGATAGGGGGAAAAACGTTCTAGGAATAGGTTTGAGAGTTAAAAATTATAAGCAGATGCTATATATTTTATTTAACTCTCTTAGGGCTGGAGACACAGGCTAAGTATTTTCTAGGAATATGTTTGGGAGGGGAAACTAATGGCGGTCAGTCCTACACTTAATTGCTCTAGGGCCGACTCTAAGAAAATTTTCGACATTTTTACATCTTAGTGTAAATTTGTAACTATGTTCTGGGAATATATTTGAAAGAGAAAACAAGTGGGGGTCTGTGATATATTTTATTCCTCTAGGGTACTTCGGGGAAGTTGTAGAAGTTTTAGCCTATTTTTTTTTCAGCTTTGTATGGCAAACCTCTTAGGGCGTGGAGATAGAGGGTAAGTATGTTTCAGAAATGTTTGTTCTACTAGAAACTAATGGGGGTCGTACATTTTATTTCTCTAAGGTAGTTATTGCCGTTTTTACAACATTTTTGTAAATTTTGTATGGCAACCCCTTTAGGTAATGGAGATAGGGGGTTAGTATACTCTAGAAATAGGTTTGGGAGGAAAAACTAATGGGAATCTTTAATACATTTGATTCCTCTAGGGGCGACTCCGGAGCAGTTGTGGGAGTTTTTACCTTTGTTCAAAATTTTGTATGACAACCATGTTAGGTGCTAAAGATAGAGGGTAAGTATGTTTCACAAAAATGTTTGTGAGAACAAATTAATTGGGGTCGGTCCTAGATTTTACCTTTGTATGAAAACCCTGGAAGCTGGGGGAGCGATTTTAAAAAAATGAAAAAAATAAATTTTGTATGACAACCCTGCTATGAGGTGGAGATAGGGTAAAAGTATGTTCTAAAGAAATATTCATGGAAAAAAATTAATGGGAATCGGTGTTACATTGCACATTGTATAGAGCAGCTTCAGGGCAGTGGTACAGGTTTTTATGTACAAATTTGACAGAAATAAACAAAGGTAGTCTAGGTTTTTGGCTTATGTCATGGTCAATTATCGGTTGATTTTGCTAAATTTTAATAGCGATTTTTTCGCAGATATTTCTGGTAGTTTGTGCGACGTCGGGGGGCTTCAGAAAGTTGATTTCAACCAAAACACGGACAGCCGGTCAAATGAACAGATGGACTTGGTAAAATCGACTTCCCTTTCTATAAGGATCCAGAATATATGTATGTACTTTAAGGGGTCGCAAATCGATAGTAAATAAATATCAAACGGAATGACAAACTTATATGTATATACCCTTATCGCTTAAGTAAAGTGTATAACGACACCGACTTCAATAAAGTACCTAAAAAATAAATTTCTTTGTTAAAATATGTCCAATTCTTAACGTTTTTTTGAAAAAAACTAATCAAAGCAACGTGTGTAAAACTTAAACAGCTGTTTTCTAAACGTAAAAGAATGGAATTACATTTTTTTTGTTCCCGAAATCCCGCTAAGATAACCCTGGGGAAGCAGGAAAGAATATTAACTGAAAGCCCCTACTTATAAGTCCTACTTCTGAAAATCATATTTAACCCCATTAGTTGCGAATAATCGGTATCAACACAAAGTTTTCAAATATTTTTTATAATAAAAACACATTCGCCAAATTTTTTGTCAATCGGTTTTCTATGGAAACCTTATTGGCCGCCCACTAACGGGAATCTCCATAACCTACATAATTTCATATGTTGATATATAATGTTAAACAGATTGTGGTGTAGAGAATAACACAGGCCGGAATCATTTACTATTACTTGCTTATATACAGTCAAATCCCGATAATTCGTACCCCGATAAATCGTAATTCCCGATAATTCGTAATAAACCTTCGGTCCCTTGAAAAAATCTCGTTAATTCGTAAAATTTCCATACATTTTGGTCCCCTCGGTAATTCGTAATTATACCCTTCACATAGTGATAGGGTATATATCACTTTGTCATTCCGTTTGTAATTTCTTTATTATTCATTTGCGACCCCATAAAGTATATATATTCTGGATCCTTATAGATAGGGAAGTCGATTTAGCGATGTCCGTCTGTCCGTCTGTCCGTCTGTTGAAATCAAGTTTTCGGAGTCAAATAAAAAGATACAGACCAGTTAATGGTGTCAAACTATTAGAAATATCCTGGAGACAATCGCTATTTAAAATCAATAAAATCGGTTCACTATTGACCGAGATATAAGCGAAAACCCAGAGTAACCCATTTTTTTTAGAACAAAATCCGTGCATATATCCCTATATATCTCAGTAAGTATAGTCACTCTTGCCACAAAACTTGGCACGAAAACTCCTAAAGAAGGGACCTAAATAATGGAAAAAATTTTTTCAGATAGGACCAGGGGAAGGGGTATTTTTTCTACAATTGCACAAATTTGGTGAAATATTTTATGCGCTATATCTCGTAAACTATAACAGCTATCGAAATGAAATGTTGCACAAAAAGTAATTGCACGCTAAGGGCTACGCCTTAAGGAAAAAATTTTTTGGGTGGGGGCAAAAAAAGGGGTAGCTCCCATACAAATCGACAATTATTATCAAATATTCGATACGCTATATCTCGGAAACTATAGCAGATATCGAAATGAAATGTTCTACAAAAAAAAATTGCAGGCTAAGGGCTACGCCATAAAGAAAAAATTTTTTGGGTGGGGGCAAAAAAAGGGGTAGCTCCCATACAAATCGACAATTATTATAAAATATTCGATAAGATATATCTCGGAAACTATAACAGATATCGAAATAAAATGTTCAATAAAAAGTAATTGCACGCTAAGGGCTACGCCTTAAAGAAAACATTTTTTGGGTGGGGGCAAAAAAAGGGGTAGCTCCCATACAAATCGACAATTATTATCAAATATTCGATACGCTATATCTCGGAAACTATAACAGATATCGAAATGAAATGTTCCACAAAAAGTAATTGCACGCTAAGGCTACGCCTTAAGGAAAAAATTTTTTGGGTGGGGGCAAAAAAAGGGGTAGCTCCCATACAAACCGACAATTATTATCAAATATTCGATACGCTATATCTCGGAAACTATAACAGATATCGAAATGAAATGTTCCACAAAAAGTAATTGCACGCTAAGGGCTACGCCTCAAGGAAAAAATTTTTTGGGTGGGGGCAAAAAAAGGGGTAGCTCCCATACAAATCGACAATTATTATCAAATATTCGATACGCTATATCGCGGAAACTATAACAGATATCGAAATGAAATGTTCTACAAAAAAAATTGCACGCTAAGGGCTACGCCATAAAGAAAAAATTTTTTGAGTGGGGGCAAAAAAAGGGGTAGCTCCCATTCAAATCGACAATTACTATAAAATATTCGATACGCTATATCTCGGAAACTATAACAGATATCGAAATGAAATGTTCTAAAAAAAGTAATTGGGCAAGAATGCCTACGCTTTAAAGAAAAAAATTTTCGAGTGGGGGCAAAAAAAGGGGTAGCTCCCATACAAATCGACAATTATTATAAAATATTCGATAAGCTATATCTCGGAAACTATAACAGATATCGAAATGAAATGTTTTACAAAAAGTAATTGGGCAAGAAGGCCTACGCTTTAGAGAAAAAATTTTTTGAGTGGGGGCAAAAAAAGGGGTAGCTCCCATACAAGTTAACAATTTTTATGAAATATTCGATACGCTATATCTCGGAAACTATAACAGATATCGAAATGAAATGTTCTACAAAAAGTAATTGGGCAAGAAAGCCTACGCTTTAGAGAAAAAATTTTTTGAGTGGGGGCAAAAAAAGGGGTAGCTCCCATACAAATTATTAATTATTATAAAATATTCGATACGCTTTATCTGGGAAACTATAACAGCTATCGACATCAAATGCTCCACAAAAAGTAATTGAACAATAAGGCCTACGCTTCAAAGACAAATATTTTTGAGTGTGGGCAGAAAAAGGGGTAGCATACATATTAACAATTTTTGTTAAATTTTCGATATGATATATCTCAGAAACTATAACATATATCGAAATCAAATGTTCTACAAAAAGTAATTGGCATTAAGGGTTACGCTCTGAAGAAAAAGATTTTCGGATGGGGGGTGAAGAAGGGGTAGCTCCCATACAAATTAACAAATTTTATAAAATTTTCGATACGCTACTTCTGGAAAACTATTACAGCTATATTCTACAAAAAGTAATAATCAAATAATTCATACATTTTGGTGAAAAAGTTGGTGAAGAGCAGGGGGACTAGAACATTTAATAAGTTTTATTAACCTTTAAATATGAATAATGTCGAAAACTTTAAAAACTCTCGACCTCAAATCTTCTTCATCTATTTCTATTATTCATACGAACGTTAAAATTTTGTTATTTTTTCTATGGGCTTTAAAACTCGCACAAGGTTTTTTATTATATTATTTGCAGTACAAAATTACTCGGCTGGGTATATTTAAAGACCAATGTGAAGGGTATATAAGATTCGGCACAGCCGAATATAGCGCTCTTACTTGTTTTTTTTTCCAAATAAAATCTTCTTTACCTCTTATAAATCGTAATTGTTTGCTAACTACCACTTATAATTCGTAATAAAAACAACAAAAACATAGAAAGAATGATTTTTTGTTTACCGCTATTTTTTTACGTGGCTTTTGCTTGTGTGTGTTTTTTCGTAAGTTAAGTTCGTTACAAAAATACTTGTATTTTACGCTAAATAAATGAATTTGCTACTTTTTTTATGTATTTATATTATTTATTTTGTATTAATTATTTTTAGCAATTGTTTTTTATGTTTATTTTTATCGTTTTAGTAAATAAATTGAAAAACCCCGTTAATTCGTATTTATTTTACTTTAACCCCGTTAAATCGAAACCCCACTAATTCGAAAACCCCTATAATTCGTAAGAAATGACCGGTCCCTTGCGATTACGAATTATCGGGATTTGACTGTACCTCATAATTATTTAAGTAAAAATACAAATTTTTGTTTTAACTAAAAAATACAATTTACATTTTTATATTATATTCGGCTATGCCAAATCTTATATACCCTTCACATAGACCTTTCGAAATCCCAACTTTTTTTTATTTTTATCCATTTTTTCACTGATCAAATATTTCTAATTTTTATCCAAATTTTTACAAGTTTTGTATGGCAACCCCCTTAAAGGGGGGAGATAGGGGGTAAGTATATTCTAGGAATATGTTTTGGAGAGGAAACTAATGGGGGTCGGTCGTACACTTTATTGCTCTAAGGCCAACTCTGAAGAAGTTGTGGGCATTTGCATATCATTTTTGTAAACTTTGTATGGCAACCCACTTAGGGCGCGGAGATAGAGGGTAAGTATATTCTAGGAATATGTTTGGGAGGGGAAACTAATGGGGGCCTGTCATACACTTTTTTTCTCTAAGGCCAATTTTGAAGAAGTTTGGGGCATTTTCATATAATTTTTGTAAATTTTGTATGGCAACCCCCTAAGGGCGTTGAGATAGAGGGTTAGTATGTTCTAGGAATATGTTTGGGAGAAGAAACAAATAAGAGTCGGCCGTACACTTCATTGCTCTAGGGCGAACTCTGAAGAAGTTGTGGGCATGTTCATATCATTTTTGTAAATTTTGTATGGCAACACACTCAGGGCGTGGAGATAGGGGGTAAGTATATTCTAGGAATATGTTTGGGAGAAGAAATTAATGGGGGTAGGTGGTATCTTTTATTGCTCTAGGGCCAACTCTGACGAAGTTTTGGGCATTTTTACATCATTTTTGTAAATTTTGTATGGCAACCCCCTTAGGGCGTGGAGATAGGGGGTAAGTATATTCTAGGAATATGTTTGGGAGAAGAAATTAATGGTGGTCCTTGGTACGCTTTATTGCTCTAGGGCCAACTCTGAAGAAGTTGTGGGCATTTTCATATCATTTTTGTAAATTTTGTATGGCAACCCCCTTAGGGTGATAAGCGGTAAGTATATTCTAGGAATATGTGTGGGAGGGAAAATTAATGGGGGTCGGTCGTACACTTTATTGCTCTAAGGCCAACTTTAAAGAAGTTGTGGGCATTTTTACATCATTTTTGTAAATTTTCCATGGCAAGCCCCTTAGGGCGTGGAGATAGGAGGTAAGTATGCTCTAGGAATGCGGTTGGGAGAAAAAACTAATGGGGGTCTGTGATACATATTTTTCCTCTACGGGCGACTCCGGGGAAGTTGAAGCGGTTTTTACCTTATTTTTTAAAATTTTGTATGGCAACTATGTCAGGGGCTGGAGATAGAGAGTAAGTATGTTCCACAAAAATGTTTGAATGGATAAAATAATTCGGGTCGGTCTTACATTTTACATTTGTAGGAGAACCCTGGAAGCCGTAGAAGCGATTTTAAACATGTTAAAATTAAGTTTTGTATGGCAACCATGTTATATGTATGAAAAGTAATACTAATAAAATTTTTGTTTTGGGTGTTTCAATAATATCAACATGACTGATTCTTTTTTTATTTTTTTGTTGTTTTTTTATTATAACATGCAAAAGTATGTTCTTTGTTGTTGTTGTTGACTCAAAAAAAAACGAGGTAGTCTTGGTTTTTTGTTTATATCTAGGGCATTTATCGGGCGATTTTGCTGAATTTTAATACCGATTTTCTCGCGACTATCTGTGACAGTTTAATACTACATTCGGGTCTATGCGACATCGGGGGTCTTCAGAAAGTTTCAACCATAACACAGATATACGGACAGACGGACAGATGGACATCGGTAAATCGGCTTCCCTATCTATAAGGATCCAGAATATATATACTTTATGGGGTCCCAAATGGATAGTAAAGAAATTATAAACGGAATGACAAACGTATATATACCCTCATCACTTATGTGAAGGGTATAACAAGTATATGGTGGATTTCATGTCAAGTGACCCAACTTTTAAAACCGATGGCTTTTGATTGGAAAGAAATTTGGACCAAAGAAAGTTCTTGCAGAGAGTAGTTTAGACACAATTTTTTATCACGATCGGTCAAGAACTCTCTGAGCTAGAGGGGTTCGAAATTTGACGTTTTCGGCAAATAGGTGTTTTTTCTCATACATGTAGTTTATTACCTTTTGCTTTTAACAAAATTCGTCCCAAATACTTTCGATAGCTTTTTTTTTCAATCTTCCAGAAAAAAAAATATTTTTAAAATTAAAAAAGTTTTTTTTTATTTTTTTTTATAAAATAACTAGCTAAGCCCCGGTGTGCTTCGCTACCCCAATCATAGTAAAATTATTAAAATATGTAAACAAAAGAATTTATATATTTTTTAATTAATTGGTTGCCCCACATAAGTTGCAATAAATAATAAGTCAGCCCTACTATTTACTTAGCACATAAAAATTGGAAATTTACCAGGCTTACAGTTTTGGAGATATTCAGAAAGCAAAAATTATTTATAAATTTCTATATATAATCTTAGCCCCTTATTAACATATTAACATTTTTTTGTAACCTGACGAATGCAATTTAAACTATGTTTTTACCTTCATTGGTTTTAAAGTTACTAAAAGTACTAAAACATAATTTTAATCTTTTTTCCCCCTAAGAGTCCAATTATTCCAAAAAGACCCAAAAACGTACTCATATTTTTTAGGCCTGTCGCATCCAATTTGAATTATGTTTCTATCTTTGTTGGTTGAAAAGTAACAAACAACGCATAAAAAAATCAAAATATATTTTTAACCCTGTTTTCCCTTTTTGGGTCCAAAATTAAAAAAGTACGAAAAACGTAATAATATTTTTTTAAGACCTATCGAACGCAATTTGAATAATGTTTATATCTTTATTGGTTTAAAAGTAACAAAAAATACCAAAAAGTACCAAAAGATAGTTTTAGCCCTTTTTCCCCCATTTCGGACCAAAATGAAAAAAAAAACTCCAGATACCTGTCTGTTTGTTTCTTAAGGAAAACGCAAAACTTTTTAAATTTTGTTTCTATCTTATATGCATCAAAAGATAGTAGGCTACAGGTTTTTCCTTTTTTGTTCCTTTTTTATCCCTTTACGGGCCCAATTTCTAAAAATTCTTATGTATTTAAGCAAACATGTATTTAGCTCTACGCGTTTGATCAGTATGGCTTTGGGTAATTTGGTTAGGCAATTCATAACCAGACCTTCCCACACAAATGGGCGTAGTGTGGGCGCGGCAGCAAAGATTTCCAAAAAAAAACTTGCCAATTGTTTCTTCAGACTTTAAGTAACTCGCTGTAAAAATTTCAAAAAAATCGATCCACTGGTGTGGACAGCTATAAATTACAAACATACATACATATGTACATACATACATACATACATACATACATACTGTTGTTGATCTACTCCCTATTGCATGCCTGGGGAGATTTCCACCAAACCCGAATAATTACACGTACACAATTTTGAAATTAATATTTTTCCTTTATTTAAAAATGGACTGTATATTTATGTTAGCTCGACTGTGTCTGTTGAAAGTAGAAACCAAACTAACATGTTAAATGTGTGAAGTTTGATGTGCAGGGTTCCCCAACATCCCGGGCGGCCCTGAAATAACGTTTCAGCATATTGGTAATTTTACAATTTTAACGATTGGTCTGGTCATTGTGCCGTTTGAGGTTTTCAGCAGTACAGCTCTTACCAATCCGTCGGTACCAGGAAAGGTTTCAGTGACTCAAGCCATAATCCAAGTTGCGGGAGGAGTGTTGTCTTCTTTTACAAGAACGATATCGCCTACTGTGATATTTGGATTAAGGTTTTGCCATTTTGGACGTTGTTGTAGAGACGTCAAGTACTCCTTACTCCACCTACGCCAGAATCCTTGATACATGCACTGTATGTGTTGCCAGTAATCCAGCCTATTAATCTTTACTTCCGTCAAGTTATCTTCAGGGATCATTGTGGTTGGTCTACCAAGAAGGAAATGTGATGGCGAGAGGTAGCCAATATCCGTGTCTGGAGCAGACCCGAGTGGTCTGGAATTGATGACTGCTTCTATCTGCACAAGAAGTGTATTCATTTGTTCGAACGTTAGTATGGTCGAACCAATAACGCGTCGTAAATGGAGCTTTACAGAGCGCACACCTGACTCCCAAATGCCACCCCAATGTGGCGAATATGGAGGAATAAAGGTCCATTTAATACCCTCCTTGGCTAAGGCTGTAGTAATGATGTTATTGTGCTCTTTAGATTGTATTTGTCGATACATGTCGTTCAGTTTGCGCTCGGCGCCAACAAAATTCTTGCCATTGTCACTGTATATCGATGAACATTTACCACGACGTGACATAAAACGACGCAGAGCGGCCAAAAAACATTCCGTACTCAAATCTGTTGCCAATTCTAGGTGTATTGCTGAGGTCACCATACATACGAATAGGCAAATATACCCCTTGGATGTCTGCCTAATGCGACCCCGATGAATCTTTAGAGTGAAAGGACCTGCATAGTCGCAACCAGTGTTTTCAAACGGAAAGGCTTGCCGTACACGTACCTTTGGAAGATCAGCCATGCGTTGTCGTGTAATGTGTTGTGCTTGCCGAAAGCATTTCAAGCAGTTGTGGGTGAGTTTACGTATCAAATTTCTGGCTCCAAGAATCCAATAATGCTGTCGTACGATCACGAAGAGCGCTGATACACCAGGATGTAAATTCTTTACGTGTTCTTCGTACAGGATGAGACTAGTTACCTTATGATCTTTTGGTAAAATGATTGGATGTTGAGTATTCGGTGAAAGGTCTGAATTGGAAATACGCCCCCCTACTCTTATAAGACCATTGTCGTCAATGAAGGGAGATAGTTGACTTAATCTTGTATCACGACAGATATCCTTTTTGTCCGCGAAGAAACATTTCTGAGCCATCCTGATAACAATAATTTTACCTTCAGTTATTTCGTCGAAAGTTAAGTTTTGATCCGGAATTTTGATTTTACGTACGTACAAATTAATAAAACGTTTTACATACCCGGCTATACGTATAAGTTTGTACCAATGTGAAACATGGGCAAGAGCAGATTCCAGAGGATGAATATTGCGACCATCAGTATTCGACATTGTTGTTAGATATGAAACCATTTCCGCATTAGCTTTCATTTCAGCTGTTACGTTGATATTATCAAATGTTGGTTGTACATTCCCGAATGAGTTGAATTGTTCTTGCGTTTTCAGAAACGATGGACCCGACCACCAAAGATCAAGCTCAAGCAGTTGGTCGGCCATTATACCCCGAGACGCGCAGTCTGCAGGATTTTGCTTGCCACTCACATGCCTCCATACGTTGCGAGGCAGAGTTTCCAGGATTTCGGAAGTTCGATTTCCTACAAACGTTTTTAGCTTGGCTGGCTGCATAGAGAGCCATGACAACACTACTGTAGAATCGCACCACGCGTAGATTTCAGTCCGTTGATGAGGAAGTGACGAAATAATTGCACACATTAAACGTGCAAGAAGCAAAGCTCCACATAATTCCAATCTCGGTAACGAAATTTGCTTTAATGGTGCTACGCGAGTCTTTGACGCCAACAAGGTGACATAAGTATTTCCTTTCTCATCATTAAATTTGCAATAGATAACCGCCGCATATGCTTTAATAGAGGCATCGCTGAATCCATGAAGTTGGATTTGTGATTCAGCATTCGGTACGTATCGAGGTAATCTTAATTTTGACAGATTTTGTAAATCGGCCCTGTAACTAAGCCATTGTCTTCGGCAACGGGTCGTCCCATTGCAGATTAAGTAACCACAATTGTTGAAACAGTATTTTAAATTTTACGACTACGGGAGAAACTAATCCAAGAGGATCGAAAATTCGAGAAGCGTCCGATATGACCTTCCTTTTCGAAGCATTTGTAGCGTTATCCAAATTGACTTTATACTGAATGCTATCCTTGTTTGCGTTCCAATAAATACCCAGTACCTTTGCTGTATCATCGGCATTTCTGGCAAAAAGGTCATGTTCTTCATCCTTAGATAGGGCTATGTCTGCACAGTTCGACATCCATTTACTCAACTCGAGTCCGGCTTGTGAAAGTAGATCAATGAGTTCTGCTCGCTTCGTAATAAGTTCCTCAGCCGAGGCGGCACCCGTTAGCACATCGTCGACATAGAAGTCTTCGAGTAGAATTTTTGACGCCCTTGGATGAGACTCTTGGTAGTCCTTTGCCAATTGTTCCAATACCCTTACTGACAAATATGGTACGGACGCTGTTCCGTATGTGACGGTACATAATTGAAAATGTTTTAGAATGTCGGTCGGATTTTCTCTCCACAGAATTCGTTGAAAATCCCGATGATCTTCAGCCACCCAAATTTGACGAAACATTTTAATAATATCTGCAGAGAAGACAACTTTATGCAACCGAAAACGAAAACATACCGCAAATAAATTGCGCTGAATTGATGGACCGACTTGTAGCTTGTCATTTAGTGAAATCTTGTTTGCATCTTGAAATGAACCATCAAACACTACCCGTAGTTTAGTTCCGACAACTGGATGATGTGGTAAGTAAAATAAACGTCCCTCAGCGACATTAATTTTCTCTGGTGAAAGTTCACGCATATGACCTAAACGATGATACTCTGACATGAATTTAACGTAGGCTTCCTTAAGCATAGGATTCCTTGAAAGTCTACGCTCCGTAGCACTAAATCTAGTAAGTGCCCCCTGATATGTATCACCGAATGATGGATTTTTCTCCTTAAATGGAAGTTGTACGACATAGCGTCCGTCTGTATGTCTACTATGTGTTCCTTGAAAATGTTGTTCAACAGCTATCTCATTACTCTGTGATAGTGGAGCCTCTGTGTTCTCAATTTCCCAAAACGATTGAATTGATTTGTCAATGTCTGCCAATGTTAAAAGTGATGAAGACGATGTTTGGCGTGTGCCAGATGACATTACCGAAGTGATTACCCAGCCAAAAATTGTAGAAACAGCCATCGTGTTACCCTTTTCATCGAATAACCTTTCCTGTGTTAAAACGTCCCATACATAGTCAGCACCTAGTAAAATGTCAATGGGATTTCGACGATTGAATAATGGATCAGCCAGATGAACCGCATCCAGTCTACCATAATCGCAACGTGTTATGTTACTCCTGGGGAGTGAAGAAGTTATACGACCTAAGATGTGTACCTGCGCGTCCATAGAAATGTTAGAAGTTGTAGACCTTACGTGCAAATAGGTATGACCATGCGTTGATTCAGCCTTTACTGACGAAATACCAGTAAGAGCAATTTTTGAATGATTTCGAGGCAAACCTAACCGCTTCATGCAATCTTCCGTGATATACGACAATTCCGATGCAGTGTCGAGTAAAACTCGGCACGGGATGAAACTGCCTCTGCAATTACGAACATCCACCAAAGCTGTGGGGAGAATGTGTGTAACACCTTTCTGCATAAATGGTACAGCGCTGTCTTGAGATACAACTGTATTTAGCGACACCGGCTGAGAGCAATTACGATCCGATGTGTGCCTATCACCACTGGGTGCCTCCGAGGATACAGCAACTTGAGCCTGTATAGCCGGAGCAACGCGAGCATAATGAATCAATGAGTGATGATTTCCGTTACATGAATGACATTTATGTTGAGACTTACATTTATTAGCAGAATGGCCCATACGAAGGCAATTAAAACAAAGACCTTTTTTCTTTACAATTGCACGACGTTGATCAATATTTAACGACAGAAAATGTGAGCACTTATTAGTCGGATGGTCAATAGAACCGCAGTCAAAACATGTTTGTTGTACATTTGCCGACACCAGCGATGTGGAGGGGTTTTTCCTAGAATGAGTTGGTTTAGCAACAGTGTTTCTTCCTAGCTCCAATTCTTCGCAGCATTGATCCAAAAATTTAAGAAACTGAGCCAGAGTAGGCTTTACGTCTTCACGCGATTTTCCAATCCATTTACGGCGAGATTCAGGATCAAGTTTATTTTGTAAAATATAGATAAGCCAATGATCACGTTCGTTGTGGTCAATCGCGTCTAAGCCCCTTATTACCTCGTTCGAGATGTCAGAAATCTTTCGCATACCAACTGAATTTTCCTCTTTTAAAGAAGGGAGGCCCATAAATGTTTCAATATATGACGTAACTATGTGACGAGGACGATCAAACCGCTCTTTGAGTCGTTCCCATGCCGCGTTGTACGATAATTCCGATATCTGCATGTGTTTAATCATATTCGCTGCGTCCTCCTTCAAAACAGACCGTAAATATTGGAATTTCTGAATATTAGATAGATTTGGTCTAGAGTCAACTGCGCTAATGAATAAATCCCTAAATGCTGGCCATTCCTTATAAACGCCAGTAAATGGTTCTATACGAATTTTAGGCAAGTCATCATTTCGAGAAGTTGATGGAGCGTCAAGTCGCTGTAGCAATGTTGAGTGTTGTTCAGCAAGACGAGAAAACATTTCAGAATTTGGTTCAGGAGTAGCGACAATTGGATTAAACGATTTTAAAACGCGTTTGAACCACGCCTGGCATGCAATGAATTTCTCTTCGTAGGTAACCATTTCCCCTTCAGGATCTACAAAGCCTTCTTCTTCTTCATGGTTGTACAATTCGCTTGTTAACTCCGTTAACTTCTCCCATGCAGATTCTAATCTAACAATACGCGCTTCTATTTGTTCCGCGAATATTTCCTGCGGTGGTTGGCCTATAAACGTGTATGCGCGAGTAATTGCGCCTTTCTCGACCCGACGTTTGGTCTGAATCGTTTTAACTGAAGCCATGACTATTTAAACAATAACAATATATAATAAGTAATAAAATTTCACTTACTTGCTGCCTGTCGTTTGTCGCCTGCCGCTTGTGTTTAACTTACATTTAATTGCCTCGATTAATTAAACGAATTGTCTGTTGGTATACGTACACTAAACCATAAGTTCTATAGAGTAGTAAATATCGAACCAACTACTACAACAACCAACCATATAAACCGAACCAACAAATCTCTTGTCTCTGTTAAGTATTTTATATTATTTATATGTTCGATTGTTTTGTCTGCTTATACCGCACACGCACACGCACAACAACAATTTAACTCTTCCAGGTATTTATTATATTTTTTATTTATACGAGTATTTACTAAGAGCGTACACACACAAACCAACGTTTTCTGCCACGGCACTCGCACAGCAACAATTTAACCTTGAGTATTTTTTGCTTTCGTTTATACAAGTATTTACTAAGAGCGTACACGCACAACAACAATATTTTCTAATACGGCACTCGCACAGCAACTATTTAACCTTGATTATTGTTTTGCTTTGATGCAGGTGTTCTCGCAGTCGGCACTGGCGCCAATGTTCTTAAGCACTTTGTGGTTTTTTGCAACCACACGCATTTACATACAACTTACTTTTTTCAACGTATTTTTTGATTTTTTGATTTTGTTTCTTTTTTTATGTATGTATGTACTTATGTATATACGAAACTTCACGCATGCACATATAACTTAACTTTTCTTTTTTCTGATTGATCTTGTTTATTTATAAGTATGTATGTACTTATGAAACCTTTGTTTTCACACTTTTATAAGTATTACAAACCCGATATGTCTGTAAATACCACCGAAATCGTGTCCAAGGAGCCACTTATTGTCCATAGGAGCACTTTTGTTCATAGGAGCACTTTTGTTCATAGGAGCACACACTTATTGTCCGTAGGAGCACTTATTGTCCATGATTTGGTTCGAAGGATCAATTATGTTGTTGATCTACTTCCTATTGCATGCCTGGGGAGATTTCCACCAAACCCGAATAATTACACGTACACAATTTTGAAATTAATATTTTTCCTTTATTTAAAAATGGACTGTATATTTATGTTAGCTCGACTGTGTCTGTTGAAAGTAGAAACCAAACTAACATGTTAAATGTGTGAAGTTTGATGTGCAGGGTTCCCCAACACATACATACATACATACATACATACATACATACATACATACATACATACATACATACATACATACATACATACATACATACATACATACATACATACATACATACATACATACATACAACCTTTCTTTATATAATATAGATACAGGGATCACTTTTCAAATATTTTTCAAAAGAAGTTCAAACTTCTCTTATATTGTTATATCCAAATTTTATTATGCTTTTGTGCAAATTTTTGTACCTCACCAAAGAAAAAGGTGTGAGACCCACCTCCAATTACACCGATCGACACAGAATCACTTCCTGAGTCGATTAAAACCTGTCAGTCCATCCGTCCGGCTAGGAGTTAGGCTGAATTCCAAAACGCAGTTTGCTTTGCATCACGAAATTTCAAGTTTTTCCTGCAAAGAAAGATGATGTTTTTGACAATATCTTCTACTTCCACATGAGTGCTTACAGCTATATTAATGCCCTGGAAGCAAAAAACGTTGTCCGAATTGTAAAGAGTGAATAAGGGAAGAAGTTAAAAATTTTTAAAGCAAGGCAAACTGCGTTTTGGAATTCAGCCTTAATGTATTCTTGTAAACAAAGTAGAGACCGCATTTTTGCAGATATTTCGAAGAAATTTGGAACAGATAAGTTTTTAGGTATAAGAAAAAAGCATGTTGTTTGTGGTGATGATCAGGCTGTTTTTCGACAGAGCTCCCATACAAATGTCCTCCCGGATTAAGCGTTTTGGGCTATAACTGGCTAGAATATGGCCTTATCGTCACATAATTTTGCACGTTTGTTTATCTTTATGCCATCCATTTTTGTACCGAAAATAAATATTATCGGTCTATTTTCGAGCTTCATAAAAATCGCAACAATAGAAGAACCAGTTTGAAAACTTACATTTTTGTGGGTGCTGCAATCCTCCATTTTTGTCCTTTAGAACTTCGGAATTAGAGGCCTTCTATATGTGTGCCAATTTTAAAAAAATCAGTGCAATAAAAGTACCAGCATAAAAAGTTAAACTTTTATGGGCGTGGCACCGCCCACTTTTTACCTTCAAAATTTTAACTTTAAAAGCCGTTAACGTGCGAACTAATTTCCAAAAATCGGTCTCGAAGAGGAATTGAAATTATGTTTCTATCATAATTTATTTTAAAGTTACAAAAAGTACTAAAACATAATTTTAACCCTTTCTTCTAAAAACGTACTCATATTTTTTAGGCCTTTTACACTTAATTTGAATAATGTTCCTATCGTTATGGGTTTAAAAGTTACAAAAAACGAATAAAAAGATCAAAATATATTTTTAGTCCTTTTTTCCCCCTTTGGGCCCAAAATTAAAAAAAAAGTACGAAAAACGTAATCATATTTTTGTAAGACCTATCGAACGCAATTTGAAAAATTGTTCTATCTTTATTGGTTTAAAAGTAACAAAAAGTACCAAAATATAATTTAAACCCCTTTTTTCGGCCTTTCGGACCAAATTTAAAAAAAAAAAACTCAAAATACCTGTCTGTTTATTTCTTAAGGAAAACGCTAAACTTTTTGAATTTTGTTTCTATCTTATAGACATCAAGAGATAGTAGGTTACCGATTTTTCCCTTTTTGTCCCCTTTTTATCCCTTTACGGGCCCAATGTTTAAAAACTCATGTGCATTTAAGCAAACATGTAAAGCTTAACACATGTTGTAAATTTAAGGTATTTAGCTCTACGCGTTTGAGCAGTATGGCTCTGGGTAATTTTGTTACTTGACCTTCCCACACAAATGGGCGTAGTGTGGGCGTGGCAGCAATAATTTCAGACTTGAAGTAATACTCTGTAAAAATTTCACAAAAATCGATCCACTGGTGTGGCCCGCTATAAAATACAAACATACATACATACACCCCTTCTTTATATAATAGATTAGAAAACAAATTTTTTTCCAAATATGCCCATATTTTTATTTTTTTTTTTTTTTGCTCAAAAGCTTAGGTCTTTTCTTTGAAGAGCTTGGAAGTCGCTAAAGCTACCTTCACACTATTCTACAAGTGTTTAGATTTTCATTGGATTTTGAGAGAGCCAAATAAAATGATTTTTGGTTTGACTGTCAAAAAATCAAATAAGAAATAATGCGCATTGTATTTTGTCTTTACACTATCACATTTAAATTAAAATTAAAATCTGTGTAGTACTTAAACATCTGTTTTTGAGTTTAAAAAAAAACTTTAACTTTAAAAGCATTTTTTTTTATTTGAATTTAACAAAAGGGTGAAAAAATACTGTTAGGCAAAAAAAGTGACGTTCAGACTTGCAGTTAGTTCATCAGACATGTTTTTTTAACTAATTTCTGCAATAAATTCTTAATTTCACTTTTAACATTTACTATTTGTAAAAATTTTTGCTGGCGCTGTATCATTTAACAGCTGTTCATCAGGGATGGAACTTTTAGTAATATTTTAAACTTTTGCACATTCTTCGGGTGATTATTGGTTTGCCGCATAAACATAGAAAAATGCATTGGATATGAAGCAAACCAATAATTCTTCGACGTTTTGTATTTTTTTTTTGTATTTGTGCTTACAGTTTTATAATTTATTTGAAATAAGGAGGTTGAAACTTAGACCCGTAATAATTATAAATTTTCAGATGTAAAAAAGTTTTCGAGCGTCGCTTTTATACAAAATCTGTTTTAAAACTTATTTTATATATATATATTTGTGCATATGTGTGTATATGCCTTTAAGTTTTTATGCGATATTTTTATAATATTACTGGTTTTTAAAAGAGAGCTATAAAATCTAGTGGAAAAATTTATAATAGTTATCGTAAGTTTACTAAGACCATATTTGTCAGCCATTACATACATTTTTGTTAATAAACCTACCATAAGTATTTTCGCATAGTTTTCAATTATCAAAAATTACCATAAGGTTAGAATTTATTAAAAATTTAAAAAAGGCATTTTAATTTATTAAAAGTTGTGTTTCAGGTACATAACAAAATAGTCCAAACGCACACAAATTAATCCAAACCTACCCAAAAGCGTTTCAGGTAACAAATTTTCCACAGCAAAGAGAACGTTTGAGATAAATTTCCTTTCCTGTACAAGGGTTTCAACAAAATTTTTGTTGTAGGTACATTTTTTTATAAAAATCTGTAGATTTCTTTAATATAAAATGCGATTTAGAACATTAAGATACATTTTATATATGATGTATATGCTATGTTTTAAAAATTCTATGGGGTGTAATCGTCTAAATAAAATTTTACTTTTTAACTAAGCAGCATGTGAGCATTTAAAAATTTTCAATTATAGTTTTTTGCGTTCCAGCTATTTTGAGCAACTTTGGTAAGCTTGGAGAGTAATTTCTTTACTCTCATATGTCGGAACAAAATTGAGATCTTTTGGAACAACTGATTAAAACAAATAAACAATGTTTTAAAAATTTTCTTGATTTGCTTTTGCGGGTTAATTAATAAAACGCTTGTATATAATATATTCAATCAAAATAAAATGTTTTTTTTTATACAAAGTGAGTTTATTTTGCTAAAAGACTCCATTTTCTGACACCAATCGATTTTTTACAAAATATATAAATATACATATCAAAAGTAATAATTTTACAACACTTTTAATGAAAAAAAATTACTTTTACAATTTTTAATTTAATTTCAATTAAAAATATTTTATTTTCTAATAAATAACTATAAATTTCGTAAAAATATTATTAAAAATTATTTTACATTACCAAACTTTATATAAACTTTCCATGCCTGATTTTCTTTATGGCTGCTGTAAATATGCAACTCTGATACATGCAAAATCTAATGGTTTAGAAAAATTTCTAAAAATGAAGAGAGCCATACTACTGTCAAATTTCTTGAGGTATTTTTTGACATTTCATAACATAATGTCTTCACACTATTATATTTTCTCATTTTATTTGAGTTTTTTGACAAGTGTTTTTACCCAGTATTATAGTCTGAAGCCACCTTAAGTGGGATGCGAGTGGAACATCTATAAAAATTATTGTTCTATACCTCAAGAGGTTTTCCAATTTTCGCGTATATTCTATTTTGATTTTTATCCTATTTATGTTAAATTGTCTCTTAGGCAAAAAAAATATTTTATGCTTAGAAACAAAATAATTTAACCTCTCCGACGGTATGCATTGAAAATATTAACAAAACGTGTTCAGACATTGCCATATAAAAGTGATTTTATTTCAGAGGCCTACCATTTTGTTGGTAATACAGTGTCGAGTGTATGAGACTTTATTTGGTACTTGCATACCGTCGGAAAGGTTAAATTATTTTGTTTCTTAGCATAAAATATTTTTTTTTTGCTTAAGAGATAATTTTACATAAATAGCAAAAAAATCAAAATAGAATATACGAGAAAATTGGAAAACCTCTACCTTGAGTTACAAAACATTAATTTTTATAGATATCCCACTCGCATCCCACCAAGCGACTTCCAAGCTCTTCAACGAAAAGACCTAAGCTTTCTTTTGAGCAGAAAAAAAATGGTCGTATTGAAAAAAAAAATTTTTTTCTAATTACTTTATAAAAAAAATAAAAAAAAAATTTTTTTAATTTTAAAAATATTTTTTTCTGGAAGATTGAAAAAAAAGCTATCGAACGTATTTGGGACGAATTTTGTTAAAAGCAAAAGGTAATAAGCTACATGTATGAGAAAAAACACCTATTTGCCGAAAACGTCAAATTTTGAACCCCTCTAGCTCAGAGAGTTCTTGACCGATCGTGTTAAAAAATTGTGTCTAAACTACTCTCTGCAAGAACTTACTTTGGTCCAAATTTCTTTCCAATCGGAAAAAAAAGTTGGGTCACTTGACATGAAATCCCCATATATAAATGTCATTTTTTTACTTACAACATTTTTGGTTTGAATGTGGTAATACTGCTGATTTGCAGGAAAATCAGTTTCTAAGGTTTGGAAAAACGATGTTAAAGCCATTTGTTAGTAGAGTGGTAACTAAACTTCTAAGTAAAAATGCTCATAGTCAGTAAGATCTAAAAAGAATTTTAGGGCAAAAAAATATTCTGGGTAGTTACAGTTACTGTATGTTTTTACTGAAGAAAAATTGTAAAATATCAAAACTTGTAAAAAACACTAATGGTACTTTAAAAAAAATTAGGAGAGCACTAATTGAGTACTTTTTGGCACTAAAGCTGAAATTCCATAACACTTTTTTAATGCTTTCTCGCTTTATACGCGGTTGTCAAAAAAGTTAAATACGTGTATTTTAATATGGCAAGTTTCAGAGCATGACGCGTTGACGTCATTTGACGCGACGCACGCAAAAAGTAGAGCGACTTTCTACTTTTGCATGCGTCATAAAGCGTCAAATCCACAGACCAGCTATTGTGACTATTGGGGGTGAACATTTTATATTATTCTAAAAGCTATCGATAAACTTTATTGAAACGCAATTTTCTTGTTTTGTTATTGTAGTGTCAGTTGCATTCTTAATCTCGTAGTGTACGGACGTGTCTACGTGAGTGTAATATTGGTAATAGGTTATATTAGTAATAAGTGGCAAACGAATTTATTAATATACATATTTTTTTACACATAATAGTGAGAAAAGAAAAAAAAACAACAAACTAAATTAAAAAAGTGAACGGTTAATGAGTAACAGTAATCGTAGTGACAGTGGGCCTGATAGCCGAAATGCTTACATTGTGTTAAGCCCAACAAGCGTCAGTAATGAAAATATCAGAAACCCTGAATACAATAAAAACTATTTGAGTGAGAAACCAAAAATAAATAAAAACAACTTAAGTGCAAGTGCACCAAATTTAAATAAGTGCTTTGAGCAAGGGACAAATTTAGCCCAATCTCTTTTTAAAAATTATAAGAAAAATACCGTGGTACCATCCTCCCCGCGGTCCTCCTTATCATATTCTGGAATGGAACCTACTCTTGCTAAAGGCAGTCCCAGTCCACTTTCATCAGAAGCTCCAAAGGTTGAGGTAGGGATGGACCACTACATAATAGTTCTTAAAAGGGGTAGGCGCCCGAAATCTGCAGAGGTTACAAAACAAGCCAAAAATTCAAGAAATGAAGAGAAGCCAATCTCATCGCAAAATCGATTTGCCATACTAGAAGAGGACAACGATATCCCTTTTACCGAGAAGAAGACATTTAAACTTCCTCCAAGAAAGAAACTCGAACGACCTAATTAGTTTTTTAGTCGGATTAATCGGTGAAAATAACTTTTAAGTGTTGAATATTAAGCGTGGTAACATTCACGAGACAAAAATTCAGGTAAATCACGAAAATGCTTTCCGCACCGTCATTTAAGAATTTGAAAAACTGAATAAAAACTTCTACACTTACCAACTTAAAAACGCTAAAGGCCTCCAGGTGGTTATAAAAGGTATTGATGCTAATGTCGGCCTGGAAGAGATAAAGACATGTTTGTGCAGCAAAGGACTTAAAGCTAAAACTGTATCAAACATTAAAAACAGAGAAAGGTGTCCACAACCATTATTCCGGGTGGAGCTTGAGCCTTGTGATGTAAAACTGAGGAAAGGTGAAACTCACCCTATTTTAAAACTAAGATATATTTTTCATCGCAGAGTTATTGTTGAAGCCCCACATAAACGATCTGGGCCAGTACAGTGCTTGAAATGCCAGGAATACGGCCATACCAAAGCTTATTCTAAGTTGCCTTCTGTTTGTGTTGTGTGTGGGGACCTGCATGCCACGACCAAGTGCGATAAGCCGAAAAAAGACCCCAAGATGAAGAAATGCAGCGATTGCGGAGGAAACCACACGGCCAACTATAGAGGTCGTCCTGTTTTTGAGTCAGTTAAGCCGAAAATAAATCCTGCCCCTCCCCAGCCTTTTAATATACCAACTACAAACATGCCTCCATTAACACAACCAAAAACAGGTCAAGTTTCTTATACCTACGCACTTAAGTCCAACCAGCGCAACATTCGTAAGCCTAACCAGCCAACAACGGCACATGGGGCGCCAACAAATGAACCAACTGGTCCCAATCTTAGCCGTCTGGAAGCTGTAGTTTACAATATGGTTAAACAGTTCACGCAGATCATGGCGAGAATGATGCAAGAAATGCAGTCTGCTCTTTTGCAGGCCATGCTTAAAAGGCCATGAACTGCCTCAAGGTTTGTTTCTGGAACGCAAACGGCATTCGCCAACACAAAAACGAGCTCGAATACTTTTTAACACACCAAAAAAATTTATGTCATGTTGATTTCGGAGACTCATATGACATCTAAAAGCACTTTAAAAAAACTGGCTTTTCTTTTTACGATTCAAAAGATAGGTCATGTGGTGGCTCAGCTATATTGATAAGATCAAGAATCAAACACCAATGGATGGGTGGTCTCTCCGAAAATAATATACAAGCAACAAACATCTGTATTGATGAATTTTACCATAATCTCGTTATTTCGTAAGTTTATTGTCCACCCAGGTTCTCCATAACAAAGTATCAGTAGAACAGTTTTTACAAATCTTTAGGTCCCCACTCTATTGCTGCTAGAGACTATAATGCTAAACACACGTACTTTGACTCCCACCTAATAAGTCCCAGAGGTCGTGTCTTGCATAATTCTATAACGGAAATGAGACTTCACGTTATATCAACTGGACAACCAACATATTGGCTATCTGACCACAATAAAATACCAGATTTTGGCGTAGCAAAAGGTATATCCCCTGAGCTTTTTGAGGCTCAAGCCTCCTTGGATTTATCTTCTGATCACTCACCCACAAAATTCACTATTTGCAGTCCTCATCTAAATGCAACTAGTGATATTTTTTTTATGAAAAAAAAATAAATTGGTTAAAATACAAGAAATTTATCGGCCTTCACTGTTCGGAACACCAACCTCTCAAAACTTTCGAAGACATCGATGATTGCCTGAGTAGCCTCAATGAAAATATCAAAAAGCCGTTAAACATGCTTCTTCTACCTACCGTTAGGCCAGATACAACAAAATTTATTCAACCGATTTTAAGGACTTTAATCTGAAAAAAGGAGAGCCCGAAGAGAATGGAAAAAGTATAGATCGCCCCTTCTTAAAAATAAGCTGAAAGAACGAACAATCCGATTAAAAACTTGCTAGAAGTACACAGAATGTCATCAATGAAGGAATACCTAGAAGGTCTAGACGCGACTCCTCAAACAAACTATTCTCTATGGCGACCAGCCAGACGTTTTAAAAGACCCATAATCGCAAAGCCATCACTGCGTTACCTGGGATCCTGGGCTGGAAATAGCGAAAAAAATGCGATCTGTTCGCAAGCCATTTAAGGAGCGTCTTCACTCCCAATTCAGGCACTGACGTGAGATAATTACCGCCTGTTGTTGCTAGACGTCCTATAGAAATACGTTTCCGATTTTTAGATGTTATAGAGGCTGTCGCAACCTAAATGGTAAAAAAGCTCCTCAAGTTGATAAGATAAACAAAAAAATGCTTTTTGAGCTACCTATTTGCAGCTAAAGGAATTGTTCTTTGTCTTTTTAATGCCATAACTCGGCTTGAAGATTTTTCGCCAATATGGAAGGTTGCCTTAGTAAAGATGATTTTTAAACCTGGTAAAGATTCTTCGAAGGTAGAGTCTTATAAGCCTATAAGTTTGTTACCAACTTTGGCGAAACTGTTCGAAAAGCTGCTTAAAAAGAAGTTGAGTCCGATCCTGACTGACAGCAACTGCATTCCAGATCATCAATTTGGTTTTAGAAGTCAACATAGCACAATCGAACAAACTCACAGATTGGTGCAGATTATAAGAAAAACCGTTGAGGAAAAAAGTACTGTTCCGCGCTTTTTATCGATGCCTCACAAGCATTTGATAAAGTATGGCATGAAGACCTGTTAATCAAACTAAAACTCACTCTACCAGCTAAAATTTCCAGCCTGCTGGAAAAATACTTAACCGACAGAAAATTTATGATCAAAGAGGGAAACCAAATAAGTTCGTCTCAGCCAATAGGGGCTGGTGTACCTTAAGAGAGTATACTAGGTCCAATTCTGTACTTGGTTTACACAGCAAATATGCCTATCAATAGTTTAACACACACGTCGACTTTTGCTAACGACACTGTTTTTCTTAGTACTCATAAAGACCCTAAAGAGGTTTCGAACCAGCTGAAAAAACACGTAAATAAAAATAAATTAACAAAAATGTATTCACGTAACTTTTCCCTTACGTAAAGAAACGTGCCCTCCAATCACTATTAACAACCATATGGTGCCTCAACGATCCGAGACAAAATATCTTGGTATTCACCTGGATCGCCGCCTCACATGAAAGCCTCATATAGATGCAATGCTGACGTAAATGAAACTTAAAGTTGCGCAAATCTACTGGCTAATTGCTAGAAAATCTGTGCTTCATCTGGATTGTAAACTTCTTCTATATAACGCCGTTAAAATAAAATCCTAAGAATGATACCTGGTGCTCCGTGGTATGTCAAAAATAGCAACATCTATAAGGATCTAGAACTTCCACTAGTTAAATGTGAAATACTGAAATATGTGGACAAGTATTTAAATAAGCTGGAAACACATCCAAACCCGCTCGCTCGAAGTATCTTGCAACATAGTAGACACTCCCGCCTGAAAAGGAAAGATACTATTGCGTTTAGATGAAGATAACTATTTTTCTTATTGGAATTTATAATTTAGTCTGGCACTGGCTGGACTAATATTAATTACTTAGTCTTAAGATTTGAATACTTATTGTTAGTTCGCATAAACGAAGATTCAATAATAAAAAAATATGAAAAAAAAGTTACTGTAAAAATTGTTTAAGTGTAATCTAGAAAAAAATTTTATGATAAATATTAACCAAATGTTAGATATACATACATACGTATGTACGTAGTTGCAATTCCATTATATATCGAAAACGCTTTACACTTCACCGTCAAAGCATTCCTCGTTGCCTTCTTTTTGAAATAAAATGTGTGGGAATTAAATTTATTCAATATATGTATCTTGCGAAGTTACAAAAGAATTATTGCCTTTACATAGTGATAAAGGTATATATCAGTTTGTCATTCCGTTTGTAATTTCTTTTTGCGACCCCATAAAGTATATATAATCTGGATCCTTATAGATAAAGAAGTTGATATAGCCATGTCCGTCTGTTGAAATCACGTTTCCGGAGTCAAATAAAAAGATACGGACCAGTTATTGGTGTCAAACTATTAGAAATATTCTGGAGACATTTGCTTTTTAAAATCAGCAAAATCGGTTCACTATTGACCGAGATATAAGCGAAAACCCAGAATAACGCATTTCTTTAGGAAAAAATCCGTGCATATATCCCTATCTCAGTAAATATAGTCATTCTTTCCACAAAACTTTCTTCTACAATTGCACAAATTATGTGAAATAGTTTATGCGCTAAATCGTAGAAACTATAACAGTTTTCGGCATTAAATGTTCTACCAAAAGTATTTGGACAACAAAACCTACGCTTTGAAGAAAAAAATGTTTTGGGTGGAGGGTGAAGAAGGGGTAGTTCCCATGCAAATTAACTGTTTTTATGAAATTTTCGAAAAGCGATATCTCGGAAACTATGACAGCTATCGACATCAAATGTTCCACAAAAAGTATTGAGACAACAATACCTAAGCTTTAAAGAAATCCTTTTTTTGTAGGGGGTGAAAATGGGGAAGCTCCCATACAAGTTAACAATTTTTATGAAATACGCTACATCTGGAAAACTATAACAGCTATGGACTTCGAATATTCTACATAAAGTAATCAATTAATTCATACATTTTGGAAAAAAGCTAACAACTTTTATTAACCTTTGTAGCGGATCACCTTTTATTATTCTTTTACTGTTTTATTGTTTATGCTTTCATTATATTATTTTACATTAACTTGTTAAAGTACTTAAGTTATTTTGCCCATCACTAGTAACCTTACATTTTAGTACAACTATGTAGCCAGATCTCACAAATGCAAGTGTGGAGAATCTCTTTCGTTGAGTAAAAGCTTTTGCGTTTATGTTTGTATCATGATCGTTCGTTTATTGAAAAAGCTTTCTTTCCAGAGTATAAAAGCAGCACACTCAACGACAGCAGCTCATTCTTTAAGGCGGAGGCACATACAATCCGTCATACGTCATACTTCGCCTTTTTTAACTGACGTTAACGTAACAACGCAAGAGGTTGTCACATAGAATCCTTTATAAACGGATGTTAAATTAGCAGGTGGTGGTGGTTCTACAGCAAAATTTGGTGAATATAATTATTGTTTTTGTTGTAGTTTTTGTTGGCTCAGTTGTCAAAAAAAGATATGTAAAAGTAAATAATTTTGACTACGCAGCCTCGATTTATGCATGAAAAAAGTCGATCAGTTGTGTTCATAACACCACCTGGTACACATAATTTCACCATGCAACTTGTCAAAGTACTTGACGTACGTTGAAAGTTAAAAGTTGCCCAACTTTAGTACGTTGCGTTGAAGGAGACGTACTGAATGTGACATTGTTCATAAGAAACCATGTTATTTAACTTAGCTGTCAGTTAAAAAAGGCGACGTATGACGGATGATGGATTCATTGTGCCACCGCCTTTACTTGCAGGTTGGATCGAATGGTTGTCTGGCTAATGGTGTTTGCATTGCATACTTCGTGATGGCGATAGCTGTCGTTGTATGTGTGCAAATACAATTGGCTTTGTTGTTTGAAGTTGTTGTTGGCCGCGATGGTGACCGCCTCAACTCAGACTATGACATTCATTCTTTACTTGCAGAACGTATTCAGAGACTTTTTTGTGTTAATAAATTAATTAAAACTTACGAATCGTTGGAAAAGAATAAAAATTGTTTAAAGACTTACAAATTGTTGAAAAATAGAATTTATTTTTTAAAGTAAATTTGTGAATTAATAAATTCCTTACACCTTTTAATATGAATAATATCGAAAACTTTTATTACTGTCGACCTCAAACCTTCTTCATCTATATCTATTATTCATACGAACGTTAAAATTTTGTAAAGTTTTCTGTGGACTTTAAAACTTGCACAAGGTATTTTTATTTTATTATTTGCAGTACAAAATAACTCGGCTGGGTATATTAAAAGACCAATGGAAAGGGCATATTAGATTCGGCACAGCGCTCTTACTTGTTTTTAACTCGTAATAACACGTCAAGAAGTTCGTTATGCATTCTGTTTCGAAACGAATCTTAGTGGAGTTCTTCATTGAAAATACTCTTCAACACAGGCATTACTAGTTGGGATAATAATACTAAAATAATTTGTTCGTATATATGACTCAAATTTCATATATAAAAATACGAGAATAGAATTATTATTTGTTCGTATAAAATTTAACGACTTTTGAAGCAAATTCATGACCTTAAAAGTAGCCAACAAAATCGCCCATTATTTTCTGAATTGCCAAAAAGTATCCGTATCGCCAAATTGAAAATTAGAACATCAAACAAGTTTTTAAATCGCCACGTTGGGCGAGAAATCGCCAGATCTGACATTCTTTCCAAGTTGTGTGCTGCTAAATTGTAAATCAGCTTTGGCGGTACCTTTGTCTGTTATCTTCAATTAATCTTTAAACTATGGCTATTTTTCTAAAATCTGAAAGTATTCATTTAAAATACCACAGTTTAAATCAGGAAAAAATCTAACATAACTAATTACAGATGTATAGCAAAACTTAGAGACATATCAAAACTCTTCGAAAACTGCATAATTGATGGTCTTATTCACCAAAATTCCTGTCTAATGACGCCATTTTAGCATGGCTTTAGAAAATAATTATCTGCTTTGACTAACATTTTAATGTTTTAATGTTAACAAGTAGTTAACATTGATTTTACTCATGGTCACCACACTGACGCTGTTTACACTGATTTTAGCAAGGCGTTTGATAACGTAAGTCATGTTCTTTTATTGAAGAAATTGGGCTCAATTGGATTAAATAATGATTTCTTGAGCTGGGTTAAATCATTTCTTATATGTAAAATGCAATCTTTTAAGTTTAATTTTCCAATTCGAGAAAATTTCTTGTAAACTCTGGTGTTTTACATACATTTTTTGTGAGACTTATTTTGGAGTTTAGTTCAATTATTTGGGACCCGATATTTAATCTACTCAGAAACAAATTTTTAGCTTGAAAAGTACTTATTACCGAACTCTCACCATACGTCTCAAGATTATTTGAGATCAATTTATCAACTTTAAAAAACCGGAGATCCATGCTGAATATCACGTTCATGGTTAATTTTAGTCTGTTCTGAGATTTTGCTTAATAATTTAACTTTTAATGTTCCTCAACGTGCATTACGATCTTTTAACCCTCTGTATGTGAAGACCTGTCGTTCTAACTTTGCCATTTCGGATCCGCTTCAAAAGCTGTGCTGCTGCTTTCACGAGATGTACAACTTAATTGATTTCTTTTAACATTGATGCTTTTAAGAGAAATGTAATATTGTATTTAAATAATTAATTTCCATATACAGTCCCGCACAAAACTATTGGCACAGCAATAAACTTGGGTTTTATGGAAAATTTAAATATATTCTAAACATAAATTAGAAAAAAAAGTTTAATTATTAAATAGATCCTTTGTTAATTAACTTATTCCATCAGTTTTTTTTTGAATTAAGGTCCACTGAACATATTTTTATTAAAACATCATAAAAAACAATCCGGTATATGACCATATGGTTGAATGTATACTCGGTATTCTTATTATAACTTTAATTTTATATATGTAGTCTGTAAGGATATAGTTCAAAGACTCACATTAATAAATAAATACATAAATAAATAAATAAATATTGTTTTATTTATGGATTTTAATTGATTTGCATACACAAAAAAACAAAACAAACCTACGTAGTTAAAAAACTAAACATGGCGTTTACCTTAAAGCTGAACGCTAGTTTTGTCGACAACTATATTGGGTTCAGTTTGTGCAATAATAAACGTGCATTTAGTAATTGCCTTTACGCGTTCAACATCTGTATCAACTTTACTTTTTTAATATATTCGTTTAGAGAATAAAAAAATATTTATATATATTTTTTATATGATTTATATATTTAGTTATAATAATAAAGAAATCATTGCTTTTTCTTAACTAACTTTGCTACATTATTTTTTACCCTAAGCTAATTTTTATCCAATTTTTTTTTGATTTAATCTTATATATAAAAGAACAATTTTTTTTTGTTAGTGACACCGCTTATAACTCAAGAACGGCTGAACCGATTTTAATGAAACCCGATATCTGGGAATGCGTTTTAGGCTAATTTATTTTTTGAAATTCCGACTGGGCGTGGCTTCTCCCATACAAATTGAACAGTTTTTTTCACATACCTCAATACCTATTATAGCTGAAGTTTCCAAATTTGGTATAGGTAAATTACTTATTGATGTGCATAATTGAGTTTTGTATGGGCGGAAACAAATGAATTTATATGGCACCTCCCATACAAAAAAAAAGTTTTTTGTATATATCTCAATAACTGTAATAGCTTAAGTCTCCAAACTTCGTACAGATGTTTTAAGTGCCAATATGCATAATTAAGCTTTGTATGGGCGGGAAAAAATAAATAGGCGTGGCGCCTCCCATACAACGAAAATAGTTTTTTGTATATATCTCAATGACTGTAATAGTTGAAGTCTTCAAACTTCGTACGGATGTTTATAATGCTAATATGAAAAATTAAGCTTTATATGGGCGGGAATAAATAAATAGGGGTGGCACCTCCCATACAACTACAATAGTTTTTTGTATATATGTATCTCAACAACTGTAATAGCTGAAGTCTTCAAACTTCGTACGGATGTTTATAATGCTAATATGCAAAATTAAGCTTTATATGAGCGGGAATAAATAAATGGGCGTGGCACCTCCCATACAACGAAAATAGTTTTTTGTATATATCTCAACAACTGTAATAGCTGAAGTCTTCAAACTTCGTACGGATGTTTATAATGCTAATATGAAAAATTAGGCTTTATATGGGTGGGAATAAATAAATGGGCGTGGCACCTCCCATGCAACGACAATAGTTTTTTGTATATATCTCAACAACTGTAATAGCTGAAGTCTTCAAACTTCGTACGGATGTTTACAATGCTAATATGAAAAATTAAGCTTTATACGCGCGGGAATAAATAAATGGGCGTGGCACCTCCCATACAATGAAAATAGTTTTTTGTATATATCTCAATAACTGTAATAGCTTAAGTCTCTAAACTTCGTACAGATGTTTATAGTGCCAATATGCATAATTAAGTTTTTTTATAGGCGGGAAAAAATAAAAAGGCCTGGCACCTCCCATACAACGAAAATAGTTTTTTGTATATATCTCAATAACTGTAATAGTTGAAGTGTCCAAACTTCGTACAGAGGTTTATAGTGCCAATATGCATAATTAAGCTTTGTATATGCGGGAAAAAATAGATAGGCGTGGCACCTCCCATACAACGAAAATAGTTTTTTGTATATATCTCAAAAACTGTAATAGTTGAAGTCTCGAAACTTCGTACGGATGTTTATAAAGCTTAATTGTGTTCTGTATGGGTTGGAAGAAATAAATGGGCGTGGCACCTCCCATACAACGAAAATTGTTTTTTGTATATATCTCAACAACTGTAATAGCTGAAGTCTCCAAACTTCGTACGCACTTATATGCATTATTGAGCTTTATATGGGCGGGAATAAATAAATGTGCGTGGCACCTTTCATACAACGAAAATTTTTTTTTGTATATGTCTCAATAACTGTAATAGTTGAAGTCTCCAAACTTCGTACGGATGTTTATAGTGATAATATGCATAGCTGAGCTTTGTATGGGCGGGAAGAAATAAATGGGCGTGGCACCTACCATACAGCGAAAACGGTTTTTTGTATATATCTCAATAACTGTAATAGCTAAAGTCTCCAAAATTTGTACAGATGTTTATAGTGCTAAGATGCATAATTGTGCTCTGTATGGGTGGGAAAAAAGAAATGGGCGTCGCATCTCCAACACAACGAAAAGAGTTTTTTTATATACATATCTCAATAACTGTTACAGTTGAACTCTCAAAACTTTGTAAAGATGTTTATAATGGTAATATGCATAATTCAGCTGTGTATGGGTAAAGTCTCCAAATTTTTAGTAGGTGTTTACAATTAAGCTGAGTTTGGGCGTGAAGATAATAATAGGCGTGGCAGCTCATTTACAAAAAAAATCTTTTACATATACATATATGTCAACAAATGTAACAGCTGAAATCTCCAAATTTATTATGGATATTTATTATGCTAATATGCATAACTAAGATGAGTATAGGCAGGAAGTGAATTATGGGTGTGGAACCTCTCATAGCGTTGAAATATTTATATGTGTATCTTATTAACTGTGAGAGCTAAGGTCTCCAAACTTTTTGGTGTGGCACCTCCCATACCATTGGATTTTTTTACATGTACTTCAATAATTCTTATAGCTAGAGTCTCAAAATTGTCTATGGATGTTTATGTTTGCTAATATACATAACTGAGGTGAGTTTACTTAGGAGACAAATGAATAACAACAAAACTACTTTCTCATATAAGTCTCAATAACTGTAAAAAAACTTCAAAAAACGTGTTCATACTTTTATAAAACCAGTTGAACACAATTTAAATTATTAGTTTAAAAGTAACAGAAATAACTTAAAAATTACCAATAAAATGTTTATCCTTTTTTACCTCTTAGGGTCAAAATTATCAAAATTTTATATTCATATTTCTTCGAGACCTGTCGAACGCAATTTCAAAATATAATTTGAGCCCCTTTTTATCTTTTTCGGTTCCGAAGGTACAAAATGGATATAAACAGTTTCAAAATATAGGTTTTTACCCTGTCTCGCCTCTAATGTTCTAATATTTAAAAAAAAGTACGAAAAATGCATTCATAACTTTGAAACCTGTCGAGCGTAAATTAAATTATAATTCTATCTTTATATATTTACATATTTCAAGTCTTGCCCTAAGCATTTAGGCTATGCAATGATGAATCTGTCTGTCAGTTAGCGATTTATTAACTTAATTTTTTTCTATACATTGTTTTGTAAGCACAACAAACATTAAAAAAAAACAAATGGCGGATAGGGCTACAAAATAATGAAGCCATTATAAACTGAACTGTTTGTGAAGTTTTTCTTGGTAATAGCTTCCCATCATGAAAGATGGGATAGGCTCAGCTTTTCTATTCACGCTTTATCAGCAATTTTCAGTAATTATTAATGAAACAAACAAAACATTTTTACAACGTTATTGACATGCTATTAAGGCTAATATTTTGTGAATTGTGTGTGTTTAGGCAAAAAATTCGTTTGCTGAATATATATATTGTTAGGCAATACGTGTTCGGAGATACTCGATGCTGGATGTATTCAATAGAATGGCAAAAACGAGGCTTGCCGCATGCACACATTCTTATTTGGTTAGTCGAGAAGTTCGATCAGACCAGATAGATGATATTTTAAGTGCCGAGATTCCTGATCCCGAAACAGATTAAGAACTACATGATGTTGTAATTACATAAGTATATGATTCATGAACCGTGTGGCACCATCAACCCCCAATCTCCGTGGGTCACAGCCCCCACTAGTTTTCCCTCCCAAACATATTCCTGGATTATACTTACCTCCTATCTCCTTCACCTAATGGGGTAGCCATACAAAATTCACAAAAATGATGTGAAAATCCCCACAACTTCCTCAGAGTCGGCATTAGAGAAATAAAGTGTAAGACTGACCCCTATTCCCTTCCAAACATATTCCAAGAACATACTTACCCCCTATCACCATCACCCAAGGGGATTGCAATACAAAATCGCCTGATAAATGACCGAGATATAAGCCAAAAAGCAAGACTACCTATCTTTGACCCCGAGAGCCTGGGAAGACATTTTTACCCCCTATTTATTTATTTAAAGGTGGGATCCTAGCACCACAAGATAAAATATCTTATAAATGAAAGGTACTAGTTAATAAATCAAATTAATTTATAGCAACAATAATAATAACATAAATAAATGTATTTATAAATGAATAGTTAAACAACCTAATTAATACTAAGATTAAGGTAAAATTTGAATCAAACATTAAAGGTGCAAAGAAAAATTAATATGATGACAAAAAATACATAAAAGTAACAATGAAAAAAAGGAAAAATAATAAAAACATAATTTATGGCAGTATGTAGCAATATAAAAAATAAATACGATTTTACATAAACTGTTTAAACAACTCCCTTTTAAACGTGTTAGCGTTGCCTAAGCTCTGAATATAATTTGGTAACTTATTCCAAAGACTTACTGTGAAGATCAGAAACTCTCGTTGGGATAATAAGCTTTTATATTTTTGTATAATTTTTTTTTTCCGCGGTTAGATCTTGCGAACACAATTCTATTATATAAATATGTAGGCCGTTGAGATGTAATAATTCTATGCAGAAATATAAGGCACTTGCATTTAAAAAGATCAGCGAAGTCAATTTGATAAATCTGATAAGAGAACACCGAAATATGGTCGTAGTCGTGAAAAACATAACGTGCAATGTTATTATATACAACTGTAAGTTTACGTTGATCATTGCTATCACAATTTGTATAAATTTCACAGCCATAAAAAAGTTACGGGACAAGATACGTTTTTGCCAAGAGAATACGTATGGCAAATGGTGTGGAATCTTTTACAGCCCACAAATTACGGAGCATACCATAAACTCTACCTACGACAGCAGATATATGGTCACTCCAGGTAAGCCTGTTATTAAACGTAACTCCCAAATTTGGTGCCGAGGTCACAAAATTAATATTATGGCCATTTATTCTTACTTGTTGGGAGTCAACAGGTCTCTTAGATTTCGAAAGGAGAATACATTTAGATTTCGAGGGGTTGAGGCATAATCCATTGTTATCAGCCCAGCAGTTAACTCTTTTCAGATCCTCATTAATTCTAACCACACAAGAAGCAATATCATCGCTGTTGCTGAAGTTGTACAGTTGTACATCATCGGCGTACATATGTATATTACAATGGACTAAAATGTCGTTGATGTAGATGCAGAAAAGAAGAGGCCCAAGGATTGAGCCCTGCGGAACTCCTCTGTTGACATTGAGCGCAGATGATATTTCATTATTAAACTGAACTACTTGGGATCTATTTGTTAGATAAGAGGATATGAGGTTGCAGGCAGAACTAGAAAAACTAAACATTTTCTGAAGCTTTTTTATTTGAGAATAGTATATACAACAGAATCAAAAGCTTTACTATGATCCAAAAGAATTAAGAAAGCTGACATGTTAGTATCAAGTTTAGATCTAAGATCCTCTACTACGTCCACCAGTGCCGTAATGCAGCTTTTGCCCTTAGTAAAGCCAGACTGCGTTGCAGATAGCAGACTATGATGCGTTAAGTAATCGTTCATATGTCTATAAATGAGATTTTCCAACACTTTGGACAAAAAGGGAAGAATAGCAATAGGACGAAACTCATTGTTGGTTTTAGGGATAGGAATAATCTTTGACAGCTTCCATTTTTCAGGAAAAGTGGATTTAGTGAGTATAGTGTTGAACAAATGTGTAAAAAATGGAAGAAGCTTATAAATTAAAATTTTCAAAAATATTGGGCTCAAACCATCCATACCAATTGCGTTGGACTTGACCGCAGAGAAACTTTTGGCAACTTCAAGCTGATCAACGCAACGAAAACTGAAGGGATTTTCCACTGAAACGTAGCAAAGAGTATCACAGCCGTTATTCACGGGAGGTGAAACATTGACATTTGTAAACTTTTGGTTCAAAATATTTACGTCAACATTATCCACGAAAATTGACGGCGGAAACTATCACTGGCAATGACGGTTATCCACTGTATCGGCGTTGATCGCCTAATGACAACGGTCAAACTATTACAAAGAATGTAAAAGGAAACGATTTTGTGATTGACAACAGTTAGACTGTGCCATATTTGCTTCCTTCTTTCTAAATCATTTAAGACACATTGCAATGTTGAATATTGTAATTCAGTGAAGTCGATAAAGTACATCTGCAAACATGTCACAGAAGGCAGCGATATGGCTGTTTTTAGCATCCAAACCTTCAATGGCAACGATGAAGTTACGCGTTGGCAAGTTGGGCGATATGTGAACTGCACTAAGACGGCTTGGCGTATATTCACATTCCCTTTTCACGAACGTCATCCCACTGTTGCACATTCAGCAGTGCATCTGGAGAATGGCCAACGAGTATATTTCACTGCTGCAAATAATGTTCAACGTGCTGAAATACCTCCAGCGACAACATTGACAAGTTTCTTAGCTGTTTGCCAAAGCGATCCGTTTGCACCAACTTTACTTTACTCGGAGATGCCAAGGTTTTACACTTGGAACGCTTCTTGAAAAAAAGTTTAACGTCGAAATAAAGGCTCTATTGTTCCTGGGCATCCAGATGCGCGTTCAAGTGATGCTCTCGATCGCATTTATACAGTTCATCCGAAGAATGATGAATGCTTTTATTTGCGGTTGTTGATGGTGAATGTTCGTGGTCCAACATCATTTGCAGCATTTCGTAATGTTAATAGTATAGGCTGCCCAACATTTCGTGCTGCATGTTAAGAACTCAATTTGCTTGAAAACGATACTCATTGGGATACGAAAATCGCTGAGGATATTATTTCTGCATATCCAAGCCAGATACGAACGTTATTTGATTTTATCATTTCGACGTGTTTCCCGTCAAATCCTGTGGAACAAATACAAGGACAATATGCCAGTAGACATTTTACATCAATATCGTGTCAGCTTGAAAAATACAAATCTTTAAGTCAATGCGAAGATGCATAACCGGACCTTGCTCTTAATTGAAGACATGTGTTACCTTATTTGCGGCAGTTTGTTAGTCAAACTAGGACTGCCAGCACCAGAACATGTATTCCTGTCGACGAATCAAACGGATTGATTTCGTTTCCTCAAAATTTTTGTAATTTTGTATCATCAAAAGAAGAGCTCACGCAGATAGTATTCCCCAACATAAATGCTAACGGAAAAAATTATGATTGGTTGAGTGAATGGGCAATTTTAGCAGCTAAAAATATAGATGTGGATAATTTAAACTATATCATTGGTACTCTGCATTCTTTTAAACACAACATACAACTGAAGGTTGCCTCGGTAGTTATCGTGCTTCGAAATTTAAACAAACCAAAACTTTGTAATGAAACGCATTTGGTAATAAAAAAACTGGTTGTCCATGTTGTTCACGCAATTATACTTAGAGGAAATTTCAAAGGTGAAGAAATTCTCATACCGAGAATTCCGATGATACCAACCGATATGCCTTTTTTTTCTACTCCTCTTGCATTTGCAATGACAATTAAAAAATCACAAGGACAATCCTTGAGCATTTGTGGTCTTCATGTTTTTCTCATGGACAACTGCTTTATTTGTACTTGCGCCTGATAAAAAAACGAAAAATTTCGTATATCACAAGGTACTGCACATAAGGAAATTAACCTAAACATAACCCATGCAGAAAAAGACATAGCTTCCTTAACAGCTTTTACCTGAAACGCCTTACTTTTGTAAACTATTTTAATTTTTGTTTTTTTTTCTTTATAAATATATTCCAATGAACTATTTGACTAAACAGACTTTGTACTCTCTTTAAAAAATCCATATATTCAATAATTGTTAGGTGGTACGAAGTTCACCAGGTCAGCTAGTTATTAATAAATAATATTCATTACTGTAATTGACAGCAACTTAAAAACTTATAATAACTAGCTTTCTCACCAATACCAACCGAGTAGAAGGCATTTTCGGCACCAGCTTCAGATTCCCGCACAGTACTCTTTGAACGGCTGTTAACAACATCTATTTAATTTACATGACTTCAAAAAAGGCAAACGGGATTGTCTTTTCTTTGCGAGTAAAGGCGGTGGAACATAGAATCCGTCGTACTTCAAGCGTTGCCTTTTTTAATTGATATTAACGTAACAACGCAAAAGGTTAGCACATAGAATCCTTTATAAACGGATGTTAAATCAGCTGATTTTTTATATTTTATATGGCTGTGTGCAAAAACAACTAATCAAAGTTAAGGTTATGAACCAGCTGGTATTTGTCAAAGTACTTGACGTACGTAGAAAGTTAAAAGATGCCCAACTTTAGTACATTGCGTTGAAGGAGACGTACTGAATGTGACATTGTTCATAATAAAACATGTTTTTCAACTTAGCTGCCAGATAAAAAAGGCGAAGTATGACGTACGACGGATTCTTTGTGCCCCCGCCTTAGAATTAAGAAATGTTTCAAGAAATAGCTGAGAGTAAACGGTCGAAATTTTACATGAGTTTAGTATCTAATGTGTAAAGCTAAACGTGAAATTTTTTGTCAAAGGGCCGAATATTTCACCGATATAGGTTTTCGTTTTTCACACAGTGTACGTGACAGTATATTGTACGCGATGAGTAGGAGACTTATGTCTCCATAATTGCCACAGATAGTCTTATCTTCTTGTTTTGAACTGGTCATAGCAAACTGGGTGGCGTTCCTCCCGCCAAATCTTTCACATAAGTTAATGCTACCAACTTATTGCCTCCGGATTTAAACAGTGCCGCCGATAAGTCATCGGCTGCTGCCGCTTTATTATTCTTCATCCGGGATAGTGGTGTTTTCACCTCTTTTTGGCTGGGAGGTGAACACTCTACACCATCGTCACTGCAAAGAGGGTTTCCTTATCGTCACTGTCATCGGATGTCATTAATTTGGAAAATTACCTTGTTGGTCGTCACAGCAGGGGATGCCTCTACTATGGCCGTCAGCCTGTTGTCGTATACGTTGGTAGAGTTCCTGACATCACTTCGACTCATGTACATCAAAATCTCTTCACACTCACATCTTTTTATTTCTCTTTTACATCACCGGAAGTAAAAGCATATAAAATAATAATATGCTTTGTATGATTGATTCCTTTTTTCCCTATACCTCTCCCGCACACTAGGCTAGGGGCTACTGTCTTCAGAGTTGCCTGCTACCGCATTTTTCCTGTAGTTGATTTTTGGAAGTTGTTTTTTGATAGCCAAGCACCCTTTTTGCAGCATTTACCTTGGCGGTGACTAGGTAGGGATCAGAGTCGATGTTAACTTCACGGATAATTAAAAACGCTTTAAAAGTGTTGCCTATCCATACCTATATGATCGGTTCCTTGTTATTCGATTATCATATTACGAGCTGCGGCGGAAAACACCAGTTAAATGCCGTTATCGATTGTATGTTCGTGGAGACTGAACTTTTCAACTGCAGGATCAAATATGCCCTCCCTTCCTATTTTAGCGCTAAAGCCAACTAGCAAGATTTAAACGTCATGTCTAGGGCAGTGGTCGTGTACTTCATCTAAAGTATCATAAAAAGCATCTTTGATATCTCCGCTCTTCTTGTTTGTCGGGGCGTAGGCACAAATTAGGCTATTGGAACGTATTTTGCTTTGAGACGCATTGTAGCGATTCGCTCACTTTCTGGTGCAAAACAGGAGACTGGGGGCCGCATTTTCCTGCTTACAAAAAATTTACCCCCGAATTCATGCCTGATTGGAGGAGAACCGTAGTTAATATCACCTTTCTCTATTCTTGTGATACTGTGCCCATTCCATTGTACCTCTTGGGTGGCAGTTATATCAGGGGCCAAATTACGGCACTCGTGAACGAGTAGACTTTCGTATCGAATGAAATTTCGTCACGTATCGAATGAATGGATTACCGCATTCGATAGCTCACGTATCGAAATTAAAATAGAATGTAATAGATTTTTTTTGCATTGTAATTGAATGAAAACATGTTTTAGTAAAAAATAACAACTTTGTTAAAAAAGGAAACACAAAATTTTGCTGTTATATTGTTTTTAAGTAATTAATAAAAAAAATTAAATTAAAAATGACTACATTAGTTTTGTTGTGTTTATCTTCTGACTCAGAGGATGAATCTAATACTATGCGTATAAGAAGACAAATGCGGGTTAAAAATTGATCCACTGTCATTGTCAGCTACTGAATTTCGTTTAAAACTTAATTATTTAAGGTTTCTTAAGCGTTTTAGAGTTTCAAAAGAGGCATTTAATTTTATTCTTTGTGAGCTAAATTTTGAAGGACATATGTCTACTGCCTTACCACCAAAGCTGCAGCTGGCCGTAATATTATCACTTTTAGCCAGTGGATCTTTTCAACATGCCACTGGAAATGACTATTTAATTGGAATAAGTCAGAGCGGAGTTTGCAAAACGGTTAACAAAATGATGAAAGAAATAGATAATAAGCTGTGTGCAAAATTTATTAAATTTTTACCAGAACAGTTTGCTTTATGCTCGGAAGCGTTCATGCAGAAATTTAAACACCCTGGCGGTAAATATAAGATCGCAATATAATGCTAGCTTTATGTAACATTTCCTTTATTTCTTAGTGATTGGTTGTATAGACGGCACTCATTTTGGGTTTCAAAAACCATCTCAAAATTAACATATGTTTGGTTTGGTAATATTGGCCCTAAAATGTTTATTTTATTTATTTATTTATAGCTTTAACTAAAATTTGTATAAAAACTTATATTTTGTCTACCTTAACTGTCTATTGTTGCACATAAAATAAATTTCGAATGCTGTTTACCTCACGAACAACTTTTCGTTAGCCAGCACTCGATAGCGTACTCGTTAACGAATGCTATCATCAGAAATTACGATAGCTCTTACTCGATAACGAATGCGGTAATCTCAAAAGCAAATATTACGAACAATTTTACTCGATCACGGATGCCGTAATTTGGCCCCAGTTATACCCTTCACGTGACGTCGTTGTTAAGTTATACTGTTCTATCGAACACACAGATCCTATACTTATAGAGCACAATAACTTAACAGCGACGATAAGTTCCCGTTTGTAACTTTTTATTATCCATTTACGACCCCAAAAAGTATATTATATATATATATATATATATATATATATATATATATATATTTACATATGTATGTATGTAATAATAAAAACAACAAAAACAAAAAAAAAACAGAATCAGTCATGGTGATATTATTGAGCCACACCTAAAACGAAAATTTTTCACCACAGGTGGTGGTACAGCATTAATTCCCCTTGAGATCAGTTATACTCAGTGTTGCCATTTTGGTGCTTTTGGGGTATTTTTCAGTGCTCTTTTAAAAACGGATATATGTGGTGCTTATTGAGATTTCTTACAGCGATTTTAGTGCTTTTCTGTACAACCATGAACAAAATTATTATTTAGTACTGACCACATTATATGTTGTAGCACTTCTAAACTACCGTCAGGCATTTACAACAAAATAAATTCTACTGATACTTATAAAAAATCTAAATATTTTATTCAAACTGTGTTGTGGCCAAATGACAATAAAAACGACTTATTTGAAATTGAAAACATGGACTTACTTGTAAAAGCTTTTTACTTATAGAAAAGTACAAATTGATTTTTTGTTTTTTAATTATGTTTATTTTTTTATTTTGTATATTTATATTCATATATGTATGTTTAAGTTTTTCATATAAATTGTTATTTGTTTTTTCTACAAAGTTGAAAAAAAAATCTTTTTCATCTTAAAGGGCACTTTTGTTTCAAACTGAACAGCGTATGTTTTCCTTCTTGTAAATTTTAACCTTCATATTTTTAAAACCTTTAAGATTATGACTGGTGCTTTTTACTCTTTTTTGTTGATTTTTGCCCTTTTTTTCTCGTTTTTTAGCCTTAAACGGTGCCTTCGCTCATTGAAGAGTTGTTCACAATGGTTATACTATGAGATTGCATGTATTGGTATTCATTTAACATCGACTTTTTTGAAATTGTTTATTATTTATTTTAAACAATATCTCTCATGGATTGGGAACGGCTAAACGAGTAAAAGCAAGAGTGATCGACATTAGGTAGTGACGGTTCGATACCTGGCCGGGACAAAATTTAAAAAACATTTTTTTGTGCCTATTTTTATTTTTTTCTTATTCACATGCATTTAAAATGAGAAAAAGTTTAAATTTTTGATAACAGACAGATATAATCCAGCAACTACCTCTGTATATTTCTCTAAAATTTGTGCCTAAAAACCTCTAAAACTTACCGGGAGCTGCCGCTACACGAGTGCAATGTATGGCCAACTCTCGTTAATTTTTCCTCGCAAAAATTTTCGTGTAACGTACTTACACCCTATCTTCTTGCCCACAGGGTCGCTATACATAATTTGAAAAAAAGTTCTCCGTAGTCACTGCCAAAGGAATAAAATGTATCATAAGAGCTACCCCTTCTCCTAGCCCCACCAAAAAAATATGTTCTTCAAAGTGTAGACGTTATTGTCCAATTACTTTTTGCAGAACATTTGAAGTCGTGGGTCTTATCATCTAATCACTTTCCATGGACCACTAGAAGTCGATAGCTGTTATAGTTTTCGAGATATAGCGTATCGAAATTTTCATAAAAATTGTTTATTTGTATGGGAACTACCCCTTCTTCACCCCTCACGAAAAAAATTTTTTCTTTAAAGTGTAGGTCTTAGTTTTGTAGAACATTTTAAGTCGATAGCTCTTATAGTTTCCGAGATATAGCGTATAAAATATTTCACAAAATTTGTGCAATTGTAGGAGAAATACCAATTTCCTGATCCTATTGAAAAATAAAAATTGTCCATTATTTAGGTACCTATTTTAAGAGTACCCGCGCCAAGTTTTGTGGCAAGAATGACAATATTTACTAAGATGTATAGGGATATATGCACGACTTTTTTCATAAAATGGGTTATTTTGGGTTTTCGCCTCTATCTCGGTCGATAGTGAACCGATTTTGCTGATTTTTAATAGCGATTGTCTACGGAATGTTTCTAACAGTTTGACGCCAATAACTGGTCCGTATCTTTTTATTTGACTCCGGAAACTTGATTTCAACAGACGGACATGGCTATATCAACTTCCCTATCTATAAGGATTCAGAATATATATACTTTATGGGGTCGCAAATGGATAATAAAGAAATTACAAACGGAATGGCAAACTGATATATACCTTTATCACTATGTAAAGGGTATAATTAGAATAATATTAGGATAAAAATAAAAAAAGGTTTGGGGTTTCGAAAGTCCAATGTGAAGGGTATCTGAGATTTGGCACAGCCGAATATATTGCTCTTAATTGTTTAGAACTCTAACCTGTTGGATCAATACACCTGGATATTCCAAGTGCAGTTTTATAGATCTCGGCCCTTAAATCGTTTACGGTGTTCGACAACTTTAAAGGTCGTTTTTCTATTCTTTCTTTTTTTTGTAGAAATATTTGTTTCCGGGGAGGGATGAACAGTTCACTGCCCTGGTCCACTTTTTTAAGTTTATGGAAGAAGTTGCGGCACATGTTAGTTCACCCTTTCAACGGATGTTGGAGATAGCTAGGCTGCAAGTGGAACCTGAAGCCGATCAGGGCCATTACTTGGTATCCATTAAATTTGAATATTATTTATCTTAATAGATTGAATATAAACTTAGACAAAAAAAATTTATTTGTTTTTGTGCAAAAAAAAAATATTATTAATATAAAAGAAATTAAAGGAATTAGCAAAGAAAGAAGTAAGTAAAGTATACATATATGAAAGTGGCTTTAGTGATATTTAAATACATTTCCGTGTAAAATTCTTTAATAAAACTAAAATGCAAGTGAAACATTTCTCTGCAAATTTTTTCATTAAGTTTTCAAGGACAGGTACGTTTTCCCATGCTCCTGAATATTAGCATTTTAACCCAGGAATTCTCGTCGGGGCACTAAGTTGCATTTGAAATCGTTGCTATGACAGTAAATTTTTTGTACCAGATAATTACAAATTTTATAACACAATTTTACAAGTTTTGGTGTAGGGCATAATAACATGACTGTAGTAGCTATATAGTGTATTTTTTTTTTCTTTGTTTTTTTAATATGTTATTAAAAATCAATATTTTTTATTTCAGCAATGGCGGTAGTTAAAGATAGAAATTCGGAAACCCAATACTATGATGCCAAAGGTGGGAAAAGTTCTTCATTAATTATATTTTTTAAGGTTTTTCAGTCAAGTTAATAATCATTTATTATGGTCAGGTAAAATACTTGTTTTAAATAAAGTCTAGCGATTATTTCGAATTGATATTAATTATAACCGTTTATAAAAAAAAAACGAAAAAGACAAAAATTGGAAAACTTCGCTCGTATTCATGATAATTAAAGAAGGCTTTTTAGGGGCTTATTTGACAATTATGCTATAGAATGTAAAATTCGTGGGTTGTATTTAAATTCCTAAGGGTCCTTATAAAGTTGAATAGGATTCCTCTACCTTTATGGTATGCAATTAAATTATTTAATAAGAAACAAACTTATCCTTTGTTATCTTATTATATATGTTATTATTGTTCTCCAATTTTTATACCTTTCACATAAGTGATAAGGGTATATATAAGTTTGTCATTCCGTTTTTAGTTTCTTTATTATCCATTTGGGACGCCATAAAGTATATATATTCTGGATCCTTATAGATAGGGAAGCCGATTTAGCGTTGTCCGTCTGTCCGTCTGTTCGTGTTATGGTTGAAACTTTCGAAGCCCCCCGATATCGCATAGACCAGTAAGTGGTATCAAACTGTCAGAGACAGTCGCGAAAAGGTCATTAATGAAATTCAGCAAAATCGTTTGATAAATGACCGAGATATAGGCAAAAAACCAAGACTACCTCTTTTTTTTCAGTCTACAACAACAACAGAGAACATACATACTTATGCATGAAATAAAAAAAACAAAAAAAGAAAAAAACAGAATCAGTCATGTTGATATTATTAAACCACACCCAAAACGAAAGTTTTACTAGTATTAATATTCATACATATAACAGGGTTGCCATACAAAGCTTAATTTTAACATTTTTAAAATCATTCCTACGGCTTCCAGGGTTCTCCTACAAAGGTAAAATGTAAAACCGACCCCAAATTTTTTTATCCATCCAAACATTTTTGTGGAACATACTTACCTCCTATCTTCACGCCCTAAGGGGGTTGCCAAAAATTTTACAAAAATTTATTAAAAAGATGAGATGAAAATGCCCACAACTTCATCAGAGTTGGCCTTAGAGCAATAAAGTGTACGACGGACCCCTATTAGTTTCTTCTCCCAAACATATTTCTAGAACATACTTACCCTCTATCTTCACGCCCTAAGGGGGTTGCCATGCAAAATTTACAAAAATGATATGAAAATACCCACAACTTCTTCAGAGTTGGCCTTAGAGCAATAAAGTGTACTATAGACCCCTATTAGTTTCTTCTCCCAACCATATTCCTACAACATAATTACCTCCTATCTCCACGCCCTAAGGGGGTTGCCATACAAAATTTACAAAAATGATATGAAAATGCCCACATCTTCCTCAGAGTTGGCCTTAGAGCAATAAAGTGTACGACCGACCCCCATTAGTTCGCCCTCCTAAGCATATTCCTAGAATATACTTACCCCCTATCTCCACGTCCTAAGGGGGCTGCCATACAAAATTTACAAAAATGATGTAAAAATGCCCACAACTCCTTCAGAGTTGGCCTTAGAGCAATAAAGTGTACGACCGACCCCCATTAGTTTGCCCCCCCCCAAACATATTCCTAGAATATACTTACCCCCTATTTCCACGTCCTAAGGAGGCTGCCATACAAAATTTGTAAAAATTAGGATAAAAACCCCTACAACTTCCTCGTCACCCGTGGAGCGTTAAAAAATGACACCGACCCCTATTTAAAAATTAGAAATATTTGATAAGTAAAAAAAAGGATAAAAATAAAAAAGTTTGGGATTTCGAAAGGACAATGTGAAGGGTATAAAAGATTCGGCACAGCCGAATATAGCGCTCTTACTTGTTGTCTTTATTTTTATCTATATTAATTTAAATATGTATACCAAAACTTCTATACTCTGACCATACACATTTACATATAAATAAGTTAAGTTAAAAAAACACAAAAGAAAATAGAGTAACATTTTCTTCTTCCTGTCATAGATTTGTTTTTATATAATACTTGCTAAGCCCTGGTGTGCTTCGCTACCCCAATCATAGTAAAATTATGAAAATATGTAAACAAAAGAATTTATATATTTATTAATTTATTGGTTGCCCCACATAAGTTGCAATAAATAATATTTACTTAGCACATAAAAATTGGAAATTTACCAGGCTTACAGTTTTGGAGATATGTATTCAGAAAGCTTTAATAAGCAAAAATTATTTATAAACTTCTATATATAATCTTAGCCTCTTATTAACATATTACAATTTTTTGGTAACCTGACAAATGCAATTTAAATTATGTTTCTACCTTCATTGGTTTTAAAGTTAGGAAAAGTACTAAAACAAAATTTTAACCTTTTTTCCCCATAAGAGTCCAATTATTCAAAAAAAAAACCTGTTGGGAAAATAAAGAAACAGCTTGGCCACAACTAGTCTTCAAAACAAAACTTTATTCAATGACGGTTGTAATACAATTATATTAAAGTTCAAATAATTTACAAAGAGAAAAAATATGACAGAAAAAACAAAACAACTTATATCGAATAAATTAATGTTATCAAAAAGCTTACAAGTATCATAATGTAATGTGTTGCCATTCAACACTCCCTCTCAACACAGTACTACACGTATATTAGAAATAACATTATCATTAATAATTTCAATATAAGCCCATATCTTTACAAAACTTAAGGTGTTTAATTTTACAAAGATTTTTGGTAAAAATATCTGATAACATTTCCTCAGTAGGAATGTATTTGGGGATAATAACACCCTTTGAGTAAACATCTCGAACATGATGATATTTCAGATCGATGTGCTTGCTCCTGGCGTGATACGTTGCATTCTTTACTAAACATTGGGCACTAAGGTTGTCGCTATACAATAACAATGGCCCTTCTTCCTTGAATCCCAATTCACTGAGCAAATTCTTGATATAGACAGCTTCTTTTGATGCAGTAGATAAAGCAATATACTCTGCTTCAGTGCTGCTCAGGGCAACGACATTTTGTTTTTTAGCCTCCCAGGCAAAAACACAGTTTGCTTTGACAAATGCGAATCCAGAATACGATTTTCTGTTTGTTGCATCGCTTCCCCAATCCGCGTCTGCATAGCCTATGGTTGGTTTGCCTGTTTTTTCAAAATTAAGTTTGATATCCATTCTCTTCTTTAAATATCGCAACAAATGCTTAACTGCTGATAAATGTTCTGTATGTGGATCAGTATTACATTGTGCAAGTTTACACACTGAGTGCAAGATGTCCGGGCGCGTTGAAATTGCGAGATACATTAACGCACCTATAATGGACTGATACTCAGTAGGATCAACCTTTCTACAGTCATCTGATTTACATAACACCTGAAAACCTGCCTCTAGTGGAGTTGCAACTTCTTTGCAATCGCTCATTCCGCAGTCATCCAACAGCTTTTTAATATACTGTTTTTGACATACCTCAACCGCTGCAGTTTCACTCTGACGATTATATTCTATTCCTAAAAAGTGATTAAGTTGGCCACCATCTACTACTGCGAACTCGTTTGCTATACCTTTCTTAATAACATTGAGATATTGCTTTGACGAACTAGCAATTATTAGGTCATCTACATAAACAGCAATAATGTTTATCATACCATTAACGTTTTTAGTGTACATACACTGTTCACTGATACATTGTGTAAACCCCATTTTCTTTAAAACGTTATTTAGTTTTTCGTTCCAGGCACGCCCGCTTTGCTTAAGGCCGTAAAGTGATTTCCTCAATTTGAGAACATGGTTTGGATACTGTTCGTCTATAAAACCTTCGGGCTGTACCATGTACACTTCATCATCGAGATCTCCATTTAAGTACGCGGATGAGACATCCATCTGATGCATATAGAGTTCATGTTCGACTGCTAATGCCACTAATAAACGAATGTTGGCATACCTTATCACCGGTGAAAATGTTTCTTTGTAATTAACGCCATATTTTTGGCTACAACCTTTTGCGACCAATCTGGCCTTAAAACCCTTTATGTTGCCTTCTTTGTCCTCTTTTACAGTAAAAACCCATTTACACCCAACGGGCTTCTGGCCTTTTGGCAGTTCAACCAATTCCCAAGTATTATTTTTGATTAAAGAGGCATACTCACTTTTCATTGCCTTATCCCACTGCTTACAATTAGGACTATCCAAAGCATCACGAACACTTCCAGGCACAACAATGGAGTTTATGGTATTGAATACCTTCCTTGGGCGACCTACAGATCCAGTTTTAATTAATTTGGGACGTCCCGGACCAATTTTTGGCTGCTGGCTTGAGCAACTTGGACCATTATCTTCCGGGGTAGTGGTTTCAAGTTGGTTAGTTCCATTATCTGTTGGTGGACTTACAACAACATCAGCGACTTGATCATCTGTTTGTTCATCACTCTCACAAAGTGAATTATTGTTTAAATTCAAAAAATCACCAAAATTTATACTATTTGACACATCTGCTGTATCTTCCTTCTTAAAATATTTACCTTTTAAAAAGATAACATCACGACTTACGTGAACCCTTTTTGAAATTGGATCGTAAAGCCTATATGCTTTCGACTGTTCGCTATATCCAATCATCAACATCTCAGTTCCTTTGGGTAAAAACTTTTTATGGTGAGTTTTGTCGAGAGCTATAACTTTTGTACCAAATACTTTTAAATGACTGACTGATGGTTTATAGCCATGCCAAATTTCGAACGGCGTTTTATTAACCAATATTTTTGTTACAGTTCTGTTACGTAAATATACAGCAGTCAATACCGCTTCAGCCCAAAATTTCTCTTCAAGACCCGACTCTAATAGCATACTGCGTGACATCTCCACTAACGTTCGGTTAGCCCTCTCAGCTACCCCATTTTGCTGGGGAGTATAAAGAACGGTTAGCTGTCTTTTAATCCCGTTGTCTTGTAAAAACTTGCTGAAGTCATTGTTGACATATTCCCTGCCGTTATCAGTTCTTAAACATTTTATTTGGCTACCTGTTTGTTTTTCTACAAGTGACTTATAATCTTTGAAAGCTTCTAATACCAAATCCTTTGTTTTTAGGAAATAAACTACAATAAAACGAGAGTAATCATCGATAAATGTAGCAAAATATCTAGATCCAGCAATTGATGGCACATTGACTGGCCCACAAATATCGCTATGAACGATTTCTAGCATAGATTTTGTCCTAAACTGAGAATTTTCAAAAGGTTTTACCGTAATTTTAGATTTACTGCATACTTCACACACAGGCTCGCTGCAAACCTCTTTTAGTTTAAAACCTTTAACGATATTCTTCATTGCCATTTATTTTAAATATTGGAAATTAACATGCCCATACTTTAGATGCCAATTCATTAAACTATTTCTTGTTTCTAGGCTCATACACTCATTTCGCAAATGTTCATACAAGAATATACCATTATTATTAAAGGCTTTTAAGATTGAATTATTTAAACGATCCTTTACATGAACATAATTATCTTTAAATAACACAGTTTTTCCGCTCTCTATAAGTTTGCTTATCGAAATAAAATTTCCCTTAAGACCTGGCACATGCAAAACATTATTTAGTGTGATCTTGTTTTTATTATCGTGTATTACGACAGAACCGCGACCAATCACTTTTAACTTGTTGTTGTTTGGCAAATAAACAATTTCGTCGTATTTTTTATATTTATCAAAATACTGACTATCATTACAAAAATGTGACGATGCGCCACTGTCAACACACCACTGTACATTGTTGTTGTTGCTTACCGTTTTTAATGCTGCTAGTGATACAAAACAATTAAATTCTCCCTTGCTTCCATGACTATCTCTCTTCTCTTTTTGCCTACAATCCGCGGCAAAATGCCCTCGCTTCCCGCAGTTGTAACATTTTTTATCTCGGAGATGACTTCTATTGGACTTGTTGTGATCAAACTGTTGCCTCTTTTCATTCTTACCTATTTTATTATTAAAACTTCCACTAGCTTGTGTGGCATTTAACACCTCTGCACCATTGCTATTGTTTGTGCCATTTTCCTGTTGCCGTGCACCTTCTTTCAAAAGCTTTACTTTTAAAGATGACAGGCTAGGTAACGAATCCCTAGATTCCATCGCAATTACAAACCCTTCGTATGTTTTTGGCAGACTCGATAACAGCAATATGACAAGCATTTCCTCTGGCACTATAACATCTATTTCAGATAGCTGATCAACCAAACTGGAAAATTCGGTAATATGACTGCTCATTGTACTACCATTCTGCATTGGCATGTATAACAGCCTTTTAAATAACATGATTTTTCTCGCAGGCCCCTTCGGCTGATGAACCTCTTGCAACTTTTGCCATGCTTCAGATGCTGACACACAGCTTTTAATCTGACCAATTTGGCTGGGTTTTACCGACAATAGTATTGAAGCTAACGCCTTTTCGTTCTTTGAATCGAATGCATCTGACACATGTGAATTTTGACCTTCAGGCTTCTTTTCTTTGCCACAAACCACGCTCCACATATCACTATGGACCAGAATGCTTTTCATCTGGATGCTCCAGGTAGAATAATTAGACTCATCGAGTTTGTCAATTTGAAACAATGACGACATGACGAAACTCCCTTTTAAATTGTACACCAAAATGCGGTAAATACTTTCTTATATTTTACGCGACACACGCTCTTAGTTTTTTTTATTCTTTCTCTCTAATTTTTCGAGCCTGGGCCCATAACCTGTTGGGAAAATAAAGAAACAGCTTGGCCACAACTAGTCTTCAAAACAAAACTTTATTCAATGACGGTTGTAATACAATTATATTAAAGTTCAAATAATTTACAAAGAGAAAAAATATGACAGGAAAAACAAAACAACTTATATCGAATAAATTAATGTTATCAAAAAGCTTACAAGTATCATAATGTAATGTGTTGCCATTCAACAAAACCCAAAAACGTACTCATATTTTTTGGCCTGTCGCATACAATTTGAATTATGTTTCTATCTTTATTAGTTGAAAAGTAACAGAAAACGCATAAAAAAAATCAAAATATATTTTTAACCCTGTTTTCCCCTTTTGGGTCCAAAACTAAACAAGTACGAAAAACGTTGTAATCAGGTATGTGATGAAAAACGATCGTTTTGAAAACGCAAATCAACTCTGAAAACGATAAAGATGTGATGAATTTTGATTGGTTTCATATTTCAATTTTTGTTTCAATCCATTTTATTTTATAAAAAATGCAACAGCAATACCTGAGAAATACAACTCTGCATTTGTTTACGACAAATTGAAAAATATATAAAAATTTACATTTAATAATTATTTTTAAATAAAAGTGTTTAAAATAAAAAAGTTAAAATGGCATTTATTGTAGCAGCAGCTTAAGTTGTAATAGATGAAGAAAACAGAATTGAAAACATACAAAGAAAAAAACTGCGGGATAAATCGAACCCTTTGGACCTTCCTGAAGATATGTTGTAAGTAAAGTTTTTGTTATTTTAAATAAATATTTTCTTATAATAATATTTTTATACAGATTTATTTAATGCTACCGACTAAATAAAGAAGGCTTTATAACGGTTTTGAATTTAATTGGGCAGAACTATGTGAAGACATCAATACTACTTACACTGCAGTTGGCGGCTGTTTTGAGATTTTTTGCAGAAGGCTCTTTCCAGAGATCTGTTGGAAATGATGCGCATATTTCAATGCATCGAACAACAGGTTCAAAGCTACTGACAACACTCCTACCTTGCTTAGAAAGAAAACTTTGTAAAAACTGATTAAATTAAAATCAACAGATGAAGATTTGAAAACATCAAAAAAGTTTTTTATGAAAAGTGTGGTATACCAGGTATTGTTGGGTGCATAGACGGAACACATATTGCAATTAAAAGGCCAACCAATGAGGAATACCTTTACTTTAAAAGAAAGGGCTACTACAGCATAAATGCCATGATAGTAAGTATTTGGTTTTATTAAAAAACAAATATTAAGAGTGTTGACGCCACAAGGCCTGGATCAAGCCACGATTCATTTGTACGAAATATGAGCAAAGCTCGAAACTTTTATGAATCCAGATATGAAAATGGGGAAATTGGATCGTGATTATTAGCTGATTCCGGTTATGCCCTCGAAGCATTCGTTATGACGCCTTACAGGTCTCCAACTACAATTCACCAGCAAACTTTCAATAGAAAACATGCCTCAGCAAGAAATGTTGTGGAAAGGACCATTAGAATATTAAAGAGTAGGTTTAGATGCTTATCTCGCACTCTTTGGTATTCACCATCAAAGGTTGCTCAAATTATTAATATCTGTTGTGCCTTGCATAATCTGTGTATCTTCTTAAAACTTGAAAATGTTGCTGAAGTTGTGCAAGAAATAGATGATGATAACACTGCAGCACATGAGGGAAATAATGAACAGGGCGATTAAGCCATTCAAGGAAATATCGTTGTAGTAAGAAATAATATTGCGAACAGTTTATAATAAAAATATAAAACACTATTTTAAAGAAAAAACAATTCACTTTTATTAATGGTATAATTTTTTTTTTTTTTTTTTTTTTGCATATTTTTTATTATTGAATCTTCGCTAAAGCGAACTAACAATAAGTTTTCAAATCTTAAGACTTATGAAATAATATTAGTCCAGCCAGTGCCAGACAGAAATTTAAGTACTCATAATAGAATTAGTTATCTTCATCTAAGCGCAATAGTATCCGTCCTTTTCAGACGGGAGTGTCTACTATGTTGCAAGATACTTCGAGCGAGCGGGTTTGGATGTGTTTCCAGCTTACTTAAATACTTGTCCACATATTTCAGGATTTCGCATTTAACAAGTGGAACTTCTAGATCCTTATGGATGTTGCTGTTTTTGACATACCACGGAGCACCAGTTATCATTCTTAGGATTTTATTTTGATGGCGTTGTATTTTTTCTATGTTAGAGGCGGAAGCAGTGCCCCATAATTGTATACCGTAGCACCAAATTGATTTTAAAATTGAGTTGTATAGTAGAAGTTTACAATCCAGGTGAAGCACAGAGTTTCTACCCATTAGCCAGTGGATTTGTGCAGCTTTAAGTTTCATTTGCGTCAGCTTTGCATCTATATGAGGCTTCCATGTGAGGCGGCGATCCAGGTGAATACCAAGATATTTTGTCTCGGATCGTTGAGGCACCAAATGGTTGTTAATAGTGATTGGAGGGCACGTTTCTTTGCGCAAGGTAAAAGTTATGTGAGTACATTTTTGTTCATTTATTTTTATTCCCCATAACTTTGCCCATTTCTCAACTTGGCTTACGTGTTGCTGCAGTTGACTCGAAGCCTCTCTAGGGTCTTTATGAATACTGAGAAAAGCGGTATCATCAGCAAATGTAGACGTGTGCGTAAAACAGTTGGTTGGCATATCTGCTGTGTAAAGCAAGTACAAAATTGGACCTAGTATACTCCCTTGAGGTACACCAGCCCCTATTGGTTGGGAACAACTTATTTGGTTTCCCTCTTTGATCATAAATTGTCTGCCGGTTAAGTATTTTTCTAGCAGGCTTGAAATATTAGCAGGTAGATAGAGATTTAGTTTGATTAACCGGCCTTCGTGCCATACTTTATCGAATGCTTGAGACACATCGATAAAAAGCGCGGATCAGTACATCTTTTCCTCAAAGGCTTTTCTAATAACCTGCACCAGTCTGTGAGTTTGTTCGATTGTACTATGTTGACTTCTAAAACCAAATTGATGATCTGGAATGCAGTTGTTGTCATTCAGTATCGAAATAAGCTTGTTTTTAAGTAGCTTTTCGAACAGTTTCGCCAAAGTTGGTAACAAACTTATAGGCCTATAAGACTCCACCTTCGAAGGATCTTTTCCCGGCTTAGGAATCATCTTTATTAAGGCAACTTTCCATATTTGCGGAAAGTGTTCAAGCCGAATTATGGCATTAAAAACAAAAAGAATAATTCTTTTACCTGTAAAGGGTAGCTCTAAAAGCATTTTGTTGCTTATTTTATCAACGCCAGGAGCTTTTTTGTCATTTAGGTTAGCGATAGCCTCTATAACATCTGAAAATCGGAAACGTATTTCTACAGGACGTCTAGCAACAACAGGCGGTAATTCTCTCACGTCAGTGCCTGAATTGGGAGTGAAGACGTTCCTTAAATGGCTTGCGAACAGATCGCATTTTTCTTCGTCATTTCTAGCCCAGGATCCTCTCAGGTTACGCAGTGGTGGTTTTGCGATTACGGGTCTTTTAAGACGTCTGGCTGTTCGCCATAGAGAATAGTTTGTTTGAGGAGTCGCGTCTAGACCTTCCAGGTATTCCTTCATTGATGACATTCTATGTACTTCTAGCAAGTTTTTTAATCGGTTTGTACATTCCTTCAGCTTATTTTTAAGTAGGGGCGATCTATACCTTTGCCATTCTCTTCGGGCTCTCCTTTTTTCAGATAAAAGCTTTTCAACATCGGTTGAGTAAATTTTGTTGTATCTGGCCTGACGGTAGGTAGAAGAAGCATTTTCAACGGCTTTTTTAATATTTTTATTGAGGCTACTCAGGCACTCATCGATTTCTTCGGAAGTTTTTAAAGATTGGTGTTCCGAACAGTGCGTGCTGATAAATTTTTTGTATTTTAACCAGTTTATTCTTTTAGATAAGAAAAAATCACTAGTTGCTAATGGTATAATAGTAGCAAAAAAATTAATGCATTTTTAATGTAAAAAAAGGTAAAATAAAATAATCTAAATTTTTATGTTTGTATTAACAGTTAAACTTTTCTTTCAATTGGTCTAGTTCTAATTGCTTTTGTCTAATTTCAATGTCTAATTTTTTAAGTTTGTTTTTTTCCTTTGCTGCGTTTTCCATTTGTTTTTGGTGACGCTTAAACTCGCTGGTGAGGTTCGTGGACAAACTTTCTATGGATTTGTAGACACGTCTAACGTTGCTTCCTATTACATTTATATTTTCACAAGTTTTCTCAAAAATTTCGAAAAACTTTTTTAATGATTCGGATAATTCTTCCCCTTTCTTCGTATAATTTTTAATATACTGTTTTAATTGATCTTTTATGTTATCTTACGTATTTTTAAACTTCAGTTTATACCTTTTAGACGTACCAGGATTTCCATCTATACCTTCGGATTCTTCTCTGTTTCTTTTTCCATAGGTGTCCGTCTTGCTCAAGCTTGTATTGCTATGATCTTTAAAGGATGATGAAGAACTTTCTTCGCTGTCACCTGCTGCAAATGTTGCAATTGCAATTCCTTCAACATATGCATACAAACCACATATTTGGCCCACTGTTTCCTCCTTTTTTGAGATATAAATTTGGTTATACGGACCACCACCTATTGCCACAACTTTTTTCTTGTTAATTGAAATTTTCTTTTTTACAGCTGCTTTCCAACATATCCATATCTTCAGAGCATTAAATTTAGTACATTTGTACATATGCATTAAAAAAAATATTTTAAGCTACCTTTTTCCATCCAGTTAAATCATGTATTGGCGGACCTAAACTATTCAGTTCCTTAATTAATTCTTCCACAAATTCTCCACATCTTTTTTATCACTTCGTGTGAATCCCCTGGCCAAATCCAAATGATTTTGCCTAAATTCTATTAATGCGTCTTCTTGTCTTGAATTTTTGTGCATTCCCCTTAAATACGTCAAAATATATAATTTATTAAACGTTTTTACCACTGCACCGTCATCCTTCGTTCCAGGGTTAAGAAAAAAAAAAATTACTTACATTTTATAAGTATGAAAAAAAGAAAACAGACTTTTGCCACAATCTTGATTTAAAAAATATTTCAAACTGATAATATTGTTTTTCATCACATATCAAAACGATTGATTTTTATTTGAAACAAAATGGAATTTGAAATCAATAAGACAAAACGATGTTGCCACATGCATCACACCTTTTATTGATTTTTTATCGTTTTTATGTCTACATCATTTTTTATCACATACCTGAATATTTTTTAAGACCTATCGAACGCAATTTGAATAATGGTTAAATGGTTTAAAAGTAACAAAAAATACCAAAAAGTACCAAAAGATAATTTTAACCCCTTTTTCCCCCATTTCGGACCAAAATGAAAAAAAAACTCCAGATACCTGTCTGTTTATTTCTTAAGGAAAACGCAAAACTTTTTAGATTTTGTTTCTATCTTATATAAATCAAAAGATAGTAGGCTACAGGTTTTTCCTTTTTTGTCCCCTTTTTATCCCTTAACGGGCCCAATTTCACAAAATTCGTATGTATTTAAACCAACATGTATTTAGCTCTACGTGTTTGATCAGTATGGCTTTGGGTAATTTGGCTAGGCAATTCATAACCTAACCTTCCCACACAAATGGGCGTATTGTGGGCGTGCCAGCAATAGTTTCCAAAAAAAAGTAGCCTATTGTTCCTTCCAGACTTGAAATAACTCCCTGTAAAAATTTAAAAAAAATCGGTCCACTGGTGTGGCCAGCTATAAAATACAAACATACATACATACATACATACATACATACATACATACATACATACATACATACATACATACATACATACATACATACATACATACATACATACATACATACATACATACATACATACATACATACATACATACATACATACATAGTGATGCCAACAACTCAGAGGCAAAAGGAGCCAACCGAGTAGTCAAAAAGAGCTGAAGGAGCTAAATTTAAAAATTGAAGATTTTTCCGCTTTAAATCGATTAATGTATTTATTAACTTATTTTACAGCAGCAATTGATACAAATGTTTATCAACATTATCAATATGGCCATACACATTTACATATAAATAAGTTAAGTCAAAAAAGAACAATCATTTTCAAAAAGAGTAACATTTTTTCTTTCGGCCATAGATTTGTTTTTATATAATATTTTTTATGTTTCAATTGAATTTATTTTTACAAATACGCTTGCTGGTAACTCGTAGTTTAAACACCTTTGTAAACCATATATTATATGAATTAAACTATTAACCGTATTCAAAGCCATGCGGCTTCTTAGTCCATTCTTAAAAAAATTATAGCACTGAATGTTTTTTTCCACTTTAGCAGTAGAATATGGATACAAAGAAATTTTCAAAACAAGCAATGATGCAATTCGATCCAAAATTATTCGGTTCTATCTAAATTTTTCCACTGGTACAATTTTAAATTTTTTAATCAATTTTACAGCTCTTCAATTTCTTTAAAATCATCTTCAAATTCTATTATAACACATAAAGTATTTTCTAAACCCTGAAAAAAAAAATTTTTTTACCCTAAATGCCGAAATTTATTCCAACATCTTAAAATTTGTTGGAAGCTTTGCCATATTTTCATAAATTAGAGTTTTTATGAACTGTATTAAATTACGTTTAACGATATGTTTTTCTGATTCAGTTTTATTAGAATCTTCGCATTCTTTCTCAAAGTTATATCCTAGATAACAGTTGTTATTTATTTTAGATTCAAATTCTGCAGCTACATATATAATCGAAGTCATCTGTCGGTATAATGATTTTATTTGTCAGGCTTTGGTCTAAATGAAATAAATCAGTTTTGTATGTTCCTTTTATGCCACAAAGACAAAACAATAGGGTAAAAACGGAAAACTTTACTATAAAATGCAAAAAGTGCCAAACGTGCCGTTTCCACAGTTGAAAAGAGCTGTGTTAACTCCTTTTTTTAAAAAAGAGCTAAAGGGAAAATTTTCGAGTTATAAGCAATTAAAAAGAGCTAAATTTAGCTCTAAAGTAGCTAAGTTGGCATCGCTGTACATACATACATACATACACCCCTTCTTTATATAATAGAAGATAGCGGATCCCGGCGTGCTTCGCTACGGATGAATATTAACATTGAATCAATTCATTGGTTTTTTTATTTATTTTTTATTCGGAAATAAAGAAAAAAAGTGAATCAATTCAATACAATAGTCCTAGTATACCATCAAACTACTATTGATTTACTTACTATTTCGCTCGCAATCTTTAAGGTTGAATTTTACGTGACAAAACTGAAACGCCATAGCCATAACAATTGAAAACGCGATTGGTTTCAAATTGGGTTCCAATTGGATTCCATTGGATTTCAGTTGGATTTTCAATAGGTACGGTTATGGCGTTACGGTTATGTCACGTATAATTCAACCCTTAGGTCTTGTCGGTTGGGCCATTCGTGAGTTATAAGGTCACAACGCACTTGCAACAATTATATATATATATATAGATTTTGATTTATTATATGTCTATTTCACTTGAATTTATTTTTACAAATGCGGTTGCTGGTAGCAGATGCTACACCTTTGTAAACCATTTTTTATACGAATTAAACAACTAACCGTATTCAAAGCCATGCGGTTTATTATTTTATCCTTAAAAAAATTCATAGCACTGAATGTTTTTTCCACTTTAGCATTGGAGTATGAATACGATATTTTTAAAACAAACAATGATGCACTTCGATCCAAAATTGGTCGGTCGGTTTTATCTATACTTTTCCACAGGTACAATATTAAATTTTTTAAGCAATTTAACAGCTATTCAATTGCTTAAAAATCATCTTTAAATTCTCTTATAACACATAAAGTATTTTCTGAATCCCGCAAAAAATATTTGTTACGCTAAATGCTAAAACTTTTTCCGACATCTTGAAATTTGTTGGAAGCTTTGCCCTCATTTCATATACATATTAGAGTTTTTATGAAATTACATTTTACGATGTGTTTATCTGATTCAGCTATACATATTAGAATCGTCACATGCTTTCTCAAAGTTATATCCTAGATAACAGTTGTAATTTATTTAAAATTTAAACTCTGAAGCTATATAATCGAAGTCATCTGTTGGTATAATTTGTTAGGCTTTGTAATCAATGAAATAAATCAGTGAATAGTTTTGTATGTTCCGTAAATGCCATAAAAACAAAACAATAGGGTGAAAACGGAAAAATTTAATATAAAATGCAAAAAGTGCCAAACGTGCCGTTTCCACTGTTGAAAAGAGCTGTGTTAGCTCCTTTTTTAAAAAAAGAGCTAAAGGGAAAATTTTCGAGTTAGATGCAATTAAAAAGAGCTAAATCTAGCTCTAAAATAGCTAAGTTGGCATCGCTGTTGAATGCGCCTTGCAGAGAACTGGGGCCAAATCGTCGCATTCGATTCGAATCGAAATTTCATTCGATCGATCGAGTTGTTAATGCTTTAAGTATAGGAATTCTAATAAGAATTTTTTAATTTCGATTCGAATCGAATGCGACGATTTGGCCCCTGTTTTCATAGAATTTAACACCTGTCTGTTTTCATCATGTAGAATTATTGTTTTTTTTTAGCAGGAACAAGAGACTGCTTATCTGATTAAACTTTTAAAAATCTAGTGTTCATGATTAATGGTTAAAAATGTATTTTTTATTTCAAATAAAAGATACTAAAATACAGTATTTTGTATTTGAAATACTCGACCTGAAAGTATTTGGTATTTTGTATTTGAAATACAACCGGAACAAGTATTTTGTATTTCAAGTACAGCAAAGCATGTATTTTGCCCATTTCTGACTGAAACTAATCTTACTTCTTTTGATTTTTCTGATTTGATTTGACTGTTTTAGCTGAATATTTAAGAATTTTATTAATTAATTAATTAATTTTAATTAATTATTTTTTAGTAGGGTTAATTGAAATTTACATTCTATTTCATGTTTTTAAAAGATATGCTTATATCAAGCTCATTAACTAATTTAATAATTTATGGGATTAATATTAAAACATAAAAAATCAATTGAGAGCGCTATATTCGGCTGTGCCGAATCTTATATACCCTTCACATTGGTATTTTTATATACCCAGCCATCTCATCTAGCCAAGCTATTTCGTATAGCAAATATTGTAATAAAAATACTTTGTGCCGGGTTTAAAGTCCATAGCTATCCTAGTTTTTTAAATAGAAATCTTTACAAGATTTTAACGTTTGTTAAAAACAAACAATTTAAGTGCAAGAGCGCCAAATTTAAATAAGTGTTTTTAACAATGGTAAAACTTAGTCCAATCTCTTTTTACAAATTATAAAAATATACCGAGGTACCTTTTTTTGCTCTCTTTTTATTTAATTCTGAATTTGAAACTTAATTTCCTAATGGCGTTCCCAGGCCTTTTGCTTTACAAGCTCACAACGTCCAGGTAGAGATGAACCGCTACATTACAGTTTTTAAAAGGGATAGAAGCCGGAAATCCACAGAGGTTACCAAACCAGCGAAAATTTCAAAAGATGCAAAAAACCAACCTCATCCACTGCAAGAGGAGAACGATACCCCTAACTCTAAAAAGAGGCATTTAAGCCTCCTTTGGTTTATTTGAGAGAAAGAAACTCGGAAGAACTTATTAGGTAGTTGAAAATAGCTTTTATGTGTCTAAAATTCAACGTAATAGCATTTATGAGACAAAAATTCAGGTAAATCACAAAAACGCTTACCGCACCACGGTTCTGGAGTTCGAAAAACTTAAGAAAAACTTCTACACTTATTATTTTTAAAACCTGTATCAAACACTAGTTACAGAAAAAGGCATCCCCAACCATTATTCCAAGTAGAGCTTGAGCCTGGTGATGTAAAATTGAAGAAAGGTAAAGCTCACGCTATTTACGATATAAAATATATTTTGTATCGTAGAGTTGTTGTTTAAGCGCCACATAAGCGATCTGACCCGTACAATGTTAAACTGCCAAGAATTTGGCAACACGAAAGCTTATTATTAGTTGCCTTCTGTTTGCGTTATGTGTGGGGACCTGCATGTCACGAACAAGTGTGACAAAATAAAATATAATCCTAGGGTAAAGAGTTGCAGTAACTGCGGTGCAAACCATGCTGCCAACTATAAAGGCTGCCCTGTTTTTGATTTAGTTAGGCGTTTATCTAAGCCTAAAAAGTTTCTGCCCCTCCCCAGCAGTTTAATATACCAACTAGTACTATGCCCCCATTAGCACAACCAACAACAAGTCAAGTTTCTAATGCGAATACACTACAGTCTAATCAGCCCAACACAAGTAAGCCTAACCAGTCAACGAAACCATAAGGGGTGCCAACAAATGAACCAAAGTTTCCCAATTTTAGCCACCTGGAAGCCTTAATTGAAGATATGATTAAACAATTTACGCAGATTATAGCGCAAATGGCTAGCATTATGCAATAGGGAATTAGGGATTGTTCCTAAAACGCAAACGGCATCCGCCAACACAAAAACGAACTCGAATAATTTTTAACACACCAAAACATTAATGTAATGTTGATTTTCGCCAATAAATGGGTGGTCTCCCCGAATGTTATATACAAGCAACAAACGTCTGCGTTGATAAATTTTTCCATGTAGTGTATTGTTCACCCAGATTCTCCATAACAAAGGATCAGCTCAAAAATTTTAACGAATCTTTAGGTCCCCGCTTCATAGCTTTTGAAGACTATAACGCTAAGCATACTTACTGGGGCTCTCGCAAATTTAGTCCCGGAGTTCGTGTTTTGTATGATTCCGTATCTCAAATGGGACTTAACGTTATTTCATCTGGACAACCAACATATTGGCCAACTAATCACAATAAAATTCCACACGTCATCGATTTTGGCGTAACAAAATTTTTATCCCAGGAACTTATCGAAGCTCAAGCCTCACCCATATAAATCACTTTTTTCAGTCCTCGCAAAATTGCAGCTAGTGATATTTATTGCCTAACAGACACTGCTCGAAAAACCTTCCGCTAAAATCTCCCGAAGGAATTGATAATTGTCTGAGCATCATTAATGAGAACATTAAAAAAGCCGTTGAGCATGCTTCTTTTAACTACCGTCAGACGTAATACAACAGAATTTTTACAGCCGATGTGCAACAGCTTTTATCTATAAAAAGACGAGCCCGAAGAGAATGGCAAAAGCACAGGTCACCCAAACTTAAATCCAACCTAAAAGAAAGTACAAACAAATTAAGAAATTTGCTGAAGGTTTACAGAAGGGCATCTCTTAGAGAACACCTCGAAGACCCCGACTTGACTCCTCAGCCGAATTTTTCCTTATGGTAATCAGCTTAATATTTTGATAAAACGGTTATCGCGAAACCACCTTTACAAAACACGAGAGGATTTTGGGCAAGGAACAATGAAAGAAGTGTGATCTGCTCGCAACTCCTTTAAGGAACGTGTTCACAATACATGCACTGACGTAAAGGGAATTACCGTCTGTTGTTGCTAGACGTCCTCTAGAAATACGTTTCCGGTTTTCAGATGTTGTAGAGGCTATCGCTAACTTAAATGAAAAAAAAACTCCTGCGGTTGATAAAATAAGCAACAAAATGATTTTAGAGCAACCTTTAATAGATAACAGAAGAAAAATTATTTTATTTTTATACCCTTCACATAAGTGATAAGGGTATATATAAGTTTGTCATTCCGTTTGTAATTCCTTTATTATCCATTTGGGACCCCATAAAGTATATATATTCTGGATCCTTATAGATAGGGAAACCGATTTAACGATGTCCGTCTGTCCGTGTTATGGTTGAAATCAACTTTCTGAAGCCCCTCGATGTCGCGTAGACCTGAATGTGGTATCAAACTGTCACAGATAATCGCGAAAAAATCGGTATTGAAATTCAGCAAAATCGCCCGATAAATGACTGAGATATAAGCAAAAAACCAAGCCTACCTCGTTTTTTTGAGTCTACAACAACAACAAAAAACATACTTTTACATGTAATAATAAAAAAACAACAAAAAAAGAAAAAAACAGAATCAGTCATGTCTATATTATTGAAACACACCCAAAACAAAAATTTTATTAGTATTAGTGTTCATACATATAACAGCGTTGCCATACAAAGCTTAATTTAAACATTTTTAAAATCGCCCCTACGGCTTCCAGGGTTCTCCTACAAAGGTAAAATGTAAGACCGACTCGAATTATTTTTTCCATCCAAACATTTTTGTGGAACATACTTACCCTCTATCTCTAGCCCCTGACATGGTTGCCATACAAAATTTTAAAAAATATGGTAAAAACCGATATAACTTCCCCGGACTCGCCCGTAGAGGAAAAAAATGTATCACAGACCCCCATTAATTACTTACTTGTTTTTTTTCTTTTTTCTGCATATTTTATTATTGAATCTTCGCTTAGGCGAACTAACAATAAGTATTCAAATCTTAAAACTAAGTAATTAATATTAGTCCAGTCAGTCCCAGACTAAAATTTAAGTTCTCACAACAAAGATATTTTATTTTATTTTGAACGCCATTTAATGGCTCAAACATTTTTCGCATGTATGAAAAGTTGTCTCAGCAAAAATGATTTCTAGGCGTGGAAAGGATCCTTTAAAGATCGGGTCTTGCAGGCCTACATGCCTGCTACCAACTATGTCCAAATTGTTTGAGAAATTGCTTGACAACAAGCTGACCCTAATCTTGTATAACAATAATTGTATTCCAAATCACCAATTTGGCTTTCGGAGTCAAAATAGTACAATCGAACAAACCCACAGATTGGTACATGTGATAAGAAAAGCCTTTGAGGAAATGAAGTGCTGTTCCGCGCTCTTTATAGATGCCTCTCAAGCTTTTAATAAAGTTAGCTTAAGCTGAACTTGCCGGTGAATATATTAAACCATTTGGAAAGTTTCATAACTGGTCGACAACTTATGGTCAAAGAGAGAAACCACTTAAGTTGTTCTCAACCAATAGGGGCTGGTGTAGCTCAAGGGAGTATATTTGGTCCAATTCTGTACTTGATTTACACAGCAGACATGCTTGCCAACAATTTTGCACACACGGGTTGCACATAGGGATTAAAAAGTTCCGCTAGTTACATATGAAGTCCTAAACTATGTGGGCAGGTATTTTAATAAGCTGGAAACAAACCTGAATCTGCTCGCTCGAAACATCTTACAGCAGGCAAGGCACAGTCGTTTAAAGAGGGGAGATACTGCCACACTAAGATAAAACTTTAAGCAATGTTTTATGCTTTAATTTAAAAACTTAAATTTTAGTCTGGCAATGGCTGGCTAAACTTAAACTATTTAGCTTTAAACAGATTAAACAATAAAAACGTATGAAAAAAATTGTATGGGAGCGGCCCCGTCCCCTGCTCCTATCCAAAAAGTTTTTTTTCCAAAATGTAAGTTATATTGTCCAATTAATTTCTGTAGAACATTTAAAGTCTATAGCTGTTATAGTTATCGAGACAGCGTATCGAAAATTTCATACAAATTGTTTATTTGTATGTTGGCTACCCCTTCCTATGCTCCTGATATATACCCTTATCACTATATGGAAGGTATAATAAACTATAGTTGAAACTTGTTCGGTAATTATGTAAAACCCTTCTACTGGTTGTGCTTCAATTTCTGGCAATAGATATAATAAAAAGAAAGTAGGAACAAATGAAACAAGAAACTAATATACCTGAGGAATTATTTTTGGAAAATATAAATTTGTGCATGAAGGACAGCCGGTATTTTAAATGTGAAAACAAAACTCACGAACAATTAAGAGGGTGCTTATGGGCGCACCAGCATCGCCAGTTATTGCTAACATCTTGGTGGGGGAAGGATGAATTTTACAATTAATATGTTGGATCAAAAACCAAGTTAATGGCTAAATACGTTGATGACAATTCTGTATGGATTTTGAAACAGAACTCACTTGTGATGCGGCAACGAAATAAAATCACAATAGACTGGTATCAAAAGCTTTCAGGACGCATTATTAATTTTTATTCAAGTTACCCGAAGCACGTTAAGACAAATACGGCATACAATTTTCAAAAATGGTACTAGAAAATTTTGGCACGCAATTTATTAAACTTAATATGAAGAGGATTAGAAAAATATTTCAGCAAAATAGTTTTAAGAAAATTTCACTGATAATGCAATAAAAAGTCTCAAAGAGCCATCTAAAATAAGGGAACCTGGGGTAGAAACAAAATTTTTTAAGCCAATGACAAACATTTCTGGTTTTTCTGAAAGAATTTTCCATTCTAATATATTTTATAGACAATGTGTTGAAATTCCACTCAAAACGGAAGAGACTTGGGAAAACAAAGTCGGAAAAGATTTCGACGTATGCAATTAGGTTAATGTTGGTACGACAAAGTCGAAGCTTCGAACAAGGTTGGCTGCTCATAAGGCAGACTATAAAACAGGAAAGGGAATAACAGAACAAAAAACGGTGCTTTCAGCTCACTATGCAGCAACTGGACACTCCTCTTTTATTTGTGGTATGACGATATAACAAGAAAAAATTGCAAAATAATGGGCATCTAGGAGCACTTTTAGATTTAGTGGACACAATTTTTATGATTCAAAACATTCCAGGGATAGACCTTGTGGTGGCTCTGCTATACTAATCAAATCAAGAATTAAGCACCAATGGTTGGGTGGCCTATCTGAATGTTATAGGCAAGCAACAAACGTCTGCATTGATGAATTTTTTCATAATCTACTTATTTCGTCAGTTTATTGTCCACCGAGATTCTCCATAGCGAAGGATCAGTACAACAGTTTTTACAAATCTTTAGGTCCCCGCTTCATAGCTGCTGAAGTCTATAACGCCAAGCACACGTACTGGGGCTCTCGACTAATTAGTCCCACAGGTCGTGCCTTGTATGATGCCCTGTCTGAAATGGGACTTTATGTTATTTCAACTGGACAACCAACCCACTGGCCAACGGGCCACAATAAAATTCCAGACGTAATTGATTTTGGCGTAGCAAAAGATTTATCCTCGGAGCTTATTGAGGCTCAAGCCTCCTTGGATTTATATTCTGACCACTCACCCACAATATTCACTATTTGCAGTCCTCACCAAATAGCAGCTAGTGAGTTTTTCTTATCTAAAATAATAAATTGGTTGAAATATAAAAATATATTAGCGCCCACTGCTCGGAGAACCCACCGTTTAAAACTCACAGAGACATCGATGATTGTCTGAGCGTCCTAAATGAAAATATTCAAAAAGCCTTTGAACATGCGTCTTCTACCTACCGTCAGGCTAGGTACAACAAAATTTTTTCTGACGATGTGGAAAAGCTTTTTCTGAAAAAAGGAGAGCCCGAAGAGAATGGCAAAAGCAGAGATCACCCCAACTTAAATCTTGTTGGAGGTTCACAGAATGGCATCACTGAAGGAGTACCTGGAGGGTCTAGACGCATCTCCTCAGAAAAATTATTCCTTATGGCGATCAGCCACCACAGGTTTTAAAAGACCTGTTATCGCAAAACCACCACTGCGCAGTCTGAGAGGATCCTGGCCTAGATATGACGAAGAAAAATGCAATCAATTCGCAAATCATTTCAAAAACGTATTCACTCCCAATACATGCACAGACGTGGGGGAATTTCCGCCTGTTGTTGTAAGATGTCCTTTAGAAATACGTTTCCGATTTGCAGATGTTGTAGAGGCTTTTGCTAACCTAAATGGTAAAAAAGCACCTGGCGTTGATAAAATAAGCAACAAAATGCTCATATTGCTACCTCTTACTGCTAAAAGAATCATTCTTTTTATTTTTAACGCGATAAATTGGCTTGAACATTTTCCGCCCATATGGAAAGTTTCCCTAGTAACGATGATTCCTAAGCCTGGCAAAGATCCCTCGCAGGTTGAGTCTTATAGGTCCATAAGTTTGTTACCCACAATCTCAAAATTGTTCTAAAAACTGCTAAAAAAAACAAGCTGAATCCAATCCTGAATGACAGCAACTGCATTCCAAATCACCAATTCGGCTTAAGAAATCAACATAGTACCATCGAACAAACTCAAAGGTTGGTTCAGGTTATAAGAAAACCCTTTGAGAAAAAGAAGTACTGCTTCGGGCTTTTTATCGATGTCTCACAAGCTTTCGACAAAGTATGGCATGAAAGCCTTTTAAAAAAACTAAAGCTCAACCTTCCAGCTAATATTTTCAACCTTTTAGGAAAAAAAACATAGCAGGCCGACAATTTATGATCAAAAAGGGAAACCAAATAAGTTGTTCCCAACCAATAGAGGCTTGTGTACCTCAAGGGAGTAAACTACGTCAGATTTTGTACTTGCTTTACACGGCAGACATGTCAACCAATAATTTCACACACACGTCGACATTTGCTGATGATACTGCTTTCCTTAACCCAAGTTGAGATATGGGAAAAGTTATGGGGAATAAAGATAAATGAACAAAAATGTACTCACGTTACTTTTAACTTACGCAAAGAAACGTGCCCTCTAATCACTATCAAAAACCGTATGGTGCCTCAATGATCTGAGACAAAATGCCTTAGTATTCACCTAGATCGCCGCCTTACATGGAAGCCTCATATAGATGCGAAGCTGACGCAAATGAAACTTAAAGCTGCTCAAATATACTGGCTAATTGGTAGAAACTCTGTACTACGTCTTGCTTGTAAACTTCTGTTCTACAACTCGATTTTAAAATCAATTTGGTGCTACAGTATACAATTATGGGGCACTGCTTCCCCCTCTAACATCTAAAAAATTCAACGCCATCAAAAAAAATTCCAAGAATGATAACTGGTGCTCCTTTTATAGTGTACCCGTGGCAGTTCTCTTAGCCAGTGCGTAAAAGGTTACGTGGTCGACTAGGGCTTAGGTCCATGCAAAAGAAATTTATTTATCCCAGGTACTTAGCTAAGACGAGCGGGAGTTATAAAACTGCTAGCTGACAGTCTGCTTAGGGTGGGTTCGTGTCCGCTACTAACCTTAAATCGCACCTAGGTAACGTGTATTTTGAACATAATAAAAAAAAACTCCCTTGCCTCGATTTTAATAAGAGAAATAAGCAGGAAAAAATTGAAAATCCAGGTTAACTAGAAAAAAAACGTGCTTGGTATGACTACATCAAATTTCTGACTTTAGGGCACTCGAGTGGTTTGGGTGCCATTGCCTCTTTACCCTCCCTACCATGTTTCAAGGCGGTAATGTTATTGAAACCCACAAAGCAATCATACTAAGTTATTAAGACATCCGTAAGAAACAATTAAAGGTATTTATTCTTCCATTTTCAAAGTGACATTTTATTTAGTTAATATTATTCATTTTTTTTATTTTATTAGTAAAACTAAAGATATTCAAACAGAATAAACACAAAAGCTCAATCTTATAAAAACCGATCGACAATAACTTTATAGCAACTACTCTAAAAGGTATAAAATTATACAAATGGCTTGGGGTTCTATCCCCTTATTAGAAAAAGATCAACTATTAAAATATGGAAAGGCAAAAAAACATCGCGATACATATGTAAGTATAGTAAGAAGCAAAAACAAAAAAACTAATGTCACTAGCCTTTCCAACAAATGTTGCTGGCTTCATTCATGACTACGGTTGTTGTTGCTTCTTTGATTAATGTTAAGACCAAAACAAGTAAATGATAAGTGGTAAATAAATAAATCGATTAAGAAATAAACTAAAAGAAATTATATATATATAAACATAAAGGTTTGATCACTCATCAATTTTGTAAATTATGATGATAATAAACTAAAGGTGTGCATGATGTCTAGGAGGCCTCTTCGAACATTCTGCTTACTCGTAGTTAAAAATTATAGTATTAGGGAAGTATTACTTTTTAATTAAAAGCTAAATAGGGTAAAATAATTGTAATTAATATTTGCATAAACCAATTATTTCTTTGTTTAATTCATATCTGAAGCGTTTATCTTTTGACAAAATTAGTGGAGTTTAAAATTTTTTTTAATTGGTCACTTTAGCTACATACATCATATAATAATATAAATATTAATACTTATACACGTTTAGGCTGTCAATGAAAGCAAATATGGCTTTCTACACTGGACTACACTTCTTCGACGTTTGCTGCGGAGATGCTATAGCCTAGACCCAAATGTTGACTGGTGGTATAGACTAGATGGTTGAAAGATATTGTAAAAAGTTTCTCCACAGTTCCTGTGAGTGTTGCGTCGCAGGCAAATTGAAAAAAAGCAAGCAACGAGATTCGTCTTCTTCTTAGTTGACGTGCTTGCCAATATAGTGGAGAGACGGTGACAAATTTTAATGCCCAGCTCAAACCAACAAATTAGTTGTTAAGCCACTGTTTGGCTGGGAATAGTTGGCACGCGCTTGACCTGGATAGGCACCCGCAGCGGTGGCGTAAATAAACAAAAAAACTAGTCGAGTGTATTTCCTGAAGGAAACACTGGTGGTCTATTTCGGTTAAAGGGAGGTTAGGGACAAAAGCTGGTGGTCCCCAAACGTACCATGTGGGCCTTTGAGGGAACGTTAACCTGTTCAATAATGTCAACGTCATTACGATCTCCCATAATTGGGGCAGTCATAAAAAAACTTACCTTTTAATTTCGTTTTGGGTATAATAACAATTTGTTGTAATAAAATTTGTTTTATACAAAATATAGTGTTGCAACTTTAAACGCTTTATGTAGTATGGGTAGTAGTTTCACAATTGCTGTCACTTTATATGTTTCCCTTTACTTTCTATTGTGTAAAAAGGCAAATTACTTCTTTGCGTTCTCACAATCAAAAGAATGTTTAAGCACGTTGGGGGAAACGGTCAACTTTTGCAAAAAAAAAATTTATTTTCAAAAGTTATTTGAAATTTAAAACGCTTATATTTTCGAGAAAAAAAATAGTTTTTACAAACAAATCGCCTAATTTTGGCATTATATGCAGGAGGATTAGGAGGAGATATACACTTTTATGGCCTTAAATCTTTCCCATGAAAAGTTACAATAACTTTACCATTTAGGCCTTCCAAAACATAGTAATTTTGTCCCATTTTTTCGCGAATTTTTGACCTTGAATACCGGGGTGCAAGTTTCAAAGTTGCTCTGTGCAAAGTTCCTTCTAAAAACTAATTGTCCTACTGAATAGGATGTTGATCTTGACCGAAGGTTGTATTGGTGTTGGTGGGTCCGATATGCATCCGATATGCATTTCTGGAGCTCATGTCGTAAAAGAGCCAGTGCATCATCTTTATTCAAAGAATTTAAGTTTTCGTTAAGAAATCCTACATTCTTCAACTGTTTATATGACGATCTATGAGTTATCATATTAAGCCCAAAAACTGCATGATATGGTGAAGTATGTATTGAGTGGTGGAGTGAGTTTCTTAATGAACAACTGATGGCGCTAAGGTTTTCATCCCATTTGGTCTGATCGTCCTTCAAATACGCCCTAATACCGGCAATCAGTGATCTGTTTACCCTTTCGGAGGCGTTAGATTGTGGCGAATATAGTGCTGTGTAAATATTGTTAATACCCACTTTTGTAAAAAATGCGTTAAGCTCGTTTGCCTTAAATTGCGAACAATTTTCGCTTACAATATGTTCGGGTACTCCATATACATGAAAAATATGCTCCAGCAAAAAAGTTTGAATGCCCGAAGACGTAAATTTCCGCAATGGACAAAGTCAGTGAAATTTTGTCAAGTGATCAAGCACTATCAACAACCCAATATGTCCACGCTTACTTCGTGGATACGGTCCAAGTAAGTCTATATAAAGGCGTTGAAATGGGCGCGTGGACATTACTGGCTTTCCCATTTCGGGCCTTGTCACAAAATTTGGAGCCTTGATGGTCTTACATACCGCAAAAAGTCCCACATACTCCCAAACGTCTCTTACAAACCCTGGCCAATAAAAATTTCGCCGGATAATGTCCAAGGTTTTGGACATTCCTTCATGGGAAGAGATTGGTAAGTCATGAGTCCTAGTAATAACACTGGTCCATAGCTTACTGGGAACCCAGAGTTTCCAGGCGGTTTGTGTCTCGTGTTCGCCCCCTCTATAGTGCTCCGTGCGAATAAAGATGTATTTATCGACAATCTTCATATCCGGGTATTTCGCTGGGTTTTCATAATTCCTCATAATACTGATCTTCAAAATGTTTGGAATTGAGGTCAATCTCAGGTTCACTTAAATCAATGGCTGAAACGCCATCACAGTGTAATCGGGAGAGGGAATCTGGCACAACGTGATCTTTTCCCTTTCGATGGCTTTTGGTGAAGTTATATCCTTGTAGTTTTAGCACCCATCGGGCAAGTCTGCCAGTTAGATCGGGTTGCATCATGAGCTATACTGGACTTGCGTGACCCGTTAAAACTTCAAAGCTCTGCAATTCAATGTAACACCTGAATCGGTGAATGGCCTCTATTGCTGCCAGGTACTCCCTCTCAGTTATACTGTAATTGCGTTGAGCGGTGTTTAACTTTCTCGACATGAACGCAATAGGTCTTTTATTTCCGTCATCGTCAAGTCACTGGCGTCGCAATGAATATAAAATTTTTTACTAAAGTCAGGATTAAAGAGAATTGGAGCTGACGTTTTAATTTGAAAAGCTTCTTGAGCGTCTGGTGTCTAGGTAAATTTTCGTTCCGTAGACCCTACTTCTGTTATAGGAAAGACTATCGAACAAAAGTTGGCAATAAACCGTCTATACCATCCGGCAAGGCCAAAGAATCCTCTTACCTGCTTAATATTTTTAGGGGTGGGCCAAGAGAGTATTAAAGCAACTTTTTCGGGGTTTGTCTTCATCCCACCATTTCCAATAATGTAACCTAGGTATTTCGTTTCAGTTACACAAAAACTGGACTTTGCAATGCTAGGAGTCCAATTTGCATATTTAAATTTCTACGCAATACGCACTAAGAAGGACATATGGGTAGAAAAATCTTCAAAAACTATCACCAAATTGGTAAAGAGGTCTTCCAGGGATTGTAAAGTGGTTAAAGCTTTAGCTTGATCGGTAAGACCGATCTGCCAGTAGGCATCCTTTAGGTCTAATTTAGAAAATAGGTTAGCTTTCGGAAGTCTCGCTAGTGACTTGGTTAAGTTTTATGGCATCTAGGCACAGGCGGATTTTTTTCGGATTAACAACTAGCTACATGAGGGAACTCCAGGGGGATGAAGACTCTTCAATTACACCTAATGCCAGCATTCGATCTACTTCTTCGTACATCAGTTTCTCGACTGCCGGAGAAACTGGGAAGAATCTTTGCTTTATAGGCAAGGCACTGCCAACATCTATGTCATGCTTAAGCAAACTAGTTTTACCTAAACCTTGTTTCTCAAAACTCGGAAAGAGAGCTACTATAGCTTCTAACTGTGAAAGCTGATTTGGAGTGAGTGGAAGCTTGTGTTCATCTGAAGCTGATTTAGACTTTTCTTGAATATCGGACAGAACTTCGGACTTAATTTTTAAATCAGACAAATCGGATTGAGAACTGATCAGTGCAGATTCAAATAAATCGGGGGCTAATGCGAATAACTTCCAGAAGTCTAAACTTTAAATCAAATTTTGTGACAAGGAAGGCACAACCCACAATTTAATTTTATGAGATTGTTTTCTGAACATTATATTTACGTTAAGGTAACCCCACACTTTCTGTACTTTGCCATCGGCGGTCTTTACATACGAGTTAACTTTACAAAACTGTGATATATCAAAAAAATTTTCCTTGGCAAGTTCATTGCCGATGCAGCTTATATTTGCCCCGTATCCAACAGACTAAGCTGTGTAGTGTTTAAAAATTCAACTTTGGCGTAAAAACGCTTATCGTCTGTATTTTCCAGAATAGTAGAGACTACATACTTAGAGGTTAATTTTCTTATTTTAAAATAATTTCGTAATCGCATGGTGGAACGTTTCGGTTTGTTTTTCGGACGGACAGTTACAGACGACAGACGATACAGAAAAAATATTATTTTGCTTATCGACGTACTCTCGCCACCGTTGGTGATAGGGTCTAATAGGGAATAAAATTTTATCTTTATTAGAACTTGTCGATATAGGTCTTTGCAATATGGTAAGATTATCGCGCGGGCTTGGACAATTTTCAGGCTTAAGAGTTGTCTTTACATTTGGAGTGTTTGTCGAATCCGGGTTAGTCAAGTCAGGGATAATGTTAGTTAGAACGTTGGTGCATGGGTTTTCGTTGGTAAGATTTTTGAGTAAGAAGCCCTTTTTGACAGACAGTGTTGGCATTGTGGCTTATACGTATCCCTAGCACCACATCCATAACAAAAGATGGTTCTAGCACTGAGGCAATCCTGCCAGTTATGCCCTAGCTCATTGCAGTTCCAACATTTCGAAATATGGGACTTTTGCTCTAAAGCATTAACTAAAAGATTATCCTCAGGGTCATCAGGCACATTTCCGGCATCCGGAGTATTAAAAGACTTAACCTCGGCAACATTTCGTCCCGGATAATTTTCCAAAAACGGTTTAGTCATAGCAGTTTTCCGAAAACACTCGCCAGCCATACGGTTTTCACGCTTTTGCACTAATTATCGCAAATGAGCGATTATATAGGAACGTACAAAAGTTCATGACGTATGTCCGGGCGAAGATTTTTTGTCAATGTTTCAATTAACTCGTTCTTCAGAATAGGGTTACCCAAGCGATCAAGAATGGATGCGATTGTATCGAAAAATGAATCGTAAGATTTCCCTGGTCGCATTTTCCGGTCTCTGATTTCCTCCCTTAAGTCAAAATCGGATTTAAAGTCCTTATATTGGTACTTTATGGCAGCACAGAATTCGTCCCAGCAAATATTTCACTCCTGTTTGTGGTAACGCCAGTACCACTCGTGGACTTTTCCCGTCAACAAAATATGTAAATTTTGACATATGACTGAAAAATCATTGTTTAAATTATCCGCTGTAAGGGATCGAATGCGATGTGAAAATTCCTCTACGTTCAGACCATTTGTCGAACCATTGAACTTTAGATTCCAACTTTGGATAACTGAGGTCAGTTTGTCGGAACGAACTATACGATTATCAAACCCATTAGCAACTAGTGGTCTGTTATCTCGGCTGTGACTTTCATGTGATAGTGCAAAATTATTTAAAGGTTGAGATTGCGCGTTTCTCGGATCGAATGATCGAGATGGTATATTATTGCCATTTTCAGAGGTATTTTGGCCTAGGTTCAAATTTTGTAAAATACGAACTACACCTGTCTCGATTATCTGAGTAAGCTGCGAAGGGTTAATAGTAAGAGAATTATGGGTACTGTAAAGATTTTCTACAGGTGGGGCAGTTTGCTTGCCTTCGTTGTCTTCCATCTGGGGAAGATTACTAAAATCTAACAAGGAAGTTGCCTTATCGTTAAACATACTTTTGCTAGTATTTCGGGTTATGTAACATTTCGCCATGGCACCTCGGCCTTTTCCCCGCTCATTAGTATCGATATCTGAGCCAGGGTTTTGTCGAAAGACTTCCCGAATGTTACATTTCTCCAAATCTGCAAGCTCGCATGGCTTGTGGCAATCAGGACATTCCGTAGAATGAGGTAGGCAACTTAGGATACAACTGTTATGGAAAGCATGATGACAGGTAATGATTGTAGCATAGTCTTGATTACCTAACATGACTTCGTTACAAATTGAATATTGGGCAGTATTACACCCCGATTGTAAAGATGGAGCCCTCGGAGGGGTGTGCGCTAGTGACATGTTAAGATAATTAAAAAACACTTTTCTTAAATTTAAGAATTGTTTTCCATTGCGAAAATGTGCGTGATGTAAGTGGAATTTTAAATAGACGATTTGTTCGCTTATCGGAGAAACAAAAAATTGGATTCCTAACTCTGTTAGTGTAAGATCTAAAAACAACTTATAAGTTGATAAAAAAAATATTTATATAAATTTTACTCTCTGTATATAAGTATAGGTACATATATGCACTTACGTTCTTATTTTTGTTTTGATACTTTGCCTTTATATATTTACATATATAAAAAAAAACAAAACCTGTTTTTGTGATAATAATAAACCAAGCTTTAAAGCATAAATTTTTGCCAAATTAAGGAAATATTAATGTTGTCTTTCTTTCGAAACGTATATTTATTTATTTATTTACTATCACGTTCACCAATTATGTCTCTTACGCTTTGGATGTTATAACAACTAGAATGATAAAAGTCAAAACAGAAATTGATGTAGACAATGTGAATTGAATATGTAATCATCTAACACAATCGAAACATTAAAAAAGATCGGACACCCCAAATATGAAAAATATGTACTCCCAATTCAACTTATTAGTAGGATGTGAAAATGTCGTCTGCACTAATCACATAAATTCCTTACCCAATAAGCATACTGGTATTCAGTCACGATACTATTAAAATGTCAACTCTGCTAAAAAATTTGAACAAAAGTAAACTTTGCAAGAAAGTCTCCTTTACATATAAAAAGGAACGTCAAATGAATTTTCGGTCGTCTATTCGACTCTTCAACGATCAAATAAACGAATGTCCAGATAACGTTTATTTTTATATATAACTTCCACTAAAATGCAAATTTTAGCCTTCGTCATTTTAGGAAATTTAGAAAAAAATATTAGCTAGAATAGGACCCATTATATAAATACTGTCGGGCCCCACGTTGGGCGCCCATTATAAAATGTACCCGTGGCAATTCTCTTAGCCAGTGCGTAAAAGGTTACGTGGTCAACTAGGGCTTAGGTCCATGCAAACGAAATTTATTTAATCAGGTACGTAGCTAAGACGAGCGGGAGTTATAAATTTGCTAGCTGACAGTCTGCTTAGGGTGGGTTCGTGTCCGCTACTAACCTTAAATCGCACCTAGGTACCGTGTATTTTGAACATAATAAAAAAAAATTTCTTTCCTCGATTTTAATAAGAGAAATATACACAAAAAAAAATAGAAAATCCAGGTTAACTAGAAAACAAACGTGCTTGGTATGACTACATCAAATTTCTGACCTTAGGGCACTCGAGTGGTTTGGGTGCCACTGCCTCTTTACCCTCCCTACCATGTTTCAAGGCAATCAGTCTAATTATTAAGACATCCGTAAGAAACAATTAAAGGTATTTATTCTTCCATTTTCAAAGGGACATTTTATTTAGTTAATATTATTCATTTTTTTATTTTATTAGTAAAGCTAAATATATTCAAACAGAATAAACACAAAAGCTCAATCTTATAAAAACCGATCGACAATAACTTTATAGCAACTACTCTAAAAGGTATAAAATTATACAAATGGCTTGGGGTTCTATCCCCTTATTAGAAAAAGATCAACAATAAAAATAAAAATATGGAAAGGTAAATAAACATCGCGATACATATGTAAGTATAGTAAGAAGCAAAAACAAAAAAAACTAATGTTACTAGCCTTTCCAATATAAATATAAACATAAAGGTTTGATCACTCATCAAATTTGTAGATTATGATGATAATAAACTAAAGTTGTGCATGATGTCTAGGAGGTATTAGGGAAGTATTACTTTTTAATTAATAGCTAAAAAGGGTGGAATAATTGTAATTAATATTTGCATAAACCAATTATTTCTTTGTTTAATTCATATCTGAAGCGTTTATCTTTTGACAAAATTAGTGGAGTTTATAATTTTTTTTTTAATTGGTCACTTTACATACATACATCATATAACAATATAAATATTAATACTTTTACACGATTAGGCTGTCAATACACTAAGATGTTGAAAGCAAATATGGCTTTCTACACTGGACCACACTACTTCGACGTTTGCTGCGGAGATGCTATAGCCTAGACCCAAATGTTGACTGGAGGTATAGACTAGATGGTTGAAAGATATTGTAAGAAGTTTCCCCTCCGTTTCTGTGAGTGTGGCGTTGCGGGCAAATTGAAAAAAAAACAAGCAACTAGATTCGTTTCCTTGTTAGTTGACGTGCTTGCCAATATAGTGGAGAGACGGTGACAAATTTTAATGCCAAGCTTAAACCAACAAAACAAATTAGTTGTTAAGCCACTGGTTGGCTGGGAATAGTTGGCACGCGCTTGACCTGGATAGGCACGCAGCGGTGGCGTAAATAAACAAAAAAGCTAGTCGAGTATATTTCCTGTAGGAAACACTGGTGGTCTGTTCCGGTTAAAGGGAGGTTAGGGGAAGTGTGCCCATTTATGCTTCCATAGAAGCGCCAAAGCTGGTGGTCCCAAAACGTACCATGTGGGCCTTTGAGGGCACGTTAACCTGCTCAATAACATCAAAGTCATTACGATCTCCCATAATTCAGGCAGTAAAAAAAAAACTTACCTTTTACTTTCGTTTTAGGTATAATAACAATTTGTTGTAATAAAATTTGTTTTATACAAAATTTAGTGTTGCAACTTTAAACGCTTTATGTATGGGTAGTAGTTTCACAATCGTCGACACTTTATCTGTTTCCCATTACATTTTATTGTGTAAAAAGGCAACTTACTTCTTAACGTTCTCGAAATCAAAAGAATGTTTAAGCACGTTGGCGGAAACGCTCAACTTTTGCAAACATGACAAGTGACATTCAGGAATTTTAACTCTCATTTAGGCAGTTGGCAGATACTTCGCTTGTGGTATTACCACACGAGATGTTGCAGGTATCAGAACGACTGTTAACGTTACATTTAACTTTATGGTACGCAAACATGTTATTAAAAAATTTTTATTTTCAAAAGTTATTTAAAATTTAAAACGCTTATATTTTTGAGAAAAAAACAGCTTTTTACAGACAGGAATATTGTCCAATACACTTGTTATATTAAAAACAGTAATATCCACAAGGATCTAGAAGTTCCACTTGTAAAATGCGAAATCCTAAACTATGTGGACAAGTACTTAAAAAAGTTGGAAACACATCCAAATCCGCTCGCTCGAAGCATCCTGCAACATAGTGGGCACACATGCCTAAAAAGAAGGGATACTATTGCTCTTATATGAAACCCTTGAAATTAGTTAATTTTATTTTGAGAACTTAAATTTTAGTCTGGTACTGACTTAATAACTTAGTTTTAAGATTTGAATGCTTGTTGTTAGTTCGCCTAAGCGAAGATTGAATAATTAGATATGAGAAAAAAAAATACGTACATACATTAAGTTTCTAAGTATGAGCAAATAAAAGTTTAGTAAGCTTTAGAACAGGGATAGGCCACTAATACTATCGCATTTGTTTTTGTCATTCGTGATCTTAAACCCGTTGTGTGCGGTCGTGTTTCGCGAGTTGTTAATAAGAGCAAATATTTGTAATAGGTGGCAAACAATTTTTATTGATATACATACATATTTACATAAGTAAGAATAGAAAAGAAACAAAAAGAAAAAAAAAACAAACGAAATAAAAAAATCCAAACGGCAAATGAGTTACAGTTATCGACGTTACAGTGGGCCTAATAGCAGAATTGCATACATAGTGTTAAACTCTACAAGCGTAAGCAATGAAAACATTAGAGACCCTAAATATAATAGAGACTATCTTAGTGCAAAACCGAATATAATTAAAGACAATTTAGGTGCAAGTGCGCCTAATTTAAATAAGTATACTGAACAAGGTACAGATTTAGCCCAATCTCTTTTAAAAAGTTATAAAAAAATACCGAGGTACCATCCTTATCGCGGTCTTCTGTTTTAAATTCTGGAATTGAACCTTCCGTTGCTAAAGGTGGTCCCAGCCCACTATCTTTACAAGCTCCAAAGGTCCAGGTAGGGATAGACCGCTGTATAACAGTTCTTAAAAGGGGCAGGAGCCCCAAATCGGCAGAGGTTACCAACCAAGCAAAACTTCAAAAGATGAAGAAAAGCCGACCTCAATGCAAAATCGTTTTGCAATACTCCAGGAGGAAAACGATGCCCCACTCACGGAGAGGAAGACATTTAAGCCTCCCCCAATTTATTTAAGATAGAAAAATTCGAATGAGCTTATGAAGTTTTTAGTTGAAGTAATAGGCGAAAACAACTTTTATGTTTCGAACATAAAGCATGGTAGTATTTATGAAACCAAAAATCAAGTGAATCATGAAAATGCATACCGCACAACGGTTTCCGAACTCGAAAAGCATAAGAAAAATTTCTACACCTACCAATTTAAGAACACAAAAGGCCTACAGGTTGTTATCAAGGGTATTGATTCAAATGTTGACCCAGAGGAGATTAAGGCCATTTTGTGCAGCAAAGGCTTTAAAGCCATGTTTGTATAAAACATTAGAAACAGAGAAAGGTATCCCCAACCAATATTCCGATTGGAGCTTGAGCCTGGTGATGTAAATTAAAAAAAAAATGAGACTCACCCTATTTATGATCTAAAATAAATTTTGCACCGTAGAGTTGTAGTTGAAGCGTTACATAAGCGATCTGGGCCCGTACAGTGATTTAACTGCCAGGAATATGGTCACACCAAGGCTTATTGCAAGTTGCCTTCTGTTTGTGTTGTCTGTGGTAACCTGCATGCAACGACCAAGTGCGACAAACCAAAAGATGATTCTCGGGTAAAAAAATACAGTAATTGTGAGGGAAACCACACGGCCAACTATAGAGGTTGCCTTTTTTGATTCAGTTAAGCGATTATCTAAGCTGAAAGTAGTTCCTACCCCTCCCCAGCCATTAAATACACTAGCTACAAACATGCCTTTGTTAGCACAACAAACTACAAGTCAAGTTTCTTACGCCAACGCATTAAAGTCTCACCAGCCCAATGCACGTAAGCCTACCCAGCCTACAACACAACAAGAGGTGCCAACAAACAAACCAACCGGGTCCAATTTTAGCCGCCTCGAAGCCGTAATTGAAAATATGGTTAAACAATTCACGCAGATCATGGCGCAAATGGCTGGCATGATGCAAGAAATGCAAAAAAGGGCCATAAACTGCCTCAGGGTTTGTTTCGGGAACGCAAACGGCATCCGCCAACACAAAAATATTTTTTAATAAACCAAAAAACTGATGTCATGTTGATTTCTAAGACGCATATTACATCTATAATTAATTTCAAAATTGGAGGCTATTCTTTTTGCGATTCAAAGGATCCCAGAGATAGATCATGTGGTGGCTCTGCTATAATAATCAAATCGAGAATCAAACACCAATAGACGGGTGGTCTCTCCGAATGTTATACACAAGCAACAAACGTTTTCGTTGATGAATTTTTCCGTGGCTTAGTTATTTTGTCAGTATATTGTCCACCCAGGTTCAAATCTTTAGGTCCCTGCTTCATAGCTGCTGGAGACTATAACGCTAAGCATACGTACTGGGGCTCTCGCCTTATAAGTTCCAGGGGTCGGGTTTTGTTTGATTCCGTATCTGAAATGGGACTTAAAGTTATTTCATCTGGGCAACCGACATATTGGCCAACTGATCACAATAAAATTCCAGACGTTATCGATTTTGGCGTAACAAAACGTATAACCCCGGAACTTACCGAAGCTCAAGCCTCGTTGGATTTATCTTCAGACCACTCTCCCACTATAATCATTATTTTTAGTCCTCATCAAATACCAACTAGTGATATTTTTGCATTTAAAAGAGTTAATTGGTTAAAATACAAAAAATTTGTCCGAACCCACTGCTCGAAAAACCAACCGCTAAAAATTTCCGAAGACATCGATGATTGTCTGAGCAGCCTTAATGAGAACATAAAAAAAGCCGTTGATCATGCTTCTTCTTACTATCGTCAAACCAAATGCAACAAAATTTTTTCAGCCGATGTGCAACAGCTCTTATCTGAGAAAAGAATAGCCCGAAGAGAATGGCAAAAGCACAGATCACCCCAACTTACAGCCAAGTTGAAAGAATGTAAAAACTAATTGAAAAATTTGCTATAGGTTTACAGAAAGGCATCTCTTAAGGAACACCTCGAAGGTCTAGACTCGACTCCTCAGACGAATTATTCTCTATAGCAATCAGCGAAATATCTTAAGAGATCTGTTATCGTGAAACCACCACTACGTAATCTGAGAGGATCCTGGGCACGAAATGATGAAGAAAAATGTGATTTGCTAGCAATCATTTAACAAATGTCTTAACTCCAAATACATGCACTGACATGTGTAAATTACCGCCTGTTGTTGATAGATGTCCTATGGAAATACGTTTTCAGCTGTTAGATGTCGTAGAGGCTATCCATAATTTAAATGCTATAAAAGCTCCTGGCTTTGATGAAATTAGCAAAAAAATGCTTTAAGAGCTGCCTTGCACAGCAAAAACAATAATTCTTTTTATTTTTAACGCCATTTTACGCCTCGAACATTTCCCGCCAGTATGGAAAGTTGTTTTGGTAAAGTTGATTCCTAAGCCGGGATAAGATCCTTCGAAGGTGGAGCCTTACATGCCTGTAAATCTGTTACCAACTATGTCCAAATTGTTCGAGAAGTTGATTGAATATAAGCTGATTCCGATCCTGAATGAAAACAACTGCATTCCAGATCACCAATTTGGATTTAGAAATCAACATAGTATCATCAAACAAACCCACAGATTGGTACAGGTTATAAGAAAAGCCTTTGAGGAAAAGAAATACTGCTCCGCACTCTTTATAGATGTCTCTCAAGCCTTTGATAAAGTTTGGCATGAAACCCTGTTAAACAAGTTAAAGCTGAACTTACCAGTGAATATATTTAACCTTTGGAAAAAGTACATAACTGGCCGACATTTTATGATGAAAAAAGAAAACTACATAAGCTGTCCTAAACCAATAGGGGCGGGGATGCCTCAAGGGAGTATATTAGGTCCAATTCTCTACTTGCTTTACACAGCAGATGTGCCTACAAACAATCTTACTCATACGTCGACATTTGCTGATGATACCGCCTTTCTCAGTTATCATAAAGACCCTAAAGAGGCATAAAAACAACTTCAACATCACGTGTCCCAAGTAGAAAAATGGGCAAAGTTATGGGATATTACAATAAATGAACAAAAATGCACCCACGTTACTTTTACTTTACGCAAGGAAACGTGCCCCCCAATTCTTATTAACAACCATACGGTGCCTCAACGAATTGAGACGAAATATCTTGGCATTCATCTGGATCGCCGCCTCACATGGAAGTCACATATAAATGCAAAGTTGACACAGATGAAACTTAAAACGACCCGAATCCACTGGCTAATCGGTAGAAACTCTGTGCTACGTCTTGAATGTAAACTTTTACTTTAAAACTCAATTTTAAGTCCAATTTGGTGCTACGGGATACAATTATGGCACACTGCTTCCGCCTCCAACATTGAAAAAATTCAACGCTTTCAAAATAAAATCCTAAGAATGATAACTGATGCAGGTTCCACTAGTTAAATGTAAAATCCTTAACTATATGGACAAGTATTTAAACAAGCTGGAAACACATCCAAATCCGCTCGCTCGACCCATTTTGCAACATAGTGGACACACTCATCTGAAAAGAAGGGATGCTATTGCACTTAGATGAAACTATTGAATTAATTAATTTTTTTTATGAGAACTTAAATTTTAGTCTGGCACTGGCTGGTCTTATATAAATTAAATAGTTTTAAGATTTGAATAATTATTGTTAGTTCGCCAAAGACGAAGATTTAATAATTAAAATATGAAAAAAAAATTGTTTTTGTATATGTGCAGTTTCAGATAATATTAATTCCATATTGTTGTTAGTGTAATTGAACAATAAAGCGGTAACCATCTGCCTTGTTTGAAAACTTATCTGAGACTGAGTAAAATTTCTTATGTTTTGTATACTTGTAGTTAAGATAAAAGAGGGAATTTGCGCGGCGTTGCAGAATGCCCAACAGTGCTTTAAGCATTAAATACATTCCTCGCTACAGGCTACCGAACACAACCAGTCAAAAATAGAATACACGTGTGCTTATGAGAATAATTTTTTTAATGGCTAAGGGGCAACATGAGTACGGGTTGCTGTCAATGCTAATTTTGTGGCGTGGTCGAAATCAAACTAATTTCTATTTTTGTACGCTACAGTTAACAGATTAGTGCTGCCAATACGGTAAGATGTAAAATATATAGCTTAAACAATACAGGCGTTAAGGGTTTTACGTGGTACCGGCCAGTGAGGCATACCCACTAGAGATGAGCGATATTTCCGTACCTGTGATTTTATACCTGTGACTTGCAATACATTGGTAACGACAGTGACATAAACTGTGAAGTAACTGCTTCTGTTACTTTTAATTTATTGTGTTACTCAAATAACATTTTGACATGTAACGACAGTGACAAAAACCGTGAATTAACTGTTTCTACTATAGTGTTAATTTTAATTTATTATGTTACTCAAAGTAACATTTTGAAATATTGTGCAGTAACTCTTACCTGCGATGTTACTCTTATTGTGTTAAACTTTGCAAAATGTAAAGTAACATTTTTGTGCTTCATGTTTACATTTTGTTCTATAAAAGAAGTAAAGCGCTTATGTTTTTATATGTGTGTTTGTGAAAGTGGTGTTAAATATCAGAAAGGTGTCGTCAGAAATCTGCGCCGAGCACTGTTTGTCCGCGACGGCGGATTAAATTCGGCTATGAGCCGGCTAAAGCATTAATACTCAAAAACAGATTTATACACATATTTATTTTAAATACATATCGTTAGCTAAAATGAAAAAAAGCACAGCTAACAAAACTATAACTTTACACGAGAAGCGAAAATCTTTGTAAGGGTACAACAATAAACAATTCGCTCATTTGCGCAAACAACGCCGTAATAAAAAAAATATTTCGAAAAGATGCGTATGAAATTTTTAGTTTGCCTTCGTTATATAGAAAAGAATAATTTAATTTTTTTAACACGTTATAAGTAGAAACATTTTCAATATAAAACTTATATACGAAATAAAGCATAGCATAACAAACAAATCTGAATCGTTAACGCCAAAAATGCATTTCTAGAATTACGACATTTGAGTAAATAATAATAATAATTATCAAGAAATAAAAATATTTTTGATTGGTGGAGTACAAATAAATATAAATATCCAAATCTTTCTCAAATAGCTCAAGAAATTTATTATTGTGCATTAGGATCGTCAGTTCCATGCGAAAAAATATTTTCAAAAGCTGGACAAGTCATAAATGACCGACGAACGCGTTTAAACGAGAAAAAGCACAAATGTTATATTATACTTAGTTGTGTTATGTACATATACAGCTTAATTTGTGTAATTTGTTTTTTTGTAGGTTTTGGTTTTTGTTGCAATGGATTTTAACTATTTTTATATATTTTTATGTTTGAAATCTATTTAACAAGAATTGTAAGCTGCTTTTCTAAATTAAAGCTTTACTTAAATGCTCCAAGGGAGCTTTAAAACTTATCTCAAAAGGTATAAATTAAAATTTTGTATCAAAAATTTGTTTAAAGTAAATTAAAAATATTAATATAAATATGGGATATTGTTGTAACTACATACCTATTGAAAATTGATATTTCTTATTCATAAATATTTTAAATTCTTATTTATTATTTAAATTATTTTTCCAATGCGTTTATCAGGAATTCGTTAAAAAGAACTAAAATTACATAATCACTGCTTAAAATAACATTATACATATTAATTTAACAGAGATTAAAATAACTCTTTTACAAGAAGTGAAAAATGCTAAGCAGTGATCATCGTCACTGTTTAAATAACCGGTGATTTTAAAATTGCATTCACTATTAACGATATTCCCTAAAAATCACGGGATCGCTCACCTCTAATACCCACGGTGCTCTCAACACTGGTGAATACAAAGCATCCACCAACGCGCCCAGAATGGCTCGGCTAAACCACCCATGTACCAATTCTCTGTTTTGACTCTGTGTAGCCACAACAGACCCCTTGGTGAGGAGTTGGGCTATCTAAACCCGATTTTTGTGTTTCTAGTTTTGATCTCGCTTCTTCACTATCAAAACAGATCCGCGCCGGCAAGACACCTCTCCACACACTTGTGAAACAGCACCCAACCTTTAACAAGAAAGATTATGATTCTCAGCCGCACCCAACACGAATGCGACCCCCAGCTCTGTTAAAAGGATCTTTTATTTCACTTATTCCAATTAGGATCAAATATATTCGACATCATCATCAATGATCCATAATCTTCTCACCGCCAGTCAGGACCGAATCACGCACATGCTTCAAAGTGCCATGCCGGCTTTCTCATTTATTTGCTACTACTTTGACGGAATCTTATTTTTGATCCTAGGGTCCCCGTCAGTGGCCGGTTTCCCTGTTCACCTACTTCCAAACACACTTACACCTTTTCAGCTAATAGCTTACTTCCACAGTTGCTCATGTGCCTGGGTAGATCCGCCAAAACCAGAAACTTTTTCTTGTTGAACCTTAGTTCATATAAGACCGCTTACACGGTCACTCTGGGGCCCGTACAGGACGGACCCCAGTACATCAACTTTCGATCTACAGTTGCCCCGCTTGGGGATAGCCACAGCCACCACGTGAACTCCTGAAGGAGACCTCACCATCAATCAGTTCATGCACCTGATAAGCAAATGGGGCTAACTGATTCCCGTGGTACCAGATAGGACTCTGGTCAGCCTCGAAAATCTACTTGCACTTCATTCCTACAAATATTTAATTTACACCCTTAAGGTATTGGGACCCTTTTAAACCCTGTATTGCTGTGTCACTTGACGGCGATGCACATGGCACAGCGCAACAAGGACAACCTGCCTCAAGCTAGACCAGTGAATCACTGATTACTCCTTTACCCAAGACCGGTTTTTTCCCCTTAGCCATGTCTGTTAGCCTTTCGGTAACTATTCCGAAAGTTGCCCGGTTGATACCACTTGGAGGTAGACTTAGGCACTTGTGTTCAAACAATTACCAACCAGCTTAAACAATACAAAGAGACTTCAGATGGCACCACTGAAAGTCATATTGCTCATATGTTTATTTTGTAGTGGTAGTCTAGTAAATATTTCAGTAGCAGCCACCCGGACACAAATGTAGAAAGAAACTTTTGTGTTCGTGTGTTCCTGTGTTCTTGTAGCTTGAATGTGTTTAATGCATTAGACAGTTTTTATTCTACGACGATGTTTTTACTTAAATGTGAGATAAATACTTAATATTTTTAATTTTTACAATGTTAATGGTCATTTATGTTTGATGTTTTCAAATGTTTTTTAATAAGATTCTTTGTGTATATTTATACCCTTCACATAGTGATACGGGTATATATCAGTTTGTCATTCCGTTTGTAATTCCTTTATTATCCATTTGCGACCCCATAAAGTATATATATTCTGGATCCTTATAGATAGGGAAGTTGATATAGTCATGCCCGTCTGTTGAAATCAAGTTTCCGGAGTCAAATAAAAAGATACGGACCAGTTATTGGTGTCAAACTGTTAGAAATATTCTGGAAAAAATCGCTATTTAAAATCAGCAAAATCTAACTATTGACCGAGATATAAGCGAAAACCCAAAGTAACCCATTTTTTTAGGACAAAATCCGTGCATATATCCCTATATATCTCGGTAAATATAGTCAATCTTGCCACAAAACTTCCTACATATACTCATAGAGTAGAGACCTAACTAATGGAAAAAATTTTTTCAGGTAGGATCACGGGAAGTGGTATTTTTCCTACAATTGCACAAATTTAGTGAAATATTTTATGCGCTATATTTTGGAAACTATAATAACACAAGTATACACAGTTTTGGAGCTGAGCAACTGCAAGTTATTCCTAAAGTTATTTGGAGCGCTGAATTCGAATCCGGGCTCCGTTTTTCCAGATTGGTTTTATTTTCGAGATATTGCATAATTACCGTTATTTGCGTTTTTTAAAAAGATGATGGGTCTTATATGCAAATATCTTCAAAAATATTAGTCGGTTAATGCAATTATTATTTTTTATTGAAAGATAATAAAATTGCTAAAACAACCATGGGTCGTTTATGAAGATTAGTCAAGAAATGATTGTGTTACAATTGACACAATTTCAAAATTCATGAAACATTTTATGATATTTTGAAATTTTGCTCTTTTCAACTAATTTTTTTTACACCAGACATTAAAAAATTTTGCTATTTTATTACATAAAACATTAGTTAATTTCAATACGCACATTTTGCGCTGAACAAGACAAAGATTGGTGCAAAAATGACAAAGCTACAGAAGATTTAGTGAATTAACCCACTTTTAGCTTCCAAATGATTGGCGGTTATATATCGACAGCATCAGGTTAAGCTTGAAAGCTGTTCCGTTGCACGTACCATTTCGTGTAAGATAACAAAGCCAGAGATTAAATTTTTTTTTATTCAATAAAAAGTGGTTATTTAGAAATGAAAGTCTTCGAACTTAGTCGTTTGTATTGTTTGGGATCTGTCTCACGCATTAAAGTCCAACAGTAGTCGCTCATCATGCCCTCGTCCCAAAATCCTTGATACCGTCTTTCTATTTTCGCCAAATCTTGGTGTAGTCGCTCTCCTTGCTCGTCGCTCGTATCACCTAAGTTTTCAGGGAAAAAGTCAAGATGGGAATGGAGGAAGTGCATTTTGAGAGACATTCGAGCCCCAATCTTGCAATAATTTTGCAACAACCTGTTGATTATTTTCTTAAAATCCGGGGACTTGCGGTTACCAAGAAAGCTGTGAACAACATCTTGAAATGATGCCCATGCCTTTGCTTCATTAGGCGTTAAAACTGCTTTAAAATTGGCGTCGGCCATTAGTTTTCATATATCAGGTCCGACAAATATCCCCTCTTTGATTTTAGCGTATAATCATTTGGGAAACACCTTGGCTAAGTAATTAAAAGCCGGCCCTTCACGATTGAGTCCTTTGACAAAGTTTTTGATAAGGCCAAGTTTGATGTGGAGAGGGGGCAGAAATATATTCTGTGGGTTTACAAGTGATGTAAAAGAGACATTTTGTTTTCCTGGTTCATAACTAGTTCGACTTGGCCAATCATATTTCACATAATGTTGGTCAGTTGCACGGCTATCCCACAGACACAAAAAGTACAAAAAGCAGCAAAATTTCGTAAAACCAGATTGCATCCCCATTAAAAGACCAATGACCTGTTAAAATAGTATGTAAATAATTTTTTTCTTTAACATTGAATATGCATTTATTTTTAAATCGCCACAAATTTTCCATTGATGATCATTGTATTTGATCTTGGTCAAAACTTTACACATTATATTGTAGCATTCCTTCGTTTGTACTGCATGAGCAATCACAATAGATGGTTTTAAATTTCCATTGTGTATCAGACCAGCCTTCAGGCTGTATTGTGAACCATCTATAAACAAACGCCATTCATTTACATCGTACGGTGTATTCATCGCTTGAAATAAACCGTTAATGTCATCGCAGAAACATATGTTATCTTCTTTTTTGAAGAACGGTAAAAGCGCCTGATTTCTCGTTCTGTAAACAGTGACTTTTGTTTCAGTGTGAAGACAGTTCCACTCCTGCAACCGTGATGCGAGCAATTCTGCTTTTTGTTTCGATAAATCCAAATCACGAATCAAGTCATTCAGCATACTTTGCGATATTCTATGTTTTTCTTCCATGTTAAAATCTTCGGTCTGTGACGAACAGTTCGTCGCTGACGAACAAGAATTTGCACCCACACCTGGGCAAATTGGCAAAGGGTCATTGTTCGTACGGGGAACTGGCTTGGACACTGATGACACGTCAGCATATTTATACTTTGATAGTTTTTTTGCATTAAGGCCGACCACATTCATCAAGCAAAAATAACAATCATCTAAATTATTTTTCGGCTCTCTCTATATCATTGGCATTAAAAATGAAAAGTATACTTCTAGACCAAGTGACCACTTGTACAGTTTTGTGCTACACGCTTTACAAAGTAATTTGGGTACCCACGGCTTGTGAGTGTTTTCCACACAGAAGCCAAAATAATAATAATATGCATCTCTCAGCGCTTTTGATATATTTTTTCCACTTTTTCCGATAATATAGCATCCGCAAACATAACAAAAACGCTAAGATTCAACTTTGCACTTCTTTCTTTCCATTTTCACACGTTTTGGAACAAAAAAATAACTTTAAGGTTACAATTGAAATGGCGTTTCTACTGATGCCAACAGCTGATTGCCGACACTTCAGTGCAGTGCAGCCAACATGCTAGAACCCGAAAACTAGAACCAATCTTGAAAAACAAAAACCGGATTCGAGTTCAGGGCCTTAAGTTACATTCAGATTTGTTCTAATCGGTTCAGCTCCAAAAGTTGACCCGAATTTGTAAACTTGTGTAACTATCGAAATCAAATGTTATACAAAAAGTAATTGGACAACAAAGACTACGCTTTGAAGAAAAAATTTTTTGGGTACGGGGTGAACAAGGGGTAGCTCCCATACAAATTAACAATTTTTATGAAATCTTCGATACGCTATATCTCGGAAACTATAACATATATCGAAATCAAATAATCTACAAAAAGTAATTGGATAACAAAGACTACGCTTTAATGAAAAAATTTTTTGGGTGGGGGGTGAACAAGGGGTAGCTCCCATACAAATTAACAATTTTTTTTAAATTTTCGATACGCTATATCTCAGAAACTATAACAGATATCGAAATCAAATGTTCTACAAAATGTAATTGGACAACAAAGACTACGTTTTGAAGATAACATTTTCTGGGTGGGGGGTGAACAAGGGGTAGCTCCCATACAAATTAACAATTTTTTTTTTTTAATTTTGGATACGCTATATCTCAGAAACTATAACAGATATCGAATTCAAATGTTGTACAAAAAGTAATTGGACAACAAAGACTACGCTTTAAAAAAAAATTTTTGGGTGGGGGTGAACAAGGGGTAGCTCCTATACAAATTAACAGTTTTTATGAAATTTTCGATACGCTATATCTCGGAAACTATAACAGATATCGAAATAAAATGTTCTACATAAAGTAATTGTACAACAAAGACTACGCTCTTAGGAAAAAAATTTTTGGGTGGGGGGTGAACAAGGGGTAGCTCCCATACAAATTAACAATATTTATGAAATTTTCGATAAGCTATATCTCGGAAACTATAACAGATATCGAAATCAAATGTTCTACAAAATGTAATTGGACAACAAAGACTACGTTTTGAAGATAACATTTTCTGGGTGGGGGGTGAACAAGGGGAGCTCCCATACAAATTAACAATTTTTTTTAATATTTTCGATACGCTATATCTCAGAAACTATAACAGATATCGAAATCAAATGTTCTACAAAAAGGATTTGGACAACAAAGACTACGTTTTGAAGAAAAAAATTTTTGGGTGGGGGTGAACAAGGGGTAGCTCCCATACAAATTAACAATATTTATGAAATTTTGGATGAGCTATATCTCGGAAACTATAACAGATATCGAAATCAAATGTTCTACAAAATGTAGTTAGACAACAAAGACTACGCTTTGAAGATAAAATTTTCTGGGTGGGGGGGTGAACAAAGGGGAGCTCCCATACAAATTAACAATTTTTTTTGAAATTTTTGATAAGCTATATCTCGGAAACTATAACAGATATCGAAATCAAATGTTCTACAAAATGTAATTGGACAACAAAGACTACGTTTTGAAGATAACATTTTCTGGGTGGGGGGTGAACAAGGGGTAGCTCCCATACAAATTAACAATTTTTTTTTCAAATTTTCGATACGCTATATCTCGGAAACTATAACAGATATCGAAATAAAATGTTCTACAAAAAGTAATTGTACAACAAAGACTACGCTCTTAGGAAAAAAATTTTTGGGTGGGGGGTGAACAAGGGGTAGCTCCCATACAAATTAACAATATTTATGAAATTTTCGACAAGCTATATCTCGGAAACTATAACAGATATCGAAATCAAATGTTCTACAAAATGTAATTGGACAACAAAGACTACGTTTTGAAGATAACATTTTCTGGGTGGGGGGTGAACAAGGGGAGCTCCCATACAAATTAACAATTTTTTTTCAAATTTTCGATACGCTATATCTCAGAAACTATAAAAGATATCGAAATCAAATGTTCTACAAAAATAATTGGACAACAAAGCCTACGCTTTGAAGAAAAAAATTTTTTGAGTGGGGGATGAACAAGGGGTATCTCCCATACAAATTAACAATTTTTATGAAATTTTCAATAAGCTATATCTCGGAAACTATAGCAGATATCGAAATCAAATATTCTACAAACAGCAATTGGACAACAAAACCTAAGCTTTGAAGAAAAAATTTTTTGGGGGGGGGGGTGAACAAAGGGGATCTCCCATACAAATTAAAAATTTCTATGAAATTTTCGACACGCTAAATCTCGGAAATTATAACAGAAATTGACTTTAAATGTTCTGCAAAAAGTAACAGGATAATAAGACCTACATTCGAAAAAAAGTTTTTTTTTTGGGCATGGGTAGGGGAAGGAGTAACGTCATGCGAACATTAAAATTTTGTAAAGTTTTCTATGGACTTTAAAACTCGCTGGTATATTAAAAGACCCATGTGAAGGGTATATAAGATTCGGCACAGCCGAATATAGCGCTCTTACTTGTTTTGTTGTTGTTTAGTTTTTTGCTTCCTAAGAAGAGCAACGAAGTTGCTCGAAATATTGAAAAAATAAATTTAAAAAACATTTAATAAAAAATAAATTTTAGAATTTTATTTGCATTTGTTCCTAATTGTTAATTCTTTCTCTTGTTCTAATTTTCGATTATAAGCAGCGGCCAGAGCAAAAATTTTGGGTTCAACAGAAATTCACGTTAAGCGTGATAGCACAATTGCATTGGCTTGCTCGGTAAATATACATGCCTCCTCCGTTTTGTGGTAAGTTAATACACAACACATTTCGTGCATTCAAAAATCGAGATAAGTTTCTTTTTTTGTGGTTTAATTTTAGGTATCATGGCGCATCAGTGGTAGACTTTGATTCACTTCGCGGAGGTATCAGCTTAGAAACGGAAAAAACTGACACTGGTACAACAAGCCGTCTTATGTTGACAAGAGCGTCACTAAGAGATTCCGGAAATTACACTTGTGCGCCGGTTGGTGCAATACCAGCGTCAATACGAGTGCATGTATTAACTGGTAAGCTAATAAGAATATTATGTATTATTATAACCATTTAATAATCAGTCTTGTAAAAAACTTCTTAGAAATATTTTGGGCTACTTAATTTCATCATTTATGCATAATATTTTTTTTCACATACTTTAGTCTTCGATGTTCGTATAACGACTGATATAATATATATTAATATATAATGTTTGCTTATGTCCTCTTTTTATACATTGCTTATTACTATTACCTACATTTATCGCTATCGTGCTTATTAATAGATGTAATTGCTGTAATCAGGATGGGTTTACACTAAACAGTAATTACATTTAGAAAACAAAGATCTATGATATGCTATTAAAACTTAAAACTAACGTACATTTGGTTTATAAATAATATAAATACAGGTTTGTAATGACTTACTTGATACCTTACTATCTAGTTTACATATTAAGCCTACAACTCGGAACCTTAGATATTCGAAAAGGGTCCTTAAATTTTGGCAATAATTATGTTGACACTTTTACTGTAGAGTCAAAATTCCGTAGCCCTCCCTGTATAAATTTGCACTCCGTCGCTTTCTATCTATGTATATACGATTTGTTGTATTTCTGAACCCGTTTCTGTATCTGTTCGGCAACCCTTCTTATCTCCTCTATATTCCTGTCTTTGCACCCACGTTGGCTGCCCATTACTTTCTCCCTAAGGCTGTCCACTATCTCCCCCATCTAACTTATCCCAAACAACATCACGCTAGGGCGTTAGTTAATACTTCTGTAAACAGCATTATTCATAGCTTATTCCACATCCGGTAATACTTTATACCAGGGTTGCCACCCGTCTGTTCCATTAAATGACTAATCATTGGTCCCAAATCCCTGTTAGTCCACTCCACTTTCCGATTCGCCTGTGATGATCCTCCTGTCGCAATCCTAACGTGAATAATACCATTGACTCGCAGAAAACAAAACAATGTGACTTAGTCTGCTATATGCCCTAAAATAATTATCAAGTGCATCTATTGCCTCTCTAAATCTAGTTGTCTTAGTCGGGTATAACCTTACGAATTTGATAAAGGCTAATAATGTAATAATAATATTTAAAGAGAACATTACTCTCTATTGCTTCAGGAACGCAAAACAACAAATTCTCCTTTACCTTCCAATAAACCCCAACGTTTCTTATTTCATAAAGTTCATAAAGATCTCCTGTATACTACTACCTAGACTCGCGTTTCTGTTCCCACAAATCACTAAATTCTTCTCATATGTATTCTTTTCTTTTACAAGAATACAACCTATATAAAACATCTACGTGCTGCAACCTTTTACCTGGCCTGTGCTCCAATTTGTACTCGTAGCTTGCAGCTCTAAAGCCCATCTAGCTATCCTTAGATTCAGTTCCTTCCTACTAACTTTTAAAGTCAACGAATTGCAGTGCGTAGCTCAGTATCTTAAAATGCGTTCCCTGCAACTTCACTCTAACCCTCTTCAAAGCGTATACGATTGCAAGGGTCTCCGTGGTCCGTGTTTCTTTTTTAAAAATAGAATATAGGGTGGAATTTGCCATCCATTTTCTTCTGTAGTAGTTTCGCTCTAAAACCTAAGGAACTCGCAACGCTTTGCAGCTTTGTCTCATCCCCCTCTACAAGATGTCAAAAGCATCCAATCCAGGCTATTCTATGTCAAACCTATTCTCCTTCTTTGTCAGGTCGTAAGGTAGGCTTGCTATTATCGAAAAATCTTTAATAAATTTACGAAAGTACGAACACATTCCCAAAAAACTTTATACTTCCTGCACCTTCTCGGCACTAAAAATCAACAATCGCCCTTTGCCGTCATCGTCCTTTCTTATACCTTCCTTCAATATCATATACCCTTAATACTTAACCTCAGTTTGAAAAAAATGAATTTGCCAAACCCAAGCTCCAACTTATTTTCCACCAACCGCCTAAAAACTTCTTTCTTTATCATCCTATACTCAAATACATAATTGATAAATAATAAAAATACAGGTTTACAATGTATTACTTGATATCTTACTATCTAGTTTACATATTAAGAAAACATACTTATACTTAAAACATTAATAGACAGGAGTTTTCAAATTGAATTATAATTTTTGATGCTATATGAACATTAGTACAAATTTTGAGACACAAACATTTTTTTTTAAATCGATTAATGTCGTTCTTCGCGCATTACATCCAAACTTTACAAACATTTTTATATATTTAACAGACATACGGGAAAATTTTAAAAATGTCAACTATGTTTGGTCGAGCTGTTTTTCATTCCACGCCTCCTTAGCACCTTCTAGAAAGGGGGCGAAGGCCATGTACCGATTAAGTATTTTTAGTTGTAGTTTTGGTTGCCATTTGGAAGCGCAACTGAAGTTGGGTTGTCATAGACTTTTATATAATTGTTAATTGCTCCCTTAGTGTTAGTCAAAGCACCATCAGACCAAATTGCTGCAATGTTGTATGAGTTCACAATATTTCTGTCTTTAGCTCAGTGATGAAAAATGAGAATTTCATTTGGGTATCAAAAAAATGTTTTGAGGGTACTTTTTTAACGGCAATAGTATCAAAATATTTTTTTTCTCTGTTTTATTTTAATCCACAAAAAATAAATACAAAAAAGTCATATAGACATTTTAAATGTTTTTAGTTTGTTCAACAGTGAATTGAAACTGAACTGTATATACATATATATTTGAAAAAATCGAATTTTGGATTAAGTCCGTTAATATTATTCAATGCTATTGTAAAAATTTATTTAAAAGTTTGATTTATAATTTGGAAAAATTGACGTTAGCCGCTTAAAAAATTAAATTAAATTTTTTTTTTCTATGCTAACTTGCCGAATCTATCTTATCGCATCTCTATGAAATATGTTTTTCCCGCCTTTGGTTACCAAGCATCAAGTTAAAAAGTTTATTTAAAACTTTTTTTATACGCTATGCCAAAGAAATGTGTATATATAAAACATTTAGCAAGGCAACTACCAATATGTTAATATTTTATGCCTTAAAATATGATACAAATGACGACCACTGATTACTTTGTTACCTAAGTATGAAATATTTGTGGAAGTAATGGTAAAAACTAATTGACTAATGTTAAAACATCATTTTGTCAAGGAGGAAATTCTCAAAGCTTTATCTTCTGTATACGCCACCTTTTGCACTTTTTAACTTAATTTTTTATACCCTTCACATAGTGATAAGGGTACACACACAAAATTATCTAAGAAAACTTTACTTAAATCAAGCCATCGCGGTGTCAAAAGTACGATGAGTACGGTTTTTCTTAAATGAAGTTCGAAATTTCTTACTCCATGTAAAATTTTTTAAGTACGAATTTCTTACTTTAAGCCACAATTAAGCCAAAAAAGGATTGATTTAAGTTCGGAACCGTACTTGATGTAAGCCAAAAAAAGATTGATTTAAGCCGCAAGCGGGATTAATTCAAAAATGAAATGTAATTTTTTGACTTATGGAGCTTTATTAAAGAAGAAGAAATTTATATTTTATTTTTATTTTATAGACACTTAAAATTTATAATTTAAAAATTTCATCTTTTGTACTTACCGAAGCTGAGATTCGAACCAGGGGTTTCTGCACTGCAGCACAAGCGCGTTACCTCTATGCCACCGAGACACTTTGTTTTCAAATGTAAAATAATATATTAAAACAACAAGCTTTTTTCTGCTTGATTTGTTGAAACAATCCGAATAGGCTTGATTTCTTGATTTAAGAAAATGTAAGTAAGGATCGTACTTAAAAATTTCAATTAAGATTTTGGATAAATTCTAGAATAAAATTCTTGATTTTAGAAAGCGAGTTTTCTTTCTGTGTATATGTATATCAGTTTGTCATTCCGTTTGTAATTTCTTTATTATCCATTGCGACCCCAAAAAGTATATAAATTCTGGATCCTTATAGATAGGGAAGTTTATATAGCCAAGTCCGTCTGTCCGTCTGTTGAAATTAAGTATCCGGAGTCAAATAAAAAGATACAGACCAGCTATTGGTGTCAAACTGTTAAAAATATCCCGCAGACAATCGCTATTTAAAATCAGCAAAATCGGTTCACTATTGACAAAACGAAAACCCAAAATAACCCATTTTTTTAGGACAAAATCCGTGCATATATCCCTATATATCTCAGTAAGTATAGTCATTCTTGTGACAAAACTTGGCACGGATACTCTTAAAGTAGGATTTCAAATAATGTAAAAATTTTTTTCAGATAGAATTAGGGGAAGTAGTAGTTTTCCTACAATTGCACAAATTTGGTAAAATATTTTATGCGCTTTATCTCGACAACTATAACAGCTGTCGACTTAAAATGTTCTACAAAAAAAAAATTTTACAATAAGACCTACACTTAAAGACAATTTTTTTTGGGTGGGGGCAGAAAAAGAGGTAGTTTCCATACAAATTAACAATTTTTATTAAATTTTCGACAACAAAACCTACGCTATGAAGAAATATTTTTTTGGTGGCGGGTGAATATGGGGTAGCTCCCATACAAATTAACAATTTTTGTAAAATTTTCGATACGCTTTATCTCGAAAACTATAACAGCTATTGACATCAAGTGTTTCACAAAAAGTAATTAAACAACAAAGCCTACGCGATGAAAAAAATTTTTTTGGTGGCGGGTGAAGAAGGGGTAGCTCCCATACCAATTAAGTTTTGTTAATCTTTTGATACGGTATATCTCGGAAACTATAACAGATATCGAAATCAAATGCTCTACAAAAAGTAATTGAATTGAAGAAGGGGTTGCCACCAACGAAATGTTAAATTACACATGGATCGTGCCAAAATTACACATGAAATTACGAATCACACATGCTTTTTTGTGAAAAAAGCGTTTTTTGTTCAAAATTTAATAACCCAGCAAAAACTTACATTGGTTTGAAATTAGTTAAACTCCAAAAAACTTTTACTCATTCGCATATTCATCCATTATTTTAACATGGCGATAACATTGAAGGCTATTACCTTATTGGCATTAAAATAACCTTTTCCTGTTGCCCCCAGTTACTCATTATTGCATTTAAAGTGTTTTTCTGTGATGTTTTGGTTAAGGCTGGCTTAAAATATTATGCTAGAATAAATTAAAAAATTGTCAAACTGAAACTAACTGCCTAAATTTTAGATAAGAACGAACTCATTATCTTACAACTGCTAAGTTATACAGACGGTATGTTATAGTAACTGTTAAGTAAGAAATTTGTAATGACAAACTATTTCAAAGTTTTTGCTGGGAGCACATACTTTTTTGTTAAAAAAATAACGATTTACATTTTTTTAAGTTAAGAATTCATTGTTTTTATACCCTTCACATAGTGATTAGGGTATATATGAGTTTGTCTTTCCATTTTGAATTTTTACAATATTTATTTAAGGCCCCATTAAGTATAAATATTTTGGATTCTTGTAAATAGGTAGGCAGATTAAGCCAAGTCTGTGTGTCGTTTGAAATTAAGTTTCTAGACCTTGAAAGTCGCTCAGAAAACAATCAGAAATATACCTGATTTAATCGCTATTTAAAATCAGAAAAAAATCGGTTTACTATTGACCAATATACAAGCGAAACTCTAAAATAACCCATTTTTTAGGACCAAATCCATATCCTCCATATCTCAAAAACTACATCCACTCAAGCCACAAAGCTTTGAAGATAGGGACCTAAATTAGGAAAAAAGATTTTCATATAGGATCACAAACTTTGTGAATTATTTTATTTACTAACAGCTATAGAAGTCAAATGTTTTACAACAAGTTATTTTACAATTACACCTACATTTTGGAAAACAAATATTTTGGATAAGAGCAAATTAACGCTATATCTCGGACACTATAACATCTATCGCCTTCAAATGTTCCACAATAAGTAATTGGGCAATAATGCATACATTTTAGAAAATAAACAAGTAAGAGCGCTATATTCGGCTGTGCCGAATCTTATATACCCTTCACATTGACCTTTCGCAATCCCAAACTTTTTTTTCTTAGTAACCATTTTTTTACTTATGAAATATTTCTAATTTTTAAATTGGGGGCGGTGTCATTTTTTAACGCTTCACGGGTGACGGGGAAGTTGTAGGGGTTTCATCCTAATTTTTACAAATTTTGTATGGCAACCCACTTAGAGGGTGGAGATACGGGGTAAGTATATTCTAGGAATATGTTTAGGAGGGGAAACTAATGGGGGTCGGTCGTACACTTTATTGCTCTAAGGCAAATTCTGAAGAAGTTGTGGGCATTTTCATATCATTTTTGTAAATTTTGTATGACAACCCCGTTAGGGCGTGGAGATAGGGGGTAAGTATATTCTAGGAACATGTTTGGGAGGGCAAACTAATGGGGGTCGCTCGTACACTTTATTGCTCTAAGGCCAACTTTGAAGAAGTTGTGGGCATTTTTACATAATTTTTGTAAATTTTGTATGGCCACCCCCTTAGGGCGTGGTGATAGGGGGTAAGTATGTTCTAGGAATATGTTTGGGAGAAGAAACTAATAGGGGTCGGTCGCACACTTTATTGCTCTAAGGCCAACTCTGAAGGAGTTGTGGGCATTTTCATATCCTTTTTGTACATTTTGTATGGCAACCCCCTTAGGGTGTGGAGATAGGGGGTAAGTATGTTCTAGGAATATGTTTGGGAGAACAAACTAGTAGGGGTCGGTCGTACACTTTATGGCTCTAAGGCCAACTCTGAAGAAGTTGTGGGCATTTTTACATAATTTTTGTAAATTTTGTATGGCAACCCCCTTAGGGCGTGGAGATAGGGGGTAAATATGTTCTAGTAAGTAAATGCTGAAGTTACATTTCAAAACATACCAAATAGACACAGTTCCATTTTGCGCCATAAAAATGTTCGAGTTCTTTAAATATGTTGGTAGCGTTAATTGTGTTTTTAAAATATTAAAAAAACTAAAACAGTCTATTCCGTAGCTGGGATGATAAATGATAATAAGTTCGTATCAACAAGCTTCTAAATTGGTACTTTTTCAAGCATTTGGTACTTTTTTATATCTAAAATATTACTTAGTTATTGAAAATTTTAATGGAAGATCTAGTTCTTCGACAATTTTTTGAATACTTTTAATAATTTGTCGACCTTGTCGTGAAATATAGGCAATAATAAAAAACTTAAAAAGATTGATCTCATGATCGACAAAATAATTGAAGCATCATATACTTATTTATTTAACCAAAAACAAAAAGTACTTAAAACTCATTTTTACATGTAAAGTACCAAAGATAACAAATTCAACTAAGAAAAAAATATACATATATTAAATATGCAAATAAAGTAGATAAATTAACCAGATCTTAAACATAAATTTTTAGATAGCAAATTAGATATAATTATGCCACATAAACTACATATACATATATTTGTTTTTACCCCTTTGCAGACTGTACTGTTTTTGCCAAAGCGATTGGTTTAAATTTCAATATAAAAAATTGGCCCACAAGTTCTTTCTTTGCCCCCAATTTCGCCTGGCAAATAAAGTTGACTCTCGGTTAAAAAGAAATTGTTTAACCCATAAAACTTCTTTTTCTCGGCATTGTAGTTGCTGTAAACAAAAAATAGAAATTTTAAGCAAAAAAGTTACTTAAATAGTATAATGTTCTACATATTTTTTTAAGCATACATTTACACATGAAACCACTTTTGAATACGTATTACAAAAAAAAATATATTAAAAAAACTATTTAAGAGAAAAACAATTTCTTATATATTTCTCTTCCAGTTGCATTCTTAATCTCGTAGTGTACGGACGTGTCTACGCGAGTGTAATATTGGTAATAGGTGATATTAGTAATAAGTGGCAAACGAATTTATTAATATACATACATACACAAATAAGTGAGAAAATAAAAAATAACTAAATAAAAAAAAATCGAACGGTTAGTAGTGACAGTGGGCCTGATAGCAGAAATGCATACATAGTGTTAAGCTCCACTAGTGTGAGCAATGAAAATATTAGAGACCTTGAGTATAATTAAAACTATCTAAATGCAAAACCAAATATAGTTATAAAAAATTTAAGTTCAAGTGCACCTAATTTAAATAAAAGTATTGAACAAGGGACAAACTTAGCCCAACCTACTTCTGAAAATTATAAAAAAAAATACCGAGGGACCTTTGTCATCGCGCTCACCTTTAATAAGTTCTGGATTTTTACAAAAAGCTGCTAAAGGGACATTAAGCCCAATTACACCGTGTGCTCCTAAGATCCAGGTAGGAATGGACCGATACGTTACAGTTCTTAAAAGGGGAAGAAGCCCGAAGTCGGCAGAAGTAAGTCAACCTGCAAAAATTCTAAAAGACGATGAAAGGCCAACCACATCGCAAAATCGTTTTGCCATTCTGCAAACAGATGATAATGATGGTCCCGTTACGGAAAAAAATTTTAAGCCTCCATCAACTTATTTAAGAGAAAAAAACTCTAACGACCTCATTAAATTTTTAGTTGCATTAATAGGCGAAAAGAACTTTTATGTGTCGAACATAAAACGTGGTAACATATATGATACCAAAATTCAAGTGAATAACGAGAACGCTTACCGCACCACGGTGTCGGAATTTGAAAAAATTAAAAAAAACTTTTACACTTACCAGCTAAAAAACGCAAAAGGCCTCCAGGTAGTCATAAAAGGTATTGACTCAAATGTTGACCCTGAGGAGATAAAGACCAGTCTGTGTAACGAAGGATTTAAGGTCAGGACTGTGACAAATATTAGAAACAGAGAAAAATACCCTCAACTATTGTTCCGAGTTGAACTTGAGCCTGGTGATGCTTAATTAAAGAAAAATGAAACTCACCCCATTTATGACTTAAGATATATTTTGCACCGTAGAGTTACAGTGGAAGTTCCGCATAAGCGATCTGGGCCTGTACAGTGTTTAAATTGTCAGGAATATGGCCACACAAAAACTTATTGAAAGTTGCCTTCTGTTTGCGTTGTGTGCGGGGTTCTGCATGTTACAACCAAGTGCGACAAACCAAAAGATGACCCTAGGGTGAAGAAGTGCAGCAATTGCGGTGGAAACCACACTGCCAACTAAAGAGGTTATCCTGTCTTTGATTTAGTTAGGCGCTCATCTAAGCCGAAGGTAGTTCCTGCCCCTCACCAGTCGTTAAATATACCAACAACAAACATTTCCCAGTTAGCACAGCCAGTTACAAGTCAAATTTCTTACGCCAACGCACTAAAGTCAAACCGGTCCAATGCACAAAGGCCAAACCAACCAACAACACAACAAGAAGTGCCAACAAGTGAACCAACTGGTCCCAATTTTAGCCGCCTGGAAGCCGTAATTGACAATATGATCAAACAATTTACGCAGATAATGGCGCAAATGGCTGGCATGATGCAGGAGATGCAAAAAATGCAGTCTGCTCTCCGGCAGGCCATGCTTAAAAGACCATAAACTGCCTCAGGGTTTGTTTCTGGAACGCAAACGGCATCCGCCAACACAAAAACGAGCTCGAATATTTTTTAACACACCAAAAAATTGACGTTATGTTGATTTCTGAGACTCATATGACATCTAGGAGCACTTTTAGAATTAGTGGATACAATTTTATGATACAAAGGATCCCAGGGATAGATCATGTGGTGGCTCTGCAATATTAATCAAATCAAGGATTAAGCACCAATCGTTGGGTGGCCTATCTGAATGTTATATGCAAGCAACAAACGTCTGCATTGATGAATTTTTCCATAATCTCGTTATTTCGTCAGTTTATTGTCCACCGAGATTTTCCATAACGAAGGATCAGTTCAACGGTTTTTACAAATCTTTAGGTCTTCGCTTCATAGCTGCTGGAGATTATAACGCCAAGCACACGTACTGGGGCTCCAGACTAATTAGTCCCAGAGGTCGTGTTTTGTACGATTCCGTGTCTGAAATGGGACTTTATGTTATTTCAACTGGACAACCAACCTACTGGCCAACGGACCACAATAAAATTCCAGACGTAATTGATTTTGGCGTAGCAAAAGATATATCCTCGGAGCTTATTGAGGCTCAAGCCTCCTTGGATTTATCTTCTGACCACTCAGCCACAATAATCACTATTTGCAGTCCTCACCAAATAGCAGCTAGTGAGTTTTTCTTATCTAAAAGAATAAATTGGTTGAAATATAAGAAATATATTAGCGCCCACTGCTCGGTGAACCAACCGCTAAAAACTCTCGGAGACATCGATGATTGCCTGAGCGTCCTTAATGAAAACATTCAAAAAGCCGTTGAACATGCGTCTTCTACCTATCGTCAGGCTAGGTACAACAAAATTTTTTCTGACGATGTGGAAAAGCTTTTATCTGAAAAAAAAGGAGAGCCCGAAGAGAATGGCAAAAGAATAGATCGCCAGAACTGAAATCTAAGCTGAAAGAATGTACTAACAAATTAAAAAGCTTGCTGGAGGTTCACAGAATAGCTTCACTTAAGGAGTACCACGAAGGTCTAGACGCGACTCCTCAAACAAATTATTCATTATGGCGATCAATTTAGTCAGTTGCTCTCTTAATCTCGTAGTGTACGGACGTGTCTACGCGAGTGTATATTTGTAATAGGTGATATTTGCAATAAGTTACAAAAAAAAAATTGTTAATATACATACATACCTACAAGACATAAGTGAGAATCGAAAATAAAAACAAACTAAACAAAACAAAAAAACCAAACGGTTAATGAGTAACAGTAATCGTTGTGACAGTGGGCCTAATAGCCGAAATGCTTACATTGTGTTAAGCTCAGCAAGCGTTAGCAATGAAAACATTAGAGACCCTGAATATAATAGAAACTATTTAAGTGCAAAACCGAAAACAAATACAAATAATTTAAGTGCAAGTGTGCCTAATTTGAATAAATGTACTGAACAAGGGACAAATTTAGCCCAATCTCTGTTTAAAAATTATAAAAAAAATACCGAGGTGCCATCTTCATCGCGGTCTTCTTTATCAAGTTCTGGTGTCGCACCAACAGCTGCTAAAGGCGCTACGGGCCCAATTTCTGCGTGTGCTCCTAAGATCCAGGTAGGGATGGACAGGTACGTAACAGTTCTTAAAAGGGGAAGGAGCCCTAAATCGGCAGAAGCATCTCAACCTGCAAAAATTTTAAAAGACGATGAAAGGCCAACCTCATCGCAAAATCGTTTTGCAATTTTGCAAGAGGATAATGAGGCCCCTGTTAGTGAAAAAAAGTCCTTTAAGCCACCTCCCATTTATTTGAGGGAAAAAAACTCAAATGATCTCGTCAAGTTTTTAGTCGGTTTGATTGGGGAAAATAACTTTTATGTTTCAAACGTTAAACGCGGTAACATATTTGAGACGAAAATTCAAGTGAACCATGAGAACGCCTACCGCGCCACGGTTTCGGAGCTCGAAAAACTCAGAAAAAAATTCTATACCTACCAACTCAAGACCGCAAAAGGCCTTCAGGTAGTTATTTAAGGCATTGATTCTAACGTTGACCCAGAAGAGATCAAGACCAGTTTGCTAAACAAAGGGTTTATGGCTAGGACGGTATCGAATATGAGAAATAGGGGAAAACACCCCCAACCATTATTCCGAGTGGAGCTTGAGCCTGGTGATATCAAATTGAAAAAAAGTGAAACTCACCCCATCTACGATTTAAAATATATTATGCACCGACGAGTCACTGTGGAAGTGCCACATAAGCGATCTGGGCCCGTACAGTGCTTAAACTGCCAGGAATATGGCCACACTAAAACTTATTGTAAGTTGCCTACTGTTTGTGTTGTGTGTGGGGATCTGCACGATACGACCAAGTGCGACAAGCCAAAAGATGATCCTAGGATAAAAAAATGCAGCAACTGCGGGGGAAACCACACTGCCAACTATAGAGGTTGTCCTGTTTTAAATTCAGTTAAGCGATCAACTAAGCCGAAAATAGTTCCTGCCCCTCCCCAGCCTTTAAATATACCAACTACAAATATGCCTCCATTGGCACAACCAACAACAAATCAAGTTTCTTACGCCGCCGCATTAAAGTCTAACCAGCCTAATTCACGTAAGTCTACCCAGCCTACAACACAACAAGAAGTGCCAACTAGCGAACCAACCGGGCCTAATTTTAGCCGCCTGGAAGCCGTAATTGACAATATGGTCACACAATTTACGCAGATTATGGCGCAAATGGCCAACATGATGCAAGAAATACAAAAACTGCAGTCTGCTTTTCTGCAGGCTATGCTTAAAAGACCATGAACTGCCTCAGGGTTTGTTTCTGGAACGCAAACGGCATCCGCCAACACAAAAACGAGCTCGAATATTTCTTGATGAACCAAAAAATCGATGTTATGTGTATTTCTGAGACTCATATGACATCTAGAAGCATTTTTAAAATTAGTGGTTATTCTTTTTACGATTCAAAAGATCCTAGGGATAGATCACGTGGTGGCTCGGCTATTCTAGTCAAATCAAGAATTAAACACCAATGGTTGGGTGGCCTCTCGGAATGTTATATCCAAGCTACGAACGTCTGCATTGATGAATTTTTCCATATCCTTATTATTTCATCAGTTTACTGTCCACCCAGATTCTCCATAACGAAGGATCAGTACAACAGTTTCTACAAATCATTAGGTCCCCGCTTCATAGCTGCTGGAGACTATAACGCTAAGCACACATACTGGGGCTCCCGCCTAATTAGTCCCAGAGGTCGTGTCTTGTATGACTCAGTGTCGGAAATAGGACTTTTCGTTATTTCAACTGGACAACCAACCTATTGGCCAACAGACAATAATAAAATTCCAGACGTAATAGATTTTGGCGTGGCAAAAGGTATATCCCCGGACCTGATTGAGGCTGTAGCTTCCTTGGATTTATCTTCTGACCACTCACCCACAATTATCACTGTTTGCAGTCCTCACCAAATAGCAACTAGTGATTTTTTCTTATCAAAAAGAGTAAATTGGTTGAAATATAAAAAATATATCAGCTCTCACTCCTCGGAACACATACCACTAAAAACTTCCCAAGAAATCGATGATTGCCTAAATATCCTAAATGAAAAAATTAAAGAAGCCGTTGAACATGCTTCTTCAACATACCGTCAGGTCAAATACAACAAAATTTTTTCTGTCGATGTTGAGGAGCTTTTATCTGAAAAAAGGAGAGCGCGAAGAGAATGGCAACAGCATAGATCGCCCCAACTTAAAACGAAGCTAAAAGAGTGTACAAATCGCTTAAAAAACTTGCTGGAGGTACACAGAATTGCGTCAATTAAGAAGTATTTGGAAGGTCTAGACGCAACACCTCAAACAAATTATTCTCTATGGCGATCAGCCAGTCGTCTCAAAAGACCCGTAATCGCAAAACCACCACTACGCAATCTAAGAGGATCCTGGGCTAGAAATGATGAAGAAAAATGCGATCTGCTCGCAAGCCATTTAAGAAACGTGTTTACTCCTAATACATGCACTGACGTGAGGGAATTACCGCCTGTTGTTTCTAGACGTCCTATAGAAATACGTTTCCGATATTCAGATGTGGTAGAAGCTATTTCTAACCTTAATGATAAAAAAGCTCCTGGCGTTGATAAAATAAGCAACAAAATGCTCATTGAGCTACCTTTTACAGCAAAAAGAATAATTCTTTTTATTTTTAATGCCATAATACGGCTTGAACATTTTCCACCAATATGGAAAGTTGCCTTAGTTAAGATGATTCCTAAGCCTGGTAAAGATCCTTCTAAGGTGGAGTCTTATAGGCCTATAAGTTTGTTACCAACTTTGTCAAAACTGTTTGAAAAGCTGCTTAAAAACAAGCTTACTCCGATCCTGAATGAAAACAACTGCATTCCAGATCACCAATTTGGCTTTAGAAGTCAACATAGCACAATAGAACAAACTCACAGACTGGTGCAGGTTATAAGAAAAACTTTCGAGGAAAAAAAGTACTGCTCCGCGCTTTTTATAGATGTCTCTCAAGCTTTCGATAAAGTATGGCACGAAGGCCTGTTAAACAAAGGGAGTATACTAGGTCCAGTTCTGTACTTGCTTTACACAGCAGATATGCCAACCAATAGTTTTACACACACGTCGACATTTGCTGATGATACTGCTTTTCTTAGTATTCATAAAGACCCTAAAGAGGCTTCAAACCAATTGCAGCAACACGTAACCCAAGTTGAAAAATGGGCAAAGTTATGGGGAATAAAAATAAATGAACAAAAATGTACCCACGTAACTTTTACTTTACGCAAAGAAACGTGCTCTCCAATTCTTATTAACAACCATATGGTGCCTCAACGAACCGAGACAAAATATCTTGGTATTCACCTAGACCGCCGCCTCACATGGAAGCCTCATATAGATGCGAAGTTGACGCAAATGAAACTTAAAGCTACACAAATTCATTGCCTAATCGGCAGAAACTCAGTGCTTCGTCTTGATTGTAAACTTCTACTGTACAAATCGATTTTGAAACCAATTTGGTGCTACGGTATACAATTATGGGGCACTGCTTCCGCATCCAACATAGAAAAAATTCAACGCAGGCAAAACAAAATCCTAAGAATGATAACTGGTGCTCCTTGGTATGTTAAAAACAGCAACATCCACAAGGATCTACAAGTTCCACTAGTTAAATGCGAAATCCTGAACTATGTGGACAAGTATTTAAATAAGCTGGAAGCTCACCCAAATCCGCTCGCCCGAAACATCCTGCAACATAGTGGGCACACCCGCCTGAAAAGGAGGGATACTATTGCGCTTATATGAAGCTTGATAATTAATATGAGAACTTAAATTTTAGTCTGGCACTGGCTGGACTTATATTAACTACCTAGTTTTAAGATTTGAACACTTATTGTTAGTTCGCCACAGGCGAAGATTCAATAATAAATATATGAGAAAAAAAAAAAAAAAATTATGGCGATCAGCCAGACGTCTTAAAATACCTGTTATCGCAAAACCACCACTGCGCAATCTGAGAGGATCCTGGGCTATAAATGACAAAGAAAAATGCGATCTGTTCGCAAATCATTTCAAAAACGTATTCACACCCAATACATGCAAAGACGTGAGGGAATTACCGCCTGTTGTTGTTAGACATCCATTAGAAATACGTTTTCGATTCGCAGATGTTGTAGAGGCTATCGCTAACCTAAATAGTAAAAAAGCTCCTGGCGCTGATAAAATAAGCAACAAAATGCTCATAGAGCTACCTCTTACTGCTAAAAGAATCATTCTTTTTATTTTTAACGCGAGAACTCGGCTTGAACATTTTCCGCCTATATGGAAAGTTGCCTTAGTAAAGATGATTCCTAAGCCTGGCAAAGATCCCTCGAAGGTAAAGTCTTATAGGCCCATAAGCTTGTTACCCACAATGTCCAAGTTGTTCGAAAAACTGTTAAAAAACAAGCAAACTCCGATCCTGAGTGACAACAACTGCATTCCAAATCACCAATTCGGCCTTAGAAGTCAACATAGTACCATCAAACAAACTCACAGGTTGGTACAGGTTATAAGAAAAGCTTTTGAGGAAAAGAAGTACTGCTCGGGGCTTTTTATCGATGTCTCGCAAGCTTTCGACAAAGTATGGCATGAAGGCCTTTTAAACAAACTAAAGCTCAACTTTCCAGCTAATATTTTCAACCTTTTAGAAAAATACATAACCGGTCGACAATTTATAATCAAAGAGGGAAACCAAATAAGTTCTTCTCAACCAATAGGGGATGGTGTACCTCAAGGCAGTATACTAGGTCCAATTTTGAACTTATTTTACACGGCAGATATGCCAACCAACAGTTTTACACACACGTCGACATTTGCTGACGACACTGCTTTTCTTAGTATTCACAAAGACCCCAAAGAGGCTTCGAACCAGCTGCAACAACACGTAACCCAAGTTGAAAAATGGGCAAAGTTATGGGGAATAAAGATAAATGAACAAAAATGTACTCACGTAACTTTTACCTTACGCAAAGAAACGTGCCCTCCAATCACTATCAACAACCATATGGTGCCTCAACGCTCTGAGAAAAAATATCTTGGTATTCACTTAGATCGCCGCCTTACATGGAAGCCTCATATAGATGCGAAGCTGACTCAAATGAAACTTAAAGCTGCTCAAATCCACTGGCTAATTGGTAGAAACTCTGTGCTACGTCTTGATTGTAAGCTTCTACTATACAACTCAATTTTAAAACCGATTTGGTGCTACGGTATACAATTATGGGGCACTGCTTCCGCCTCTAACATCGAAAAAATCCAACGCCGTCAAAATAAAATTCTAAGAATGATAACTGGTGCTCCTTGGTATATTAAAAACAGCAACATCCACAAGGATCTAGAAGTTCCACTTGTAAAATGCGAAATCCTAAACTATGTGGACAAGTATTTAAATAAGCTGGAAACACATCCAAATCCGCTCGCTTGAAGCATCCTGCAACACAGTGGTCACACCCGTCTTAACAGAAGGGATACTATTGCTCTTAGATGAAACCTTTAAAATTAGTTAATTTTATTGTGAGAACTTAAATTTTAGTCTGGTACTGACTGGACTACTATTAATTACTTAGTTTTAAGATTTGAATACTTATTGTTAGTTCGCCTAAGCGAAGATTCAATAATAAAATATATGAGAAAAAAAATATATTTCTCGTTTGTTTTTAAAAAAACCGTGAAATTTAATTTTAATAAGAGATACCAAGATTAACACATACAAAAATGTATAGTTAAAAAGTTTAAAATAATTAAAAACAACCCAATTATGATTGAAAAAGCACACCAATTGAGTATCTTTGAACAAGAAACGCTGTTAATCGCTTTTTGTTTACTTAAATAATCTAAATTTACCATTGTGGTCTTACCACAAACCTGATAAACTTATCTTACACCCGTCCACACTAACAAACAGGCAATAACGACAGCTTATTGCTTATTGCTTTACTTATGTTAAGAGCATATCGAGCGGATATCTTTATTTATGTATATGTTAAAAATAGTTTTATTTATTTTTAAATTTTAAAACACTTTAAAAACTTTTTTATATATGTAAGTATATACCAACATTTCAACTTAACAATTTTATTGTTCATTAAAGTTTTATTTTGTTATAGAACTGCTTAATTTTTATACATTTAAAAACACAAATTCGTATTTAAGGTACCTTTACATGGTAATACATATATTACAACATGTCAAAATATGTTGTAGAAAAATGCAAAATCTCATCATGATACAAAATTTGACGAGTGTTTTGTAAATGTTTATATTCTAAACCATTGCAAAAACTTACATATTCTCATCACATCAGAGGTGTGAACGATAAGCAGCACTTACAAGATGTATTGAAGGTGGCCACATTTTATGATTGAATACACCAACACTCAAAATCAACGCATAAGTTTTCATGTTGGTTTTATTAAAATGGTAGAACTAAAACCATATGCCGTTACCACACAAGAAAACAAGCAAGAAAAAAACAGCTTTTGATTTTACCAACACCATCCGTTTAAGAATGAAAAATGCTTAGAACACTTTTATTCACTTTTCTTAAAAACGAAGAGAATTTCATGATATTTTGATTTTACAAAATCTAAATACTTTGTATTACCATGTAAAGCCAGCTTTAAAAGACAACGTTTTTATATTTCAGTGGAGGCTCGAAAAAGTTAAACAAAGTATTTATCGGTTACGTGCATTTCTGAAAATGCACAGCTTTCTATGCCGATATAAAAATGCAAATATAAAAACTCGTTTATATGCATCAGCAGTGCATATAAAAAACTCTAATATTTGCATAAAGGGTGCATATAAAAAAGTAGACAAAATCCTTTTCCTCGTTAGATGGTGCATGACAAAGTAAATTTTCGTCTAGACTTACAAGTTTTTCAAATTCAGCTCCAAATTCTAAACTTAAGTCAGCAGTTATAAATATTTCATCTTCGCGATCTTACATCACTGGCAGCTCGTGAGATTCCGAAACAAACTTGCACTGAAATATGTCTATAAAAAATCATATAAAATGGAAAAATAAGCCTGTATATTTTAAAACCACCTTTTTAAGGCAGTTAAAAATGATATTAGGAGTTACCATCCAATATGCTCGCTTGTTTTTATATAATGCTGCTAACATATAAGGCTTTTCTTGAAATCTTCAATTTTTTTTTGGCAGACTTATGAAAGCATATTTTTTAACGTACAGTGAACTCGCAGAAACGTGAACTAATTTTTACCAAGGGTGTTCACGTTTTCGATTTTGTTCACGTTTCCGATTGAATATGTTCTAACTATTGTCTTACGAATTTATTTTTTTTTATCAATTTATTGTTACTAGTTTAAAAACATCCAAATCTAGTCAAAACTTAACAACGCTTTAACCCGAAAAGTCCAATTTAAATATTTTAAAACCTAAGTTTTTTGGGTAATACATAATTGTCTTATTAATCTGACCACAAAAATCAACCTTTTGCAAATAAAACTATGTATATCGCTTATAGATCCTTTTATTGCATAATTCGGGGACTCCCAAAACTAATAAAATTAATGTAAACAAAAAAAATCTCAGAAAAAAATTGTTCACGTTTTAAAACTTTCAATGTTTGTTCACGTTTTAGAGTAGTTAATGTTAAATAAAAAGTGTTCACGTTTCTGGATGTTCACGATTCGGGATATTCACGTTTCCGCGAGCTCACTGTATGTATTATATTTTGTCGACAGTATGCCTTGAATGCATGAGTGATCCCCTAATCCAATGGCTGTAAAATTGAGGTGCTATTTGCTGGTAAATATTGAACGTCAGAGTTCTTTAAACTTATCTGCTTATGGGCTGTGGCATTATTCACGAATAATATTACTTTTATATTTTGCTGAATCATTTCTACATCAAAAGCTAGCATTATTACATACATTATGACATTTGATATGTCATCCATGCCTTGTTTTGCGAAAAATACGTAATGGGTTTTTTTATATTTAAAACATCGATGCTGTTTTGGTTTACCTATGGCAAACATTTTTTGATAGGTAGGAATGATACTTTATGAGATGGTACATTTTGATAGATACGAATGATATTTTATGTTGAAAAAATTTTGGTACAATTTTTGCACAATTGTGAATGATGCATATATAAAACATTTTCTTTTGAAATTAATTTAAGTTGTATTAAAATTTTTGTGCATTAAGCGAGAAATTCATATAAGCTAAATGCATATAGACGAAATTTTTATGTAAATTTTAAATTACAACTTGAAGTTGCACATGCTTTAATGCATTAAAGCGGGAAATGCTTAGAACCGACGTGCATATAAGTGATAAATACTGTCTTTTGTTTTTGTAGTGATAACCTTTCGAAATCTTTACCTTTTCGTGGCACAAAAAATGCATGTGGTTATATGCATGTGCATTTATATTTACATTGTTTATTTATACTTAATTGTAAAATAGTACGTGCATATACATATGTACATATTTTATTATTATGCAAAATTAGAGGTGTATATAAAATTGGCAGACAAATTATAACGGTAACTGCTACACACATTTTTTATTTTTGCTACGTATGTTTACAGGTGCATCACTCACTATATATACATATGTACACATAAATACGTATTGAGGATTAAGTACCTGTCAGTAAAATATTGAAAAATACGTAGTATTTATAGGTGTTTATAGATCGATTTTTGTCGGTTAACAAGTGGCAAAGAACGGAAAAAGTACAAGTGTTTTTTCTCCGGTTTTATAATTATAACTGAAACTAATGCCCAAGAGTTTTACGACAATGGAAAGTTTTTCTACATCACATGGGGTCTTATGCTCAAAGATTCTGCAGTTTGAGAGAACAAAATTAAAACAGTTTTTGCAACAATCGCACGTTGGCTTAAACGAAACTAGAGCATGTGAAATTTTGAATACAATATGTAAAAGCTTTTACCATAAAAAAAGAATGCAAAATTACTGGAACGCACAATTACAGTTAAGTTTACTAAGGCTAAATGTTCTACCAGTTGTGCACTTGGTCGGCCACGTAAATCGTGCTGTGATCGCGTCAAACGATACAAAAGGGATGAAGTACGTTCTCTGTTTCCTCAAGAAGTAATTGATTTTACTTCTAGTATTTCAAAAACCAACCCCAAAATTTTTACATTAAAAACTTTGGGGATGTTTACAAAGCTTAAACTTACAAAGGAAAAATACAAGGACGGCTGTTTTCCTAAACGCAGTATGCTTTGCATCAGGAAATTTCAACTTCTTTCCTTATACACTCCTTACAATTTTAACAACGCGTTTTGCTTCCGGGACATTAATATAGCTGTAAAAACTCATTTGAAAGCAGAAGATATTATCAAAAACCTCATCTTTGCTTTCAGGAAGAACTTGAAATTTTGTGATGCAAAACATTCTTTGTTTAGGAAAACAGCCTACCTAATACATTGCTTAGAAAATGATTGGTACAAAATACTCGTACCATACAAAGAACTCACGAAAGAAAAAACTAACAGTTATCCTCAAGCAATTTCTATTACTGAGAGTTCAGGCAGTGTACCTCTGCAAAATCTGTTGGATTATACTGCTAAAAGAGTAACTTTAAAGTAAACATGAATTATTTTTTACAATGATAGACGGCAAGACAGCACAATCAGAAGCAGAAACACTAGCAGCATCTTCTTGTTTTATTTGTGGAGCCACAACATCCAAGATAAATAAAAACGAATAAGTTGAAGCTATGCCCGTAAATAAACAAGCACTGCAATTTAGTATGTCACCACTTCAAGTGCGTATTAAGCTGATGGAGTGTCTTTTGCAAGTAGCTTATAATATTGAATTTAAACGTGGGAGAGTCGACCCAAATACTTGTCCGATAAAAGAACCCCGAAAATGTTTAATAAAGCGTGAACTTAAAGACAAAATTTAAATACAGGTTGATAATGTTAAGCAAGGCTTTGGTACGACAAATTCAGGAAATACGTCATGAAGATTCTTTGCTAATCGTGCTTTGCAGTCGAATTGCCACGAACGAAGATATTATGCAGCGAATTATGGTAACATTTGGCTCCTTCATTTAGCCAGAAAAAGCATAGTGTTATAAGCGACGAAGTTAAGACTCTTTTAAAATAATAAATTAAAAAGAGGTTTAAAATAAATAACAAGTTAAAAATTAAAAAAAACATTTAATTATGGCTTATTACATTGTAGGTAACGATATACATTTCTTAAACTTTCATTATTTTGATAACTGTTGTGTATTACAAAATAAAACTAAATTTGTCATGAAATTAATATATTTTTGACATACATATATATTTTTCCTCACTTCCATATAAAATTCCACAGTGTGCGCTGTTAAACATATGTATAAATAGATGGGCATAAGTATGTATTGTCATATGTATGTATGCATGTATTTACTATTTACGTACGTACGTATATGTTTAAATGTACATACAAACATACTGATGGGGCATTCCACCGTCACGTACAGACAAATTCAACTATTTTTTAACATTTTTTTTATATACAACTTCTAGTTGGTAAATCAGAACACTATTTTTGTTCTTCTGTTTATTAAAGTGCATGGTAATTTTCAATTCTACATCGAAATTGTTTTTAACAATTCATAAATTATTATAAAAAAATTTGAACAAACTTCGTCACATGTGCGACAGCTTGAGTCAACCAACATTTAAAATTGTAGTGCTTAAGTCCAAATTTTAGCGAATCAATTACACATAGAAAAAAGATGTCTAAGAAAGAAATTACAACTTAAAAAACGCTTACTTATAATGAAAATAATTTTTTAATAAAAAAAATATTTGTAAGTAAAAATTAATTGTTTTTATTTTGTCAGGTACAGACAAATTGCGTCACGTAAGGGACACACTTGAAATTATTTTTGAAAAATACACAAAAATTAAAAGTTAACTACAGTTTTGTCTACAGATAAGCTATGTTTTTTGCACTCCACGATATTTTGATTGGCTTTGATGAAATGAAATTTCGAAATTCCTGTTGTGGCTTTGGTGTTAATCCATGGTGATTCAGATTAAATTTTTTAGGATTTCTGATGGTGGCACATAAATTACCTGGGTTTTTAAAACTAATTGAGAAGCACAATAAGCAGAATCTTTTCAGCTGACTGAATGACAATATGTTCTTATTGGCTCATCATTTTCTCTCCTTCCAATCTCTTTATATTTCCGCCGATTCCATCTATGAAATGTAGCAAAATATTTCCAAAAAAGGGCTTTGTTTACTTTTCGCTTAGCATTGATATTAAGTTTACCATATAACGGTTTTTAAATTCTGATGGCGGACCATCGCTCCAAATTATTTCCACTGAAGGTAAATCTTCATTTTCCGTATGTACTAAATCAAACAAAAAAAAACTGTATCTTTGTCTATCAAATTCACATCAGATCATATAAGGTATGTTTGACCATTTAATTTGTAAGAAGTTGCAGCGGTAAACTACAGGACACTCGTTCGCGCCAATAGTGCGCTTAGAACTTCGTTCTGGTATTCACAAGCGGAAGACACTTTAAAATCAACTTGAAGGATTGGCACACCTTTATTAAGTTTGTTTTTTTGAAATACTTTGGCTTGGATTCTTTTTAAATTAACATAGTTCATCCCTATATGAATTGAATTAATCCGTTTGTCTTCCAGTTCACCTGAAATTGTTTCATGGGTTGGTACACGTAATTTATTATCTGAATTTTTTTCCCCATTCTTTCCATATGCAGACTTTGCCTAAGTCCATGGACAGTAATAGTTTTTTGCCTTCAGAACAGAAGTCACAATCATTTTTCCAGCACTTGGAATCTAGTGAAGAACCACTTAAAATTTTATGCACCAGTCGTTACAGTAGTTTTGTTTTAAGCCTTTCACTTTGTATATAAAATTTTATTGTGTTATACATTTGCACTGATCTGAAGGAGTGTCTTTTATGACTAGCACGTTTTTAGGTCTAAGACTACAAAATTTTGAAAATCCTACCTCTATATTAGGATTTAATTCCTTAAAATTCAGAACGCTTCCCGAAGATGCATAGTTAAATAATGTTTCTCACGCCTTTTTTTAATTCCATTTTCCCAAACAACAACAAAATCATTTGCACCTGGACAGGTGTATACCTGGGCGGTAATAAAAGGCTTTCACATCCTCGTAATACTAGTCGACATTTGATATGTTCACGCTTGAACTTTCGGCTAGAGCAATATTCAATTTTAACGCTAATAATTAATTTAATTAAATGCACTTAAATTTTAGTCTGGCATTGGCTGTACAAATGTAAATTATTTAGTTTTAAGGTTTGATTAATTATTGCTAGTTCGCATAAGCCAAGATCAATAATATAAATATGCAAAAAAAAGCGCTTATTCGATTACTACCATCTATTTTTGGCTTGGCGATTGAAGAAGCGCTTTTAGAGCCTTTTAAACCTTTTGAACAGCTTTCGATAAAGTGTGTTTGGACTTGTAAGGGAGTTTGGTACTTACAGAAGATTTATCATTATTTTGACCTTGATTTTTTATTTTGGACCTTTGCAGTCTCTTTTTATCCCTTTCCTTAGCTTGCAAAGTTTTTAAATCTATTTCTGAAATACTTTCTCTTTTATACCTTACACATAAGTGATAAGGGTATATGTATATAAGTTTGTCGTTCCGTTTGTGATTTCTTTATTATCCATTTGGGACCCCACAAAGTATTTATATTCTTGATCCTTAAAGATAGGGAAGCCGATTTAGCGTTGTCCATCTGTCCGTGTTATGGTTAAAACTTTCTGAAGTCCCCCGACATTGCATAGACCCGTGAGTGGTATCAAACTGTCAGAGATAGTCGCGAGAAAATCAGTATAGAAGTTCAGCAAAATCGCCCGATAAATGACCGAGATATAAGCAAAAAAACAAGCCTACCTCCTTTTTTTCAGTCTAAAACAACAACAAAGAACATACATACTTACGTATGTAATAATAAAAAACAACAAAAAAAGAAAAGAACAGAATCAGTCATGTTGATTGTAGCATGAGATGACTTCGACAATGCCAACACAATGTGCAGTTCCATTTATTTGTAAACAAAAGAATATTAAATATCAATATCGTTGATCGTCACTAGACAACACATTGCATGGTAAGCATAATATGCACACCACAAGCTGTTGTAGAGTTTGCAAATATTTACAAAGTACTGTATGTTGTTGTTATTCTGGCACACTTATGTTTATGCCGACTCAAGTACGGAAGTTGCATTGAATGAATATAGATCAATAACAACCAAATTGTTTTGAACTAATTAACACACACACACACTAGTATTAAGAAATGTTGTAACATAGATTTAAGTGGGTGATTCGATAATTGTCGAATTAGCTAAAAACTATTATAAAAAGAACGTAAAATATAGAAGAAAACACAGACTACTTTCGCAGATCAAGAGCTTCACTAGTTGCTCTGAAAGTACCTGCAAAATAAAGAATTTAAATAGAATAAACAATTAAGACCATTCGTTTTAATTTACATTTCGTTACATGGCGATCCTGCCAAATTCTTGGAGTGCATAAAATATTTTGCACCTAAGAAGAAAATAAATTTGAGATCCTGACGGACCAGCCAAAATACGCTCCATCAGAGGACCTGTCTAAGCCAAAGACAGTGTGGGAAGGTCCGTTATGAAGCCAGGACCTCAGCCGTTGAGCGTAGAAGAATACTTAAGGAGGACGCAGCCCAACAAACAGAAGGAGGAAGTGGCGTGCGTTATTAAAAAGGTAACAAAAAAGCCAAGAAGAGGGGGCAGAACTCAGAAGCTAAAAAGAGAAAAAGCCATCTTGTATCGGCTCATAAACAGTTCACCACCACCGAGCTGGGCGGCTAGCTCAGAAATGTGGAACCGGATCAACGAAATTAATCGTCAAATATCCAATATCTTGGATAACAAGAATAATTAAAAAAAAAAAAAAATATTAATTTGTTTAATTAATTTTGTATAAAAAAAAAAAAAGAAGTTAGAAGCTTAATAAGCAAGGTGCGAATTATAATCTGCACTTGTAGGGCCTATAAGCGAACATATCGCTCGAGGCAACTAGTTTTTTTTTTAATACATATATATTTAGTGACAAGAACCCTTCAAATATTAAAATATTTAAACGTAATGTAATTATAATTAATTTACATACACATAGTTTTAAGAAAATATTGTAATAATTTTTATGGAGCCTATTGATAGGAGAAGCATTAGGTCTAGGAATTCCGTTAGGGGAGAATCAGATTTAGTAAGAAGAAACAATTAGGATGGTAAGAAAATATGGGAAATAAAGATCTTGAACTTTAAGTTTGGGAAAAATTAAAAAAAAAAAACTTTTAACTCTTATTACGGTTTGAAAAATTTTCTTAGAAGCATGGGTAAACAACAATCAAAAGTGGAAAAACCCAACGCAAATGTAGTAAATGAAGTGGAAGTTACCCAGGAACCGATTAACTTGCACCTGATTGAGTGCTGTTTAATAATAATTACTGTTTTGATTGCCTTAAATTTTGCGTTACATATTTATGCTTTGCATAACAAAAGGCTTAAGAAGAAATACTTGAGCAGAGCCAATGACCTGGACAAGATTTAAATAAAAAAAAATAGAGAAATTTTCTGCCCTATGGACTGGCAAGAAATTATTCAAAAGGTACGACTGATAAAAGAAGACTTTGACAAATCATATAAATGTTTAAATATAGACAGAAACACAAAGGAAGAAACAACTATTAAACACATTAAATTTTTATGCGACAAGCTAGAACAAATAAGAGTGGTGCTCAACGTTAATTATAGTAGACTTACGGCACCACACAAAGCGGCAGCCGATAATTTTTTCACAGATATAAGGAACAAAATTATTAATATATCATCAAAAAAGGGTATTGAAATAAATCTACCTGATACACTTCATAAGGAAGTAAATTACAATATAGAAATAGCAAAATCAACCATGGTAAAGACTAAAGAGGCGAAGATGAGTCAAACAATTGTTGAGTTTTTGAACACAGCTTCTAAGCTGATCATTGAGTTTGACGGTAGGTCTGAGAATTTGCGTGCATTTTTAGACTCGTTGCAATTATTGAATACAATAAAGGGCGACCATGAGGTAACAGCGGTATCCTTGATAAAAACTAAACTTAAGAGAACGGCTAGAAATTTAATTAGTAATGAACAGACGATTACAGAAATAATAAATAAATTACAAAACGTAGTTAAGGGTGAGTCGGTTGAGGTACTGACAGCCAAAATAATGAATGTCAAGCAAAATAATAAAACTGCGAACAATTACTGTAATGAAATCAAAATTTAACTAAGGCATTAGAGAATGCTTACATATCTGATGGTCTGCCTTGCGAATTAGCATTAAAGTACTCGACACAAGTCGCAGTCAAGGCTTTGACTAAAAACTGTACTCTTGATAGGGTAAAACTTGTCATGGAGGCAGGGCAGTTTAACAATATGAACGATGCCATCAGTAAATTTGTAAACAGTTGCACGGAAGCAACTGGGGAACAAAACGCGGTGTTGTACTACAGACGAAAATTCAATCATAGCTCTGGTTATGGAAATAGAAAGCAGTTCCGTGGAAAATATAATTTCCCGCGGAGTTCTGGCAATAGTTACGGTAACAGATCTCAACAGGAGGTAATAAATACTCGCAGAAATCAACCAAGACAAAACAACAATCATAGAAATGGACGCTATGTGAGAGTCACAGACTCAAATGCCTCGGAAAACTCCGAAGCTCCCCTAAGATAAATTCAAATCGTATATACAATCTCAACCTCAGTCTAAGTTATTTTGTCAGTGTGCGAATGACTGATACAAATGATGTGGTGACGTTACTGGTGGACACGGGTGCAGATATTTCGGTCATGAAGACAAAATATTTTTGCAAAGACCAAATTAATAGAAATAGAACAACTACATTAAGTGGAATTGGACAGGGTAAAATTCAATCGTTGGGAAATGTGTTTTTTGATCTAAGGTTTGAGAACTTCTTAATACCGCATGATTTTCAGGTAGTTCCGAATAATTTCCCAATTCCTTGTGATGGAATACTTGGAATGGGCTTCTTTAAGAAGTACAATTGCGTTCTGGTTTTTAATGAAGAATATGATTTTCTTGTTTTGAGACCGCATTATTTTACATATCCAGTAGAAATACCACTTACTAATAAATCCACTGAAGTGATTCTGCCACCAAGGTCAGAAGTGATTCGCCAAATTAGTTTTGAGCATCTTGAAGATAAAATACTAATACCAAATCAGGAGGTTACACCAGGCGTCTTTATCCCAAATACACTGGTTAAATCACGGAAAGCATTTATTCGTTTCCTGAATACTACAAGTAAAATAGCAACAGTTAGGCAAAATAATATAAAAACGGAAAAAATTTCTGACTAGGAAATAATTACTCACACAAAGCACAATAGTCGAAGAAAGTCAGAGGTCATGTCTTCGTTAAAGAAAAACTTTCCTGAGCAATTCGATAAAATTTTAACAGACCTTTGTCTGAAATATACTGACATTTTTGGTTTAGGGGCAGAACCAATAACTTCAAATAACTTCTATGAACAAAGATTGAGGGTCAGAGATAGTCAACCAGTATATATTAAAAACTATCGTATACCAGAATCACATAAGGAGGAAATAAATAAGCAGGTAAAGAAACTGGTAGATGATAAAATAGTTGAACCATCATATTCAGAATATAACAGTCCAATTTTATTGGTACCAAAGAAGTCACTTCCAGGGTCTAATGAAAAAAGATGGCGACTAGTGATAGACTACAGGCAGATTAATAAAAAATTAATATCTGACAAATTTCCTTTACCCAGGATAGACGATATTCTAGACCAACGGGGAAGGGCAAAATATTTTTCTTGTTTGGATTTAATGTCAGGTTTGCATCAGATTGGATTGGAGCATGAGTCCAGAGATTTAACATCTTTTTCAACGAACAACGGTTCATACCGATTCACTAGATTGCCGTATGGTCTGAAAATAGCACCAAATTCCTTTCAAAGAATGATGACACTCGCATTCAGTGGTCTAAAGCCAAACCAGGCATTCTTATATATGGATGATTTGGTGGTTCTGGGGTGTTCCGAGAAACACATGCTTTCAAATTTGGGAGATGTATTCGATCTCTGTCGTAAACACAATCTTAAGTTACATCCCCAAAAGGTTCATTCTTCATGAGAGAAGTCACCTTCCTTGGTCACAAATGTACAGATAAAGGAATATTGCCGGATGATAGTAAGTACTCGGTAATCGAAAACTATCCAACTCCTACTGATGCGGATAGTGCTCGAAGATTTGTTGCTTTTTGTAATTACTACCGAAGATTTATTAAAAACTTCTCCGAGTATTCCAGGCATCTCACGAGATTGTCCAGGAAGGGGGTAACATTCGAATGGACAGAGGATTGCGATTTTGCATTTAAATATTTAAAGAAAGCATTGATGAGCCCAACATTACTCCAATACCCAGACTTCACGAAGGAATTTTGTATAACGACTGATGCAAGTAAACATGCTTGCGGTGCAGTCCTGACACAAGAACATGGTGGTAGGCAGTTACCGGTGGCCTATGCATCTAAAGCTTTTACTAAGGGAGAAAGCAATAAACCCACAATTGAACAAGAACTAACTGCCATACACTGGGCTATCACACATTTCAGGCCATATATTTACGAAAAACACTTTTTGGTTAAAACTGATCATAGACCACTCTCCTTTCTGTTTTCCATGAAAAACCCAAGTTCTAAATTAACAAGAATGAGACTTGATCTGGAAGAATATGACTTTACTGTATCTTATCTTAGGGGGAAAGATAATTATGTTGCCGATGCTCTATCGCGCATAACGATTAATGACTTAAAAGAGATTAATAAAAAGGTCACATCCGTTTTGAGAGTCACGACAAGATCGATGACGAATGAAAGGAAAAGTAGTAATCCAGTAGATAAACAGCAGAATAAAAATAACGAGGCCAAGGTATTTGTACCTTTAAATAATGTAGACGTCAGAAAATATTATAAATTAAAGATTTTACCCAATAAATGCTACATCAAGAAGGGAAAATCTATTTGTGCACAAATAAGAATAGATGATTTGTTTATTAAAGGGAAAGTTGATTTAGGACAATTTTTCCCTAGGCTTGAACAAATAGCCTGTAAACTAAATATAGATAAAATGCAAGTGGCACCTACTGAGAAAATTTTCGAATTTGTCTCGATAGATGATTTTAAACAAATGGGCAATAAGATATTAAATGGAATTAAGATAGCGCTATTAAATAAGGTGACCCAAATTAATAACGAGAATGCCAAGGAAATTCTTGAGATAATGCTGAAATACCATGATGATCCAATCGAAGGAGGACATTGTGGAATATATAGAACTACTGAGAAGATCAGAAGATACTACTACTGGAAAAATATGACAAAAGATATAGCAAGGTATGTCAAAACATGTCATAAATGCCAATTAGCCAAAACGGAAAAGCGTATTAAGAGTCCAATGACAATAACTGAAACACCGAATAAGGCTTTTGATACGGTGTACGTAGATACAATTGGACCATTTCCAAAATCAATTTATGGTAATGAATATGCAGTCACATTAATATGTGATTTGACCAAATATTTAGTAACAATACCAATACAGAACAAAGCTGCCAAAACGATCGCCAAGGCGATATTTGAAAATTTTGTGCTTATATACGGTCCGATGAAGACGTTCATTTCGGATATGGGCACGGAATACAAAAACTCAATAATGACAGAACTTTGCAACCTATTGAAAATAGAAAAACTGACTTCGACAGCTCATCATCACCAGACATTAGGTACAGTAGAAAGAAGTCACCGAACTTTTAATGAATACGTACGAAATTACATATCAGTAGACAAAAATGACTGGGACGAATGGCTGAAGTATTTCACATACTGTTTTAACACGACACCATCAACAGTACATAGTTACTGTCCATACGAATTGGTTTTTGGGAAAATTCCTAACAATTTTAAACAGTTTAATGAAGTAGATAGAGTTGCACCACTTTATAATGTAGATAATTATGCTAAGGAAACTAAATTTAGACTAGAAGTAGCAATAAATAGAGCTAAAAAACTTTTAAATGAAAACAAAATAAAACAAAAAATTAATTATGATAAGACAATATTAGATTATAAATTTAAAATAGGAGATTTAGTCTTGCTTAGAAACGATACAGGACATAAGCTAGAAACAGCATATAAGGGCCCATTTCAAATTAAGAAAATAGATTTAAGAAGTAATGTAACAATAGCTGATAAGAAAACCAATAAAGAGCAAATAGTACATAAAAATAGGCTTAAGTTGTACAACAGTAAATAATATAAAATTATATATGTGCGCGCACACAGAAAATAATATAACAAATAAATTTATAATTATACAACATATATATTATAAGTATTACTAATTTTTTATTTTTTTTTTAGTATGTAATTATGAAATAAATACAAAATTGTAAAATGCAATATGTGTGCTTGATTAACCTAATCATTTATAAAAGAATGTCCATAAAACAAAAAGTTATATGAACATTCTTGTGAAAAGGGGAGGTGTAGCATGAGATGACTTCGACAATGCCAACACAATGTGCAGTTCCATTTATTTGTAAACAAAAGAATATTAAATATCAATATCGTTGATCGTCACTAGACAACACATTGCATGGTAAGCATAATATGCACACCACAAGCTGTTGTAGAGTTTGCAAATATTTACAAAGTACTGTATGTTGTTGTTATTCTGGCACACTTATGTTTATGCCGGCTCAAGTACGGAAGTTGCATTGAATGAATATAGATCAATAACAACCAAATTGTTTTAAACTAATTAACACACACACACACTAGTATTAAGAAATGATAACCTAGTGGGTGATTCGATAATTGTCGAATTAGCTAAAAACTATTATAAAAAGAACGTAAAATATAGAAGAAAACACAGACTACTTTCGCAGATCAAGAGCTTCACTAGTTGCTCTGAAAGTACCTGCAAAATAAAGAATTTAAATAGAATAAACAATTAAGACCATTCGTTTTAATTTACATTTCGTTACATGACATTATTAAAGCTACCTTCACACTATTCTACAAGTGTTTAGATTTTCATTGGATTTTGAGAGAGCCAAATAAAATGATTTTTGGTTTGACTGTCAAAAAATCAAATAAGAAATAATGCGCATTACATTTTGTCTTTACACTATCACATTTGAAATAAAATTAAAATCGGTGTAGTACTTAAACATCTGTTTTTGAGTTTAAAAAAAAAATTTGTAACTTTTAAAGCAAGTATTTTTTTATTTGAATTTAACAAAAGGGTGAAAAAATACTGTTAGGCAAAAAAAGTGACGTTCAGACTTGCAGTTAGTTTATCAGACATGTTGTTTTTAACTAATTTCTGCAATAAATTCTTAATTTCACTTTTAATATTTACTATTTGTAAAAATTTTTGTTGGCGCTAAATCATTTAACAGCTGTTCATCAGGGATGGAACTTTTAGTAATATTTTAAACTTTTGCACATTCTTCGGGTGATTATTGGTTTGCCGCATAAACATAGAAAAATGCATTGGATATGAAGAAAACCAATAATTCTTCGACGTTTTGTATATTTTTTTTGTATTTGTACTTGCAGTTTTATAATTTATTTTAAATAAGGAGGTTGAAACTTAGGCCCGTAATAATTATAAATTTTCAGATGCAAAAAAGTTTTCGAGCGTCGCTTTTACACAAAATCTGTTTTAAAACTTATTTTATATATATATTTGTACATATGTGTGTATATGCCTTTAAGTTTTTATGTGATATTTTTATAATATAACTGGTTTTTAAAAGCGAGCTATAAAATCTAGTGGAAAAATTTATAATAGTTATCGTAAGTTTACTAAGACCATATTTGTCAGCCATTACATACATTTTTGTTAATTTTGTTAATAAACCTACCATAAGTATTTTCGCATAGTTTTCATATATCAAAAATTACCATAAGATTAGAATTTATTAAAAATTGAAAAAAGGCATTTTAATTTATTAAAAGTTGTGTTTCAGGTACATAACAAAATAGTCCAAACTCACACAAATTAATCCAAACCTACCCAAAAGCGTTTCAGGCAACAAATTTTCCACAGCAAAGAGAACGTTTGAGAGAAATTTCCTTTCCTGTACAAGGGTTTCAGGGTTGTAGGTACATTTTTTTATAAAAATCTGTAGATTTCTTTAATATAAGATGCGATTTAGAACATTAAGATACATTTTATATATGATGTATATGCTATGTTTTAAAAATTCTATGGGGTGTAATCGTCTAAATAAAATTTTACTTTTTAACTAAGCAGCATGTGAGCATTTAAAAATTTTCAATTATAGTTTTTTGCGTTCCAGCTATTTTGAGCAACTTTGGTAAGGAACAAAATCGAGATCTTTTGGAACACGCTTAATATTTGTTAAGACTTTATAACTGATTAAAACAAATAAACAATGTTTTAAAAATTTTCTTGATTTGCTTTTGCGGGTTAATTAATAAAACGCTTGTATATAATAAATTCAATCAAAAAAATTTGTTTTTTTTATACAAAGTGAGTTTATTTTGCTAAAAGACTTCATTTTTTGACACCTATCGATTTTTTACAAAATATATAAATATACATATCAAAAGTAATAATTTTACAACACTTTTAATGAAAAAAAATTACTTTTACAACTTTTTAATTTAATTTCAATTAAAAATATTTTATTTCCTAATAAATAACTATAAATTTCATAAAAATATTATTAAAAATTATTTTACAATACCAAACTTTATATAAACTTTCCATGCCTGATTTTCTTTATGGCTGCTGTAAATATGCAACTCTGATACATGCAAAATCTAATGGCTTAGAAAAATTTCTAAAAATGAAGAGAGCCATACTACTGTCAAATTTCTTTAGGTATTTTTTGACATTTCAAAACATAATGTCTTCACACTATTATATTTTCTCATTTTATTTGAGTTTTTTGACAAGTGTTTTTACCCAGTATTATAGTCTGAAGCCACCTTAAACCACACCCAAAAACGAAAATTTTATTAGTACTAGTATCCATACATATAACAGGATTGCCATACAAAGCTTAATTTATACAATTTTAAAATCGCTCCTACGGCTTCCAGGGTTCTCCTACAAAGGTAAAATGTAAGACCGACCCGAATTGTTTTATCCATCCAAACATTTTTGTGGAACATACTTACCCCCTATCTTCACGCCCTAAGGGGGTTATCATACAAACTTTACAAAAATGATGTAAAAATGCCCACAACTTCTTCAGAGTAGGCCTTAGAGCAATAAAGTGTACGACCGACCCCTATTAATTTCTTCTCCCAAACATATTCCTGGAACATACTTACTCCCTATATGCGCGCCCTAAGGGGGTTGCCATACAAAATTTACAAAAATTATGTAAAAATGCCCACAACTTCATCAGAGTTGGCCTTAGAGCAATAAAGTGTATGACCGACCCCTAATAGTTTCTTCTCCCAAACATATTCCTAAAACATACTTACCCTCTATCTGCACGCCCTAAGGGGGTTGCCATACAAAATTTACAAAAATGATATGAAAATGCTTACAACTTAATCAGAGTTGGCCTTAGAGCAATAAAGTGTACGACCGACCCGTATTAGTTTCTTCTCCCAAATGTATTCCTAGAACATACTTACCTTCTATATCCACGCCCTAAGGGGGTTGCCATACAAAATTTACAAAAATTATCTAAAAATGCCCACAACTTCTTCAGAGTTGGCCTTAGAGCAATAAAGTGGACGACCGACCCCTATTAGTTTCTTCTCCCAAACATATTCCTAGAACATACTTACCCCCTATCTCCACGCCCTAAGGGGGTTGCCATACAAAATTTACAAAAATGATATGAAAATGCCCACAACTTCATCAGAGTTGGCCTTAGAGAAATAAAGTATACTACCGACCCCTATTAGTTTCTTCTCCCAAACATATTCCTAGAACATACTTACCCCCTATCTCCACGCCGTAAGGGGGTTGCCATACAAAATTTACAAAAATGATATGAAAATGCCCACAACTTCATCAGAGTTGGCCTTAGAGAAATAAAGTATACTACCGACCCCTATTAGTTTCTTCTCCCAAACATATTCCTAAAACATACTTACCCTCTATCAGCACGCCCTAAGGGGGTTGCCATACAAAATTTTCAAAAATGATATGAAAATGTCCACAACTTCATCAGAGTTGGCCTTAGAGCAATAAAGTGTACGACCGACCCCTATTCGTTTCTTCTCCCAAAGATATTCCTTGAACATACTTACCCCCTATCTCCACGTCCTAAGGGGGTTGCCATACAAAATTTACAAAAATGATATGAGAATGCCCACAACTTCATCAGAGTTGGCCTTATAGCAATAAAGTGTACGACCGACCCCTATTAGTTTCTTCTCCCAAACATATTCCTAGAACATACTTACCCCCTATCACCACGCCCTAAGGGGGTTGCCATACAAAATTTACAAAAATGATATGAAAATGCCCACAACTTCATCAGAATTGGCTTTAAAGCAATAAAGTGTACGACCGACCCCTATTAGTTTCTTCTCCCAAACATATTCCTAGAACATACTTATCCCCTATCTCCACGCCGTTAAGGGGGTTGACATAAAAAATTTACAAAAATTATCTAAAAACGCCCACAACTTCTTCAGAGTTGGCCTTGGAGCAATAAAGTGGACGACCGACCCCTATTAGTTTCTTCTCCCACACATATTCCTAGAATATGCTTACCCCCTACCCCCACGCCCTAAGGGGGTTGCAATACAAAATTTACAAAAATGATATGAAAATGCCCACAACTTCTTCAGAGTTGGCCTTAGAGCATTAAAGTGTACGACCGACCCCTATTAGTTTCTTCTCCCAAACATATTCCTAGAACATACTTACCCCCTATCTCCACGCCCTAAGGGGGTTGCCATACAAAATTTACAAAAATGATATGAAAATGCCCACAACTTCATCAGAGTTGGCCTTAGAGAAATAAAGTATACTACCGACCCCTATTAGTTTCTTCTCCCAAACATATTCCTAGAACATACTTACCCCCTATCTCCACGCCCTAAGGGGGTTGCCATACAAAAATGATATGAAAATGCCCACAACTTCTTTAGAGTTGGCCTTAGAGCAATAAAGTGTACGACCGACCCCTATTAGTTTCTTCTCCCAAACATATTCCTAAAACATACTTACCCTCTATCTGCACGCCCTAAGTGGGTTGCCATACAAAATTTACAAAAATTATATGAAAATGCCCACAACTTCATCAGAATTGGCTTTAAAGCAATAAAGTGTACGACCGACCCCTATTAGTTTCTTCTCCCAAACATATTCCTAGAACATACTTACCCCCTATCTCCACGCCCTAAGGGGGTTGCCATACAAAATTTACAAAAATGATATGAAAATGCCCACAACTTCATCAGAGTTGGCCTTAGAGAAATAAAGTATACTACCGACCCCTATTAGTTTCTTCTCCCAAACATATTCCTAGAACATACTTACCCCCTATCTCCACGCCCTAAGGGGGTTGCCATACAAAAATGATATGAAAATGCCCACAACTTCTTTAGAGTTGGCCTTAGAGCAATAAAGTGTACGACCGACCCCTATTAGTTTCTTCTCCCAAACATATTCCTAAAACATACTTACCCTCTATCTGCACGCCCTAAGTGGGTTGCCATACAAAATTTACAAAAATTATATGAAAATGCCCACAACTTCATCAGAATTGGCTTTAAAGCAATAAAGTGTACGACCGACCCCTATTAGTTTCTTCTCCCAAACATATTCCTAGAACATACTTACCCCCTATCTCCACGCCCTAAGGGGGTTGCCATACAAAAATGATATGAAAATGCCCACAACTTCTTTAGAGTTGGCCTTAGAGCAATAAAGTGTACGACCGACCCCTATTAGTTTCTTCTCCCAAACATATTCCTAGAACATACTTACCCCCTATCTCCACGCCCTAAGGGGGTTGCCATACAAAATTTACAAAAATGATATGAAAATGCCCACAACTTCATCAGAGTTGGCCTTAGAGAAATAAAGTATACTACCGACCCCTATTAGTTTCTTCTCCCAAACATATTCCTAGAACATACTTACCCCCTATCTCCACGCCCTAAGGGGGTTGCCATACAAAAATGATATGAAAATGCCCACAACTTCTTTAGAGTTGGCCTTAGAGCAATAAAGTGTACGACCGACCCCTATTAGTTTCTTCTCCCAAACATATTCCTAAAACATACTTACCCTCTATCTGCACGCCCTAAGTGGGTTGCCATACAAAATTTACAAAAATGATATGAAAATGCCCACAACTTCATCAGAGTTGGCCTTAGAGCAATAGAGTGTACGACCGACCCCTATTAGTTTCTTCTCCCAAAGATATTCCTAGAACATACTTAACCCCTATCTCCACGTCCTAAGGGGGTTGCCATACAAAATATACAAAAATGATATGAAAATGCCCACAACTTCATCAGAGTTGGCCTTAGAGCAATAAAGTGTACGACCGACCCCTATTAGTTTCTTCTCCCAAACATATTCCTAGAACATACTTACCCCCTATCACCACGCCCTAAGGGGGTTGCCATACAAAATTTACAAAAATGATATGAAAATGCCCACAACTTCATCAGAATTGGCTTTAAAGCAATAAAGTGTACGACCGACCCCTATTAGTTTCTTCTCCCAAACATATTCCTAGAACATACTTATCCCCTATCTCCACGCCGTTAAGGGGGTTGACATAAAAAATTTACAAAAATGATATGAAAATGCCTACAACTTCTTCAGAGTTGGCCTTAGAGCAATAAAGTGTATGACCGACCCCTATTAGTTTCTTCTCCCAAACATATTCCCAGAACATACTAACCCCCTATCTCCACGCCCTAAGGGGGTCGCCATACAAACTTTACAAAAAATTATATAAAAATGCCCACAACTTCCTCAGAGTTGGCCTTGGAGCAATAAAGTGTGCGACCGACCGCCAGTAGTTTGCCCCCCCAAACATATTACTAGAATATACTAACCCCTTATATCCACGCCCTAAGGGGGTTGCCATACAAAATTTACAAAAACGATATGAAAATGCCAACAATTTCTTCAGAATTTGCCTTACAGCAATAAAGTCTACAATCGACCCCCATTAGCTTCCCCTCCAAAACATATTCCTAGAATATACTAACCCCCTATCTCCACCCTCTAAGTGGGTCGCTAAACAAAATTTATAAAAATTAGAATAAAAGCCGCTACAACTTCTCCGTCACCCGTGGAGCGTTAAAAAATGACACCGACCCCTATTTAAAAACTAGAAATATTTGACAAGTAAAAAAAATGATAAAAATAAAAAAAGTTTGGGATTTCGAAAGTCAGTGTGAACGGTATAAAAGATTCGGCACAGCCGAATAAAGCACTCCTACTTGTTGTAAATTTTGTATGGCAACCCCCTTAGGACGTGGAAATAGGGGGTAAGTATGTTCTAGAAATATGTTTGGGAGAAGAAACTAATAGGGGTCGGTTGTACAGTTTATTGCTCTAAGGCAAATGCTAAAAAAGTGGGAATTTTTACATCATTTTTGTAAATTTTGTATGGCCACCCCCTTAGGGCGTGGATATAGAAGGTAAGTATGTTCTAGGAATATATTTGGGAGAAGAAACTAATAGGAGTCGGTCGTACACCTTATTGCTCTAAGGCCAACTCTGATGAAGTTGTCGGCATTTTCATATCATTTTTGTAAATTTTGTATGGCAACCCCCTTAGAGCGTGCAAATAGAGGGTAAGTATGTTCTAGGAATATGTTTGGGAGAAGAAACTAATAGGGGTCGGTCGTACACTTAATTGCTCTAAGTCCAACTCTGATGAAATTGTGGGCATTTTCATATCATTTTTGTAAATTTTGTATGGCAACCCCCTTAGGGCGTGGAGATAGGGGGTAAGTATGTTTTTCGAATATGTTTGAAAGAAGAAATTAATAGGGGTCGGTCGTACACTTTATTGCTCTAAGGCCAACTCTGAAGAAGTTGTGGGCATTTTTACATAATTTTTGGAAATTTTGTATGGCAACCCCCTTAGGGAGTGAAGATAGGGGGTAAGTATGTTCCACAAAAATTTTTGGATGGAGAAAATAATTCGGGTCGGTCTTACATTTTACCTTTGCAGGAGAACCCTGGAAGCCGTAGGAGCGATTTTAAAATTGTTTAAATTAAGGTGTGTATGGCAACCCTGTTATATCTATGAATACTAATGCTAATAAAATTTTCGTTTTGGGTGTGGTTTAATAATATCAACATGACTGATTCTGTTTTTTTTTTGTTGTTTTTTTATTATTACATACATATGTAAGTATGTTCTTTGTTGTTGTTGTAGACTGAAACAAGTAAGAGCGCTATATTCGGCTGTGCCGAATTTTATATACCCTTCATATTGATCTTTTAATATACCAAGCCGAGTTGTTTTGTACTGCAAATAATATAATAAAAATACCTTGTGTGAGTTTTAAGCCGATAGAAAACTTTACATAATTTTACCGTTCGTATGGATAGTAGAAGTCAATGAGGAACGTTTGAGGTCGACAGTAATAAAAGTTTTTGACATTATTTATAATAAAAGGTTAATAAAAGTTGTTAATTTTTATGGGATGTTCTAGTCCCCCTGCTCCTCTCCAACTTTTTTTCCAAAATGTATGAATTATTTGATTATTACTTTTTGTAGAACATTTGATTTCGATATCTGTTATAGTTATCGAGTTATAGCGTATCGAAAATTTCAAAAAAATTGTTAATTTGTATGGGAGCTACCCCATATTCACCGCCCACCAAAAAAATTTTTACTTCAAAGCGTAGGTTTTGCTGTCCAATTACTTTTTGTAGAATATTTAATTTTGATATCTATTACCCATTCCGAGATATAGCGTATCGAAAATTTCATAAAAATTGTGAATTTGTATGGGAGCTACCCCATATTCACCGCCCACCCAAAAAATTTTTACTTCAAAGCGTAGGTTTTGCTGTCCAATTACTTTTTGTAGAATATTTAATTTTGATATCTATTACCCATTCCGAGATATAGCTTATCGAAAATTTCATAAAAATTGTGAATTTGTATGGGAGCTACCCCTTTTTCACCAGCCACCCAAAAAATTTTTACTTCAAAGCGTAGGTTTTTTTGTCCAATTACTTTTTTCGGAATAATTGATTTCGATATCTCTTACAGTTTCCGAGATATAGCTTATCGAAAATTTCATAAAAATTGTGAATTTGTATGGGAGCTACCCCTTTTTCACCAGCCACCCAAAAAATTTTTACTTCAAAGCGTAGGTTTTTTTGTCCAATTACTTTTTTCGGAATAATTGATTTCGATATCTCTTACAGTTTACGAGATATAGCGTATCGAAAATTTCAAAAAAATTGTTAATTTGTATGGGAGCTACCCCATATTCACCGCCCACCAAAAAAATTTTTACTTCAAAGCGTAGTCTTTGTTATCCAATTACTTTTTGTAGAATATTTGATTTCGATATCTCTTACAGTTTCCGAGATATAGCGTATCGAAAATTTCATAAAAATTGTGAATTTGTATGGGAGCTACCCCTTTTTCACCAGCCACCCAAAAAATTTTTACTTCAAAGCGTAGGTTTTTTTGTCCAATTACTTTTTTCGGAATAATTGATTTCGATATCTCTTACAGTTTCCGAGATATAGCGTATCGAAAATTTTACAAAAATTGTGAATTTGTATGGGAGCTACCCCATATTCACCCCCCATCAAAAAAATTTTTACTTCAAAGCGTAGGTTGTGCTGTCCAATTACTTTTTGTGGAACATTTTATTTCGATATCTGTTACAGTTTCCGAGATATAGCGTATCGAAAATTTTACAAAAATTGTGAATTTGTATGGGAGCTACCCCATATTCACCCCCCACCAAAAAAATTTTTAATTCAAAGCGTAGGTTGTGCTGTCCAATTATTTTTTGTTGAACATTTTATTTCGATATCTGTTACAGTTTCCGAGATGTAGCGTATCGAAAATTTTACCAAAATTGTGAATTTGTATGGGAGATACCCCATATTCACCCCCAACCAAAAAAATTTTTACTTTAAAGCGTAGGTTGTGCTGTCCATTTACTTTTTTAGAATGTTTGATTTCGATATCTGTTACAGTTTCCGAGATATAGCGTATCGAAAATTTTACAAAAATTGTGAATTTGTATGGGAGCTACCCCATACTCACCCCCCACCAAAAAAAATTTTACTTCAAAGCGTAGGTTTTGTTGTCCAATTACTTTTTGTAGAACATTTTATTTCTATATCTGTTACAGTTTCCGAGATGTAGCGTATCGAAAATTTAATAAAAATTTTAAATTTGTATGGGAGCTACCCCATTTTCTGCCTCCACCCAAATAAATTTTATTTTAAAATGTAGGTCTTGTTGTACAATTACTTTTTGTGGAAAATTTTAAGTCGATAGCTGTTATAGTTTCCGAGATATAGCGCATAAAATATTTCAACAAATTTGTGCAATTGTAGGAAAATTACCACTTTTCCAGATCCTATCTGAAAAAAAATTTTTCATTATTTAGGTGCCTACTTTAAGAGTATCCGTTCCAAGTTTTGTGGCAATAGTGACTTTACTTACTGCGATATATAGGGATATATGCACGGATTTTGTCCTAAAAAAAATGGGTTGTTTTGGGTTTTCGCTTATATCTCGGTCAATAGTGAACCAATTTTGCTGATTTTAAAAAGAGATTGTGAGCGGGATATTTCTAATCGTTTGACACCATTAACTGGTCTGTATCTTTTTATTTGACTACGGAAACTTGATTTCAACAGACGGACAGACAGACACAAAGACGGGCATGGCTATATCAACTTCCCTATCTACAAGGATCCAGAATATATATACTTTATGGGGTCGCAAATGGATAATAAAGAAATTACAAATGAAATGACAAACTGATATATACCCTTATCACTATGTGAAGGGTATAAAAAGGAGGCAGTCTTGGTTTTTTGCTTATATCTCGGTCATTTATCGGGCGATTTTGCTGAATTTCAATACCGATTTTCTCGCGACTATCTCTGACAGTTTTATACCACTTACGGGTCTATGCGATGTCGGGGGGTTTCAAAAAATTGATTTTACCCATAACACGGACAGACGGAAAACGCTAAATCGGCTTTGCTATCTATAAGGATCCAGAATATATATACTTTATGGGGTCCCAAATGGATAATAAAGAAATTACAAACGGAATGACAAACTTATATATACCCTTATCACTTATGTGAAGGGTATAATAAGAAATATTTTATAAATAAAAAAACGAATAAAAATAAAAAAGGGGTTTCGAAATTCCAATGTGAAGGGTATCTGAGATTCGGCACAGCCGAATGTAACTTATGTGAAGGGTATAAAAAACAGAATTAGTCATATTAGTCAGCACTGGTGGAAGGCTGTTGATCATTCATATTTGGACGAGTCACAAATGTAGTGCAGTAAATAATGAATACAGTTTGTAGATGGCACAAAGATTGAAAGATTTCAGATATATTAATTCTTGGCGTCACATACAGACGTCAAGGGGTTTAACGTGAACACCTACCCGGAGGGCAATAATCCACGGCGCTCTTCGCACAGAGTGGAGACAATGCGTCCACTAACGCCCCCATCGATAACACATCACCACTGCGAATGACTCATCCCCTTGGTGAGGAACGGAGCCCATCTAAAACTCCTTCCAATATATGGGTCTCGGCACCCGGTTGCAATACAACTCCACATCGAGCCGAAACTCTCCCCGCGATTTGGGTCCAAACCACAACCACCACGTTGCTCCCAAAAGGGGCCTCAACCATTGCCATGCTAGAACCGAGGTTCTAGGGGCTCCTGACACCCGTGGTAAGAGATTTAGAATGACAAGCTTCTGGTCAGGCCTCGTAGCCAAGGTCAAGCCAAGGCTACTTCCAGTTGAACTCCAAACAGTTCAGGGACTGGTAACCCCTCGTGGCCGAAGCCACTTCCAGATTCGACCACCGTCAGTGACTGGTCACCCCACGCCACCAAAGTAGCATCACCTCTGCCTACAGACAGAAAGTTGACCCTCCCCAGCAGCTTCCAGTTTAGACCACTGTCAGGGACTGGTCACCCCACGCCACCAGAGTGACATCACCTCTGCCTACAGACGGAAAGTTGACATTCCCCAGCAGCTTCCAGTTTCGACCACTGCCAGGGACTGGTCACCCCACGCCACCAGAGTAACATCACCTCTGCCTACAGACAGAAGGTTGACATTCCCCAGCAGTTTCCAGTTTCGACCACTGTCAGGGACTGGTCACCCTACGCCACAAAAGGAATATCACCTCTGCCTACAGACAGAAAGTTCATATTCCCCAGCAGCTTCCAGTTTCGACCACTGTCAGGGACTGGTAGCCCTACACCACACACAGACACTCGCACAAACCACTATACGCAGCTAAACTATACGTACGTAACATTCAACCAATCACTCCACCCTCCATCAAGCACCTATCTTCTCCTACGCCTCCTAGCAAACACCTCATTCACAAACGCATTCATACTCTCCAAACTCTCCCTTGTAACAACGGCACCACTCACATCATAAACCCCATCCACCTCCACAACTCCCATTCGTGCTAAGTTCCTAATATCCGCATAGTCAGGGCATTCACACAACACATGCAACCAATTCTCGCATTCGACACCACAATCGCACCTACTCGTCGCACTCAAACCCCTCCGGCTCCGGAACAAAAATTCATTAAGAGAACCATGCCCCGTCATGAGAACACCCAAGGCAAGGCCAAAGGCAAGACCCGGACCACTATCAACAAAACGAACATCCGACACAAATCCATACGTCACCCGACCTTTATCACTCTTTGTGATAAATAGTGGAATTACTCATACAGATTTTATTGAACCTCAAGTATGTCACACATTTTTTAGGTATCAATTTATGTCTGGAGTATTTTGCTAATAATTCTTTTTCTAATTGAACGTCATACAATATCAATATGGAAATAGTGGAATTACTCATACAGATTTCATTGAACCTCAAGTATGTCACACATTCTTTAGGTATCAATTTATGTCTGGAGTATTTTGCTAATTATTCTTTTTTAATTGAATGTCATACAATATCAATATGTAATTTGAATATGTTTCATTTAATTTAAATTCATATGTATATTAATAAAATAAAGAATAACCAAGAGGACAGTCATGATTTAACCAACAAGCTTTAATGTTGTTTCAATTTATTAAATGGCGACCGTGACAAGTGATCTCAACTAATTATATTTTATTTTTGAAGAAACTTAAAGATAAAAATATTTATTTCAAATCAAACAGAAAAAGTGACAATCTATGAAAAAAAAGAATAAAGACACAAACAATGTGAAGCTGTTTTTGCCCTAGTGATAAAATATTCTAATGGAATTTTTTGCAAAAATTTTATAGATTAAACACTTGGAAAAAAATTTTTAAGCCGTTACAGTATACATACAAAAATTAAAACAACAGGAAATATAATAAAAATTTTTCAAAATAAATAATTTAAAGGAATAAAAACCAAAAGAGGAAAAAAGGGGAATGAGTAAAGTGACTGTCATTAAAAGAAGAACTATTTAACTAAGGATCATACATAAAAATAAAACCAATAAAGCAAAATAATAATGAAAAATTATTGCATCAACCAAAAAAAAAAATGTAGTAGTTTTATAACATCAACAAGGAAAAGCCAGAGAATATATTGCCTTGGGTTGGTGGTGCCAATGCTGATCTCTGCAACAACGACAACAAGAACAACAAACAAAATTCATCAGCTGATTGTGAAGAGAACCGGGAAATCAACACCAACAAAAGCAGAAACAGCAGAAAAACAACAAAAAGTATTGAAATATTTTTATTTATTTTAATTTAACCTTCTTTTAAACTAATTTTTTTTATGGCGTTCGATTTAGATCACACAAGTCAATATTAAAATTTTTAATTTTTTTTGAATTTGTAAAATTTAAATTTCCTTTTATTTTGAATATTTCTTTTTAAATGGCTTGGTGGAAAAATATTTTGAAGGTAATCCCTTTTATTTTTGCGGGATACGAAGTAGGGAAACACCAAAAAGACGAACCATGAACAAATAACTAACAGAATACATTATGACAAATAATAAACTACAGCTACAAAAAGAAAATAACAAATCTGAAGTTCTTGAAATAATAATGGTAATCACTTTAGTATTACTAGTAATTGCCTACATTATTCGGCTAACGTATGCGGTTTTTAAGAGACGACAAATATAATCCAAATTTTATTAACGAAACACAAAAAAAAAAAAAAGAAAAAAAATTTTTCCTTTTGTTCTTTTAATGGCTCAGGAAAACTGGTCAGCTATATCTGAAGAATTAAATGGTTATAGGGCTGAATTTGATAAAAGTTTTAAGTGCATAAATAAAACACAAAAACCAGGTACAGATCTATCAATAAGCATCTGCTACTTTTGAAATTGAATTAAACAAAACAGTAATTTTAATTACCCAAATTAAGAATAAATTAACTACAGAACATTTAAAAGAATGTATCACAAGTATCAATAACTTTCAGAACAAAATATTAAAGACGCTTGAGGAAATTAAATGGTCTTTTGTTTTCCCACCAAACAACAAAACAATAGAACTTCCAAAATTAGAGTTGATAATGGCGGACGCCATAAAATTTCTCGAAGCGGCTAGCAAAATCTTGCCAGATTTTGATGGTAGTTTCAATAATTTGCGTAAATTTATAGATGCTATTAATTTATTAGTTTCAATAAAGGGAACAAATCCTGATTCCCTTCTCATAAATATTATAAATACAAAAATTACTAGTAATGTACGCAATAAAATAGAAGGGCTCAGTTCGATTGAACCCGTAATTGAAAAATTAAGAAATGTTGTTAAAGGCGACTCCGCTGATACTTTAATAACACAACTAAATGCAATCAAACCGCATGACAAAAATAAAACGCAATATGTAAAAGAAATTGAACAACTTACAAATGAACTTGCAAATACATACATATCAGATGGTATGACTGATGGGGCAGCAAACAAAATTGCTACAAGAGCCGCAATAAAGTCAGTCATACAAAATGCGAATTCTGCACGAGTCAAATTAATTATGAAAGCTGGTACATTCAACTCAATCGAGGAGGTTACGTCCAAATTTTTGGGAATAGAAGATCAGCCAAATAATTTAGTCATGTTTGTAGGATACCGAAACAGAGGTAGAAGCAGACAAAATTATAATCACAATAACCATAGAAATTATAATAATCGTAATAATGCCCATAATATTCATTACCAAAATAATAATAGAGGCAGAAATTACCGCAACGATTATAATCGTAATAACCGCAACGATTATAATCGTAATAACCGCAACGATCATGATCGCAGCAATAATAATAATAATAATAATAATAATAATAATAATAATAATAATAATAATAATAATAATAATAATAATAATAATAATAATAATAATAATAATAATAATAATAATAATAATAATAATAATAATAATAATAATAATAATAATAATAATAATAATAATAATAATAATAATAATAATAATAATAATAATAATAATAATAATAATAATAATAATAATAATAATAATAATAATAATAATAATAATAATAATAATAATAATAATAATAATAATAATAATAATAATAATAATAATAATAATAATAATAATAATAATAATAATAATAATAATAATAATAATAATAATAATAATAATAATAATAATAATAATAATAATAATAATAATAATAATAATAATAATAATAATAATAATAATAATAATAATAATAATAATAATAATAATAATAATAATAATAATAATAATAATAATAATAATAATAATAATAATAATAATAATAATAATAATAATAATAATAATAATAATAATAATAATAATAATAATAATAATAATAATAATAATAATAATAATAATAATAATAATAATAATAATAATAATAATAATAATAATAATAATAATAATAATAATAATAATAATAATAATAATAATAATAATAATAATAATAATAATAATAATAATAATAATAATAATAATAATAATAATAATAATAATAATAATAATAATAATAATAATAGACGACTCAACTTTAATAGCAATGTCCGTGTTATTAATAGCGATGAACAGGGAAACGGCGACAACCCCTTGAACACCCATCTGGGGGAAAACTAAACAAAAACGATGATAGCGTCAACTCCGCAAATTTTCATAAAAACATTTATCACTTTATTCTGAATTTATCGCGCTACAGCTCTATCAAAAACACAATAAGCGACAATTTCAGTACGTTTCTAATAGACACTGGTGCCAGTGTATCTGTTTTAAAAAACTTTTGTATCAAGACTAAGGAAAATCTCAATCTTTCACGCAGATGTAAACTTACTGGTATAGGTAATAGCCCAGTCTACACAATAGGAAAAATCACAGGCGATTTAATTAACAAAAATACTCTTATTAAACATGACTTTCTTGTTGTCAATGACAATTTTCCAGTTCCGACTGATGGCATTTTAGGCCTTGATTTCATTACAAAATACAATTGCATCCTTGATTTTGGCAAAAATAATCAACTTTTAATACTTAGACCGGATGATTTCCCAAATCAAATTACCTTTAAACTAAAAAGTCAACCTACATCGCAAAATATCTTATCAATACCCTCACGAAGCGAAGTCATTAGAAGAATAAATATTGAAACAAAGAACAGCTTTATATTTGTACCTACAGAGGAAGTTGCTCCTGGTATGTACATAGCCAATTCTATCACCTCAAATAAATATCCCTGCGTCCGTATTGTTAACACGACGGATGAAAATGCTTTCATCTCAAATACAAATGTTATTACCGAAAATTTGGATAATTACAACTTAGTCCAATTTTCAGAAAACCAACACAAAACAGTAAATCAAGATCAAAGAAAATTTTAGAAAAACTTCAATGTAACTTTCCAAAATTTGCATATTAAAGTTTAACAACACTATGTTCACAATTCACAGATATTTTTGGTTTAGAAGATGAAAAAATTTCTTGTAATAATTTTTACAAGCAAAAATTAAGATTGAAGGATACTACACCGGTTTATATAAAAAACTATAGGACCCCTGAATCACAAAAATCGGAAATCAATAGTCAGGTGGAAAAACCCATTAGTGATGACCTTGTGGAACCTTCAGTATCCGAGTTTAATAGCCCAATATTGCTTGTGCCCAAAAAATCGTTACCAAATAGCCACAAAAAAAGATAGAGGCTAGTTATTGACTATAGACAGGTAGACAAAAAGCTCATAGCGGACAAATTTCCTCTTCCCAGAATTGATGATATTTTAGACCAACTGGGGAGAGCCAAGTATTTCTCGTGCCTTGACTTGATGTCCGGATTCCATCAAATAGAGCTGGAAGATTGCATTGATTACTTCCTTCTCCACTAATACTGGATCATACAGGTTCAAAAGACTTCCCTACGGGCTTAAAATAGCCCCGAATTCCTTTCAGCGGATGATGACCATGGCGTTTGCAGGTCTCAAGCCGTCACAAGCATTCTTGTATATGGACGATCTTGTTGTCCTGGGATGCTCAGAAAATCATATGCTCAAAAATCTTAAGGATATCTTTGAAATTTGTAGAAAATTCAATTTAAAATTGCACCCTGACAAATGCACATTTTTGGGACATATATGTACGAACGAAGGTATTTACCCAGATGAGGGAAAATTTGAAATTATAAGAAACTACCCAATACCCAGAAATCCTGAAAATGCAAGAAGATTTGTTGCTTTTTGCAATTATTATCGTAGGTTTATAAAAAACTTTGCTAAGTATGCAATACATCTTACAAGGTTAAAGAGAAAAAAAACGACATTTGTTTGGTCAAAGGAATGCGAAGATGCATTTCAATACCTTAAAAATTCCCTCTTATCACCTGAAATATTACAATATCCGAATTTTGAGAAACAATTTTGCATCACAACTGATGCAAGCAAAGAGGCTTGCGGAGCTATCCTTAGTCAAGAATATGATGGTATCCATCTACCAGTGGCTTATGCGTCAAGAGCCTTTACTAAAGGTGAGTCAAATAAGGCAGTTATCGAACAAGAACTGACGGCGATACACTGGGCTATCAATTTTTTCCGCCCGTATGTTTACGGAACGAAATTTCTAGTTAGAAGCGACCATAGACCATTAGTTTACCTGTTTTTAATAAAACCCCTTCATCTAAACTCACCTGAATGAGACTAGATCTTGAAGAATGTGACTTTTCAATAGAATATATACAGGGAAAACAAAACTGCGGGGCTGACACTCTATCTCGCATTAATTTTAGTGACATTAAAGAAATGGGTGAACACATCAATATACTTAAAGTCACTACACGACTACAAAACATAAAAATCAATAATACTATAACGGATTATTATACGGAAGAAATAGGTAAGAAACCTGGCGCATACGAAATTACTAATAAAAATCAGGTTAAAAAATTTGTTCGTTTAAAATTTACCCAAATAGCAGATACATTTAGATGTATGCTAATAAAAGGGAAACGTATATTTATTAAAACTTGGATAGTTGTTGGATGTGCTAATGGGGGCTATTTTTTAAGAAAGAAAGGGGAAAAAACTGTTTTCTGCTAGATGGAACCTTAAAGAAATCCAAAACAGGGCAAACTCTATAGCTGGCAATGTGGGTTTTACCGCAATTACTGCATTTCTTTACACTGAAATGATTTTGTGTCTAATCGCACTTAATTGTAACATGTAGATCCCCACGCACTACAGAAACATAAGGCCACTTACAGTAAGTATCGTTTTGAACATATTATTGACAGTTAAAGCACTGCACGGGGCCTTGTCGTTTTAATTGCACTTGCACTGTAGCCTGACGGTGCAGTATATGGCTATGTATATGGCTTTCATTTTTCTTCAACTTGACATATTCAGCTTAGGCTCTTTTCGGATCCATTGGAATATTGAAAACAGTTTTCACACACTAGTCTGGATCTCTTCCGGATGCACGTAGGAATAAATACCCTTAATAACAACTTGAAGGCCATTTTCATTCTTTAGCTAGTACATATATGTAGATTGTTTTTGAGTGTTTCAAGTTTGGAAACTGTTTTTCGTTAAGCGCTCTATTACTCACTTAAATTTTTGTCTCAAAAATATTACCACGTTTATTTTAAGACATATAAAATTATTTTCTCCAACTTATTTGACTAAAAACTAAGTTCGTCGTTGAAAATTTTTTTAAATATATTGAAGATGACTTTAAGGTCTTCTTCTCACTAACAGGGGCATCGTTTTTTCTTAATTTTTCGGGTCATGAAACTTAAGCCAATTTTGGGATCTGCCTTTTTTAAGAACTGTTATTTATCGGTCCATCCCTACCTGGATCTTGGAAGCATGTGCAGAAATTAAAATTAGCTCACATTTAGTAACTGTAGACACAACTCCAGAACTTCACAAAGATGACCTTGATAAGGATAATGCCTCGTTTTTTTTTTAATTTTTTAAAAAAAATTGGGCTAAGTTTATCCCTCGTTCAACACACTTTTTTTAATTTGACGCACATGCAGTTAAATTGCCTAAATTGCCTGTGATTATGTTTGGTTTCTCATTACTCTTTATAGTTTTCGTTATATTTTAGGTCACTAATATTTTCCTTGCTAACGCTTCTCGAGCTCACCATAATGTAAGCATTTCAGCTATTACGAAAAGTTTAAATGAACTCCATTAAATTTAAATGAATTCGGAAAGTGTCAGTATACACTCACACATATATGTAAAAAAATTGTTGAATAATATTTTTTTTAACCATATACTACAGTAATTAAAAAAGATTTTTTGTTTCTGTTTTTTGTATAATTCGGGATATATTGTATATAATTTAAGATTAATATTAAGCGATGTATAAAAAATTAGATATTTCAAAAGCGCGAACTGAATTTCGCAAAGGAGTAAAAATAATTAACTAAATTTATATACAAAAAAAGTAGTAAACTTCATAAACAAACTTTTACAATTGGTAAATTTAACAATCCAAGTAAAAACATATTCTAGAAAGAAAAAAGTAAAACGAAAACAGCTCGTATGTTTTTAATTTTGCACTTTATATGAAGTAGAGCCTTGCCTTAGACTTAAGTTGGGAATATATCCCATTGAATTAGATGGTTAACAACTGTCATCCCCCTTGTGCTCGCTAAATAAATTTTGTAAGATATTGCGTATAAGAAGTGATACAAAAAGGTGAAAATAATTTTGATTTTGCCTTTCAACATTATCAGCATTACCTGCAAGGTGGGCCCTTATACAAATTTCCTCTTAACAAATGCTTTTTTAACTTACACTGCCACAAGTTTACTCTCTCTCTCTCTCGTTCAGCAAAATTTTGCATATGTATAAGACCTAAAACTATCAACTGTCTCCCGGAATTTTTTACCGTTGACTTGTTTTTTTCACATAGCCGCCATAAAAATGTCATCCGGAAATAAAAATTGTTGGTTTTGTCATTAATATTATTGTTTCTCCGTAAATTCTTGCACATTTTTCCGAATTAATACTGCTGTTTTAAACTGTGTTTGTTTTCGACCCAGTTCTACTTAAATCACAAAAACAAATGTTTTTGCAGAGAAGCCACTTTTGGCTTTAAATGCTTCGAATAATGCACTTTGTCAACAAAATTTTGCATACATATGTATGTGTAAAGGCAGTGTCAGATTAAAATTCGTTGTTTTGCGTAACATTGTGAACTTAAAGAGAAAAGCGCGAAAGAATAGGTGTATGTCACAATAAAAAATCTGGCAACACATATGCATTGCTTGTGTATCAAAAAAATATAAGGCCTCGACCAGACACGCAATCTGATATATCTTAATACAAGCAATAACGAAGGCAGAATTGCTGCGTCAATTTGCTAATTTTCAGGAGGATGGGAAAACGTACATGTCTTTTAACATAAAATTAAAAAATTTGCGGAGAAATGTTGCTTTATATTTTCATTTTAACAAACAACTTTCACAGGAAAATGTGTTTAAATATCACCAAAACCACTAATATTACTTGTATTTTATTTATTTTATAAATTTTTGCAGTTTTTTTTCACTGTTTTTGTTTGCTAATTTCTTCGATTTTTTTGTGTTAATGCTATTTGTTTTTTTGTTGTACAAGCAATATATGAATTTGACAGCTTGTGTTAAAAGATTATTGCCTAGCAATGTATTATGATACCTATTGCCACGGCAATAATTGCCTTGCAGATTGCTCGTGTAGTTGGGTAGTAAAGAAATTATACAAGTTAGTCCCAATTCGCACGATGCAAGTATTTAAGCTGAACTGATTAGGTTGTTGACAACGGGGTGAGGAGATATAAAATGGGTACAGGCTTGCGTGTACTTGCAATTCAGCTGCTTAAAAATGATGGACAAAAGAAAATGTAAAAAAACACAGTAGTGTGCGTGTATATTCATAAAAAAATCAAAACAAATTAAGCAATAAGTCTTGAACCGTGCGAACGCCAATGAAAGTTCAAAGAAGAAAAAGAAAATAAGCAGGCTTATTTTCTTGCATCGTGCGAAAGCGGACTTAATTGTCATAGCGCGCCAAAAGATGAGAGTTGCTTAACTTTACGCTTCGCGCTGAGTTGAAAGTACTTTATGTAAAATGTTTCATATCGACCACAGAGGTAACCAGAGTCGAAAGAAGTGACGTTTAAAAAGGTGAAAAATCAGTTGAGGCTGCCCGACTATCTGAAAGAGAAAAAAAAGATACGGCAATACAGCCTTAACACAAGTAAAAGCAAACAGATATACAGTACCTCTTATCAAAACAAATAAATAAAACAATTGTTATTTTTGATTAAAATTTTTTTTAAATTTCTTTGTTTTTGCATTTCATTAATTAAAATATTAAAAATTACAAAAAAAAGACATGTTTAATTAATTTTGTTCGTGCAAAGTTGTGTTTAAAATAAAACAGTGATATGATGGTGTTGTTGTTGCGTGTATTTTCTTGTGTTTTGTTTACCTACAGCCAGAAGGATGTTGTGTTTCTTGGAACTGCCTGAACCAACCATAACCTTGGATAGGAATCACTGGAAATTAATCGTAAGTACCCTCAGTTATCTGCAAATGGAAATAAATAATTTTTTTTTAATTTTTAATAATATTTACCAATTGTTTTAAAGGTGATGTATGACGCAATGGCAGTTAAATTTTGCTAGAGATATTGAGCTCTGGAACTATGACTAAATGGATGAAATCTTGCGGAGGTAAAGATTAAGCATCTTAAAGTGTCTATAAATAGAAAAATACAATTTTATTTTGACTAAAGTGTATTTTTGTAATTTTCCGAAAGCGTGTTGTGTGATACAGTGGTCAGTTATCGTTGTCGAAGGTACTGACCTTCTGGGAACTGGACTGATTGGGTGAATCTTTCTGGAACAAGTGGTAAGTAGCCTCAAATACCTGAAAATATAAAAATAGTTTTAATTATTAATTTTGTTTAGTTTCAATTTTTAATTTTGTTTAAAATTTACAATTTTATTTAAGGGTGATGTTTACTTATTGTTTCGGCAAAATGGCCAAGGACACTTACCTTCATAAACTGGTCCAATTAGAGGGAATCTTCCGTCAATTAGCAAATATTATATTATGACTAATTTGTTTATTGCTGTTTATTATATTTGTTCTCGTGTTTGTTAAGAATTTCATCTGGGAACTGGCTAAAAGAAAAATAAATTGTTTTGATGAATTTTCCATTATGAATGTTTTTAATTTAAGAATGTTTTAAATTGAAAAATACAATAACTACGATCGGAACATTATTTTCCCAACCGACGGACGCATCAGGGTCTCTATACGTACCACTACAGCACATAACACAGCTAATAAAAGAGTTCAATTGGATGCACTGTAAAAGCGTATCACAATTGGAACTACTAACCTTAAAAAGAAGCAAGTAACTATAATTTTGACACTTTTCGTTGTCCAAATCATAAAAACTGCTTGCAATTTATTGGCCACTTAGAAATCTACAGACACTTACCTGTTTGTATCAGCCGAGAACTTCTGGAGTCTCTCTCGCCTTGGGCAACTCATAAAGCCTTTTCGGCTCCTTAAAATACTAACACATAGTTATTTAAAACACTTTATTACACTAAAACACTTTTTTGCACTAAATAAATAAGCAAATACATAAAATAAACGCAAAATTATTTATTTCACATATAATTTCTTTTACACCTTCCAAAAAAAATTTTTTCACCACAATTTAGTTTTAGCTTTTTTTGCACTTTTATTTTACTTTTTTGCACTTATTTCTAATTTTTAAAACACAAACACTTGGCAAAGTTGAATAAAAGAAAAAAATTGAGATAAATGAAGCAAATTGCGGCAAAATTTAAAATAATTTGCGCGCAAAAATTCTTCACTTTAATTTTTTCCTTTTTTTACAATTTTTTTCACCACAACAAAAATGTTAACAAACTGCCCTATAAAATGAAAGGGATAGCAGTCTTTTTTTAGCTAGCATGCTATCGCCTTTATATAATCAGGCAGCCTAGTGTTGCCAACTTAGTTTCCGTGTCTTATCTAGTTGATTATCTATGATATGGACAGTTCATCTTAAATGTCAAAGCGAATTTCTAACGCAACGCGAAGCAAAAGTTTTATCTGACATGGCCTTAAGGCAACTGTCATAGTACATCTTGTCGTAGTAAATCTTGTAATGACCAGGGGTCATTATAATATGGTCGGTCGAGCTTGTCCGACTATACCCCTCTTGCTTATTTTTATTTTAATAATAAAGTTATTTAAGTGTAACAAATAACCACGAAAGTATACAAAAATATACCAACTGTGCTTTAATTAGGTATGCTTTTAATAATTTTTTCAGGTGAGCAACCTGCAGCTATGCAAACAAGCAAAGGAATTGGAATAGCGCCGAATGCTCATTTCGCTATTTTGTTACTCTGCATATTTTCAATAGCGGCGTGGCACTTTTCAACCATATCACAAGTTTCTAATTTTATTTCGGTTCATAACGTTTTACAGCACAAAAATTTATTATTATACATTAAAACCAAAAAACTGCAAAAAATTCAACAGTATCCTAATTATCAAAAATATAACACTAAACAGCGGTTAATAATAAGAGAGATACACGAAAAATTTCATCGATCACATCGAATAAGGTGACAAGAAACAAAAGCAGACTCAGGCGTTGTTTGTAAAAGTGAATAAAACTAAAACTACCTAAAAAAACTTTATGAACTAATAAAGGTAAGTGAAAAACAAATGTTTCTTTGTAATATATATTAACATCCTTACTAGAGATAATTATCAGGTCTAGTTTTTTAGAGTCCCGGGATTTGGGATTATGCAATCAATTATATTGGAGGATATTAAGCTCCAAGCTTGAAATCGATATTCGCTATCGTTTAAGTCAGCTGTTATTGTTACGTGAACAGCAAAACTTATGAGGTAGTATATTTGTTATAGGGTGTAATTAGTTCTGTGTACACCATTATTGCTTTATTAACAGTATGTATATGTATTATTAAAAGTAGGCATAAAGGTTTTTAATTTTTATATTTTATCGATTGTTCTAGGTAACTATTCTTGTCCCTTTTTTGCAAATTTTTTAAATATAGCTAAATAACAATAATGTATTTTGTATGTAAACACAATAGACGCTAGCTTGTAAGTAACCGCTGTAAATATAAAAAAACGATTTGTTAAAATTTATTTTACATCCAATCTTTTTAAAATAAAAATCTAAATGCAAATGTTTAACTTAACTGTAAGGAGGAAGTGATGAAACCAAAGAATATTTCTCTTTTAACGTTTATACAAACATTTAGTTACATTCTTAATTATATTTGTTTCCTAATAATTGTGAATAAAATAAGCAGTTTGTTATAAAATAACAAACTCCCAATTGGCACTTTGCAAGAAAATAAGACAGCGTAATTTATTTTTCTTCTTTGAACCCTCATTGGCGTTCGCATTGTCCAAGTCAAGGTAAATTCAACAAGGTAGGAATAACTGATCAGCTGACTTCTATTTCCGCCATATGATTTCTAACTTAGCTTGGACACTTGTTTATGTAATACAATGGTTGTGTATACTGTGTGTATGTGTGTTCGTTACTTTTTCGACAACCAAGCTGGAATAAGCAACAACAAAATACATGCTGAAATTTTACAAGAAGTTGTTGTTTTAAGGACGTTCCCACCTTCTTATTCCACCATGGTTCAAGTCTTATTGCTTAATTTGTTTTGATTTTTTTTCATGAATATACACACACACTACTGTGTTTTTTTTACTTGTCCATCAAATTTAAGCAGCTGAATTGCAAGTACAAGCAAGTCCATGATACAACTAATCAGGCAATCTCGTCCCTGCAACAACTACAAATAAGTACGCAAGTGTCAAACAAAAGCTCATAGAAAAAAAACGGTGAGTAATAATTTTTGTTGTTTTATTTTCACAGGGAGAGCGTAATTTTGACATTTAGGCCCTAATCAGCTGGGCCGACGAGATTACCTTATTCTTTGTATCATAAGCAAGTCTGTTCTCAATCAGTTTTCGCTCACCCCGTTGTCAACAACCTAATCAGCTGAGCTTATTTTCTTGCATAGTGCGATTGGGGACAAAATAAGAAAGTTATTTTCGTGTTTGTAAGAATGCTTATAACTCAAGAACGGCTGCACTGATGTTAATGAAATTTGCAAAAAAAACATAGCCGATATCTCGAAAGAGGCTATAGGCAATTTTTTTAAATTTGGACTCGGCGTGTCACCCCGAATACAAACTGAATCCTCCAAATTTGATACAGGTTAAGTTATGACTGATATGCATAATCAGGATAAATATGGGCGTAAACGAAACATTGGCCGTGGCACCTCCATACAACAAAAATAGTTTTTGATTTACAGGCTTGCTATTTTAGCACTTTTTATGCTAGATTTAGCATTTTTCCCTTAGTAAGCACAAAAGATTTTTAAAAAAGTGCTAAGTGCTAGCTTAAAATTTACCTAAGGTATCTAGAAAAGAGTTCGAAAAAAGACGCTACATAAGATTTGGCCGCAAATTATACAAATAATAGTAACGATGATACTGTTTTATTGGAAAATATAATTAGAAATTTTAGCAAATTATTGAAAAATCAAGGTTTTAAATAAGTTTTTGTATTAAAATTTTTACATTTTATGTGTAAACGCTCTTATAGAAAAAAAGTGGTATTTGCAAAAAGCAAGACAAAATTGGTTACACAATCCATTATTTAGAGATTTGATTTGAATTAATGAAACCGACAATTTATATGTAAGCTTCAAATACTGCTTTCAAAAAATTCAATCAAAACTTTCCGTATTGAAAGCACATGCCTCAATGCAAAAAAAAACAAACTAATTCCAACCCATTTAAAGGAATACAAACTTAAGCAACAATACTACTTCACTGCAAAAAAAAATTGCTAAGAAGTGTGAAGTTAGAATGGCTTTATATATAGCATGCCATTCGTCCATAAATCCAGCTGACCACCTCATTAGCTGCGAAAAAGAATATCACAAAAATTATCCGATTTCATCTAAAATAAAAGAGGGAAGAACAAAATGATCTTTAATTTAAAAAAAAAATTAGGGATCATATTTTAAATCCCAATTTAAATAAGATTTAGCAGATAGTCCCTTTAGTTTGATAATCGATAAAGTTACTGACCTCAAACATATAAATTTTTTGGGGATAGTTTTGTAATGTTTCAGTGTTTAAGCAAAAAATGTAATAACAACTTATTTAGCCATAGAGGAGTGTCATGACAGTATTGCTGAAGGTATGGTTGCTGTAATTAAAAAACAGTTTTAACTGATTTTATCTATTGTAAACTTGTGTGGCTTGGGAAGTGACAATGCTCAAGTAAAGATAGGAGTACACAATAGCATTCATAAGAATCTACAGGACTTAAAAAACAAAAAGTATTTGAAATTAGTGCCATGCGCATGTCATTCTTTGCAGCTCGCAGTAACTCATGGTGTTAGCAAATCGTTTTCACCGTACTTAGAGTATATATGCAACAAAACGTACTAATGGTTTTCAAAATCGCCAAAGCGACAATATCTCTATAAAAATATTTATAACAATATAAATATTGGAACAGACCCACTTAAAAGTCCTCGCACTTGTCTTCGTAGAGACAAATATTAAACGAACTTGTGAACAGTGGTTTAAGCTTTAAACCTATATGGGGTAGTTAAAAGTAACGAAAACTGTTATACAGCTCAAATTTTGTAAAATTTATATAAAGATGTAACTTTGTTTTAACTTGCAACATTTAAAATAAAAAAATTTTAAGAAACGCAGTCCACTAACAAGGCTTTATAAGCTAAAACAAATGATGTACTAAAAATTTTAGATAATATTTTCTTTCTTGTAAAGGTAAAATATATGTATAGGAATTAAAGGCTGATGGATATAATTTTGGGAGATTAGGAAGAACTATTTAAAGAATATTTGAGATACGAATTTGAAACGTTATTAAAAAAGAACAAAGAAAGGAACACAATTTTTTCTGAAGAAGAAGACACAATCAGAAAAATATGGAAATTTCACCATTTTCAATAGATAATACCTTTAAAAAAATTAAAGCACCTATTACTTGTATCTTAGAATATATGAACTTTAGTATGTATAACTAAAATGGAAAAAATCCAAAATCAATGGAGCTATATAACTGAACAAATCTGGGATACCAATATGGATACAACGGAGCTCCGGATTTAAGTACACCAATTTAAAAATGCAATTAATGAAATTTTTAAGGAACTATCGGATTTTGTGCTGTCATTTTCGGTTTTTAACATTTTAGCACTTTTGTTTCCGAGGTTTTACATTATGTTATGGCTCCCTTATATCTCAATAACTGTAACAGCTAAAGGATTCAAACTTTGTATTGGTGTTTACAATGTTAATGTGCATAATTGAGCTAAATATAAGCGGAAAGGGAACAATGAAATAACTAAAGCACCTGAACCTTCCAAACTTTGTACATATGTATGTGTGTCTATGTTGTTAAAATTTTAAGTAGGCTTGCAGCCAGAGTGACCGTTCGTCGACTTAAGTTGCATTTTGTAACCTCTTAAAGGGCCTGTGACTTTTTGTACGACTTCTTTATTCTATTTTGCCACTTTTTTAAATTTTGCCACTTTTGTCCTTTTTTGTTACGAAAGTTAAACAAGCTCCATTATTTGCATATGCGCACACATATACACATACCTGTCATATGTGGACATTTGTTTTATTCCCAAACATCGTATGCCATAGTTTTTTAAATTAAAAATGCTGAAAGTTTTTGGCATACAGTGGGGGGTTTAAAAAAATTATTTAAAAGAGCAATTGTGTCCAAATTTAGATAAATTTGTTGCGTATATTTTTACATTACCCCAGAGCAGCGCATGTGCTAAATAAATCAGGGCTGATGAAAAATAAATTGGCAAACAAATTAAAAATTACGAACTGCAATTCAATGCTGTCAGCTTTAAATTGATTTAATACTGAACTAGAAAACTGGATGGATGACCTAAGCACAAGTAAAGAAACGAAGTTTCAAAAAAATAGTATGAAAAACATTCAAAACATGTACTTGTGTACAGAGTTGGGCAAAATGCATGCTTTGCTTTATTTGAAATACAAAATACTTGCTTCGCTTGTATTTCAAATACAAAATACCAAATACTTTCAAGTCGAGTATTTAAAATACAAAATACAGTATTTTAGTATCTTCTATTTAAAATGCAAAATACATTTATAACCATTAATAAATCGGTAAAACATGAGTTTCCTTTCAAAAACACAAGATTTTTAAAAGTTTAATCAGATAAGCAGCCTCTTGTTGAAGAATATATAAATCCTGTTAAAGAAAACAATCTCTCTATAGGTCCTGATGAACACAAAATGGTGTTAAATTTTATGAAAACAGTTCTCTGTATGTGAAAAACAATTAAATTAAAAAAAAAAACAAGTAAGAGCGCTATATTCAGCTGTGCCGAATCTTATATACCCTTCACATTGACCTTTCGCAATCCCAAACTTTTTTTATTTTCAACCATTTTTTTACTTATGAAATATTTCTAATTTTTAAATAGGGGTCGGTGTCATTTTTTAACGCTCCACGGGTGACAAGGAAGTTGTAGGGGTTTTTATCCTAATTTTTTACGAATTTTGTATGGCAACCCACTTAGAGGGTGGAGATACGGGGTAGGTATATTCTACGAATATGTTTTGGAGGGAAAACTAATGGGGGTCGGTCGTACACTTTATTGCTCTTAGGCAAATTCTGAAGAAGTTGTGGGCATTTTCATATCATTTTTGTAAATTTTGTATGGCAACCCCTTAGGGCGTGGAGATAGGGGGTAAGTATGTTCTAGGAATATGTTTGGGAGGGCAAACTAATGGGGGTCGGTCGTACACTTTATTGCTCTAAGGCCAACTCTGAAGAAGTTGTGAGCATTTTATCATTTTTGTAAATTTTGTATGGCAACCCCATTAGGGCGAGGAGATAGGTGGTAAGTATGTTCTAGGAATATGTTTGGGAGAAGATAGTAATAGGGGTCGGTCGTACACTTTATTGTTCTAAGGCCAACTCGGAAGGAGTTGTGGGCATTTTAAATTCCTTTCTTAAATTTTGTATGGCAACCCCCTTAGGGCGTGGAGATAGGGGGTAAGTATGTTCTAGGAATATGTTTGGGAGGGCAAAATAATGGGGGTCGGTTTTACACTTTATTGCTCTAAGGCCAACTCTAAAGAAGTTGTGGGCATTTTTATATAATTTTTGTAAATTTTGTATGGCGACCCCCTTAGGGCGGGGTGATAGGGGGTAAGTATGTTTTAGAAATATGTTTGGGAGGGCAAACTAATGGGGGTCGGTCGTACACTTTATTGCTCTAAGGCCAACTCTGAAGAAGTTGTGAGCATTTGATCATATTTGTAAATTTTGTATGGCAACCCCCTTAGGGGTTGGAGATAGGTGGTAAGTATGTTCAAGGATAATGTTTGGGAGAAGAAACTAATAGGGGTCGGTCGTACACTTTATTGCTCTAAGGCCAACTCTGAAGGAGTTGTGGGCATTTTCATATCCTTTTTGTAAATTTTGTATGGCAAACCCCTTAGGGCGTCGAGATAGGGGGTAAGTATGGCTTAGGAATATGTTTGGGAGGGAAAACCAATGGGGGTCGGTCGTACACTTTATTGCTCTAAGGCCAACTCTGAAGAAGTTGTGAGCATTTTATCATTTTTGTAAATTTTGTATGGCAACCCCCTTAGGGCGTGGAGATAGGTGGTAAGTATGTTCTAGGAATATGATTGGGAGAAGACACTAATACGGGTCGGTCGTACACTTTATTGCTCTAAGGCCAACTCTGAAGGAGTTGTGGGCATTTTCATATCCTTTTTGTAAATATTGTATGGCAACCCCCTTAGGGCGTGGAGATAGGGGGTAAGTATGTTCTAGGAATATGTTTGGGAGGGCAAACTAATAGGGGTCGGTCTTACACTTTATTGCTCTAAGGCCAACTATAAAGAAGTTGGGGGCATTTTTACATAATTTTTGTAAATTTTGTATGGCGACCCCCTTAGGGCGTGGTGATAGGGGGTAAGTATGTTCTAGAAATATGTTTGGGAGGGCAAACTAATGGGGGTCGGTCGTACACTTTATTGCTCTAAGGCCAACTCTGAAGAAGTTGTGAGCATTTTATCATTTTTGTAAATTTTGTATGGCAACCCCCTTAGGGCGTGGAGATAGGTGGTAAGTATGTTCAAAAAATATATATGGGAGAAGAAACTAATAGGGGTCGGCCGTACACTTTGTTACTCTAAGGCCAACTCTGAAGGAGGTGTGTGCATTTTCATATCCTTTTTGTAAATTTTGTATGGCAGCCCCCTTAGGGCGTGGAGATAGGGTGTAAGTATGTTTTGGAGCATTTAATGGACTTTTTTTATATTTTTGCATCTACATAGAGAGATTAAGGTCTCATCTCAAAAAAATAGACATACATCGTGACGAGTAGATCACTTTTTTTTATAAATACCGTTATTTTTCTGAGAGTATAAAGAATCTAGCTTTTCTTTTTCATTTTACACCATTTTTTGAGAGGTCGCTTCTAATACTTTTTTTCACATTAGAACTAATATTCTTTTCTGTGTTCAAGGGAGTGGTGAGCAGTATTAAACTGTATAATATTAATTGTTGTAAAGTGCTTTGTTCCCGAGGAATTAATAACAATGCAAAGGTAAATTTCTATGTCCCACACGTGACGCCTTTTTCCTTTTTTTAATAATAACTGTAAGACAAGTCAGCTAAACAAATTGATTTTTGCCATTTAAAGCTAACTTTTGGTGGTCTAAAATCTGACTTAAAAAATTTTTACTTAAACACTTAGGAAATAGTTTTTCTTTCTTGATAAAAAGTGTCCCACACGTGACGCCTTTTTCCTTTTTTTAATAATAACTGTAAGACAAGTCAACTAAACAAATTGATTTTTGTCGTTTAAAGCTAACTTTTGGTGGTCTAAAATCTGACTTAAAAATTTTTTACTTAAACACTTAGGAAATAGTTTTTCTTTCTTGATAAAAAGTGTCTGTACGTGACGCCAAGAATTAAGATATCTGAAATTTTTCAATCTATGCCAAATACAAACCAGATTCCAGCTCAAGACGTCACCAAATTAAGCATCATCTTGATTTTTCAATTCATTTTTTATACTTTACTTGTGTTTTGCTCCCTATCTCTTTTATATACTAAACTTATATGAAAAAAATATTTACACTTAAGTTAACAACAACGGCACATGAATTCATTTGAATCGTATTGACATTTTTTCTAATTTCAGGCTTTACCCACACTTATAATAATTTGTTTTTCAGTTTCTTAACCGTTTTATTTGTTTAGATTTTGGGATCTTTGCTTGTTCCCAAAAGTTGATCATTCACAAAAAAATTTCTATAAATTTGTAACAGCTAAATCATTTTGAATTGCACGGTATTCGCTAATTTACTGCCGCTGCATTTCCGAGAAATTTCGACTTTGGTAGTCAAATTTTCAATAGTTTACAAGTATTTTTCTAACCTGCTGTTGCAGGTAATTATATCAGACAATATTTTGTCCTTTTGTATTTGAAATTATCCACAAAAAAAAAAATACCTACAATTTTTTTTATTACAGCAACACTAGCTTGATTGACCAGGTTTTCCCTAGATGTTTGCGAATGAAAATTCCAGGTTAATAAATATTTTGTCCTTATTTTATTCCAAGAAAATAAATAATTTAAAATTATGAAATTTTTTATAAAAGATAATTACTATTAACTCATTGTTGTTATTGACAATACATCATCACAGTAATTTTTTTATCGGCCACACATCATGAGAGTATATAAGTTGCATCAACAACAATGCATCACACCACTCGTTATTCTTAACCACACTACATTGCATCACACGAATTGTGTCAGTTACTCTACATTACAGTACTTAAACAGTTTAGTCGCACAGCAGCACAACAATTAGAAAATCATCCCGGTCTTGAATTAGCTCTCTACAAATTGTATTTATTATTTACTGCACTACATTAATGACTCGCCCAAGTATGACTGATCAGCAACCTTTTACCAGTTCGGGACGTATGCGAAAACTTTGCGAAAAGCGTAAGGAAGATGATCCAAACTTTAGCGCTTGTGAATCGAATATGTGAGCTTCGTAAGCGAAAAAGAGAAAGTCTTTCAGAAATGGATTTAAAAACTTTGCGACTTAAGGCAAGGGATAAAAAAAGACTGCAAAGGGCCAAAATAAGAAATCAAGGTCAAAATATTGGCGAACCTGTTGTAAGTACCAAATCCCCTTACAAGTCCAAACAAACCTTATCGAAAGATGTTGAAAAGGCTCTGAAAGCCCTTCCTCAATCGCCAAGCAAAAAAAGAGCTGTAATAACCGAATTAGCGCTTAAATTGAATATTGCTCTAGCCGAAAGTCCAAGCTTGGACTTATCATATGCTGACTCGTATTACAAAGATGTGAAAGCCTTTTATTACCGTCCAGATATAGTATACACCTGTCCAGGTGCAAATGATTATGTTATTATTTGGGAAAATGGATTAAAGAAAGGCGTCAGAAGCATTATTTAACTATGTATCTACGTTAAGCCTTCTGCATTTTTAAGGAATTTAATCCTAATATAGACATAGGATTTTCAAAATTTTGTAGTCTTAGACCTAAGGACGTGCTACTCATAAAAAATACTCCTTCAGATCAGTGCAAATACATAACACATGAAAATTTCATTTACAAAGTTAAAGGCTTAAAACAAAACTACTGTAACGACTGGTGGTGTAAAATTTTATGTGATCCTTCGTTAGATTCTAAGTGCTGGAAAAATGAATGTAACTTCTGCTCTGATGGCAAAAACCTATTACTATCTATGGACTTAAGCAAAGTCTGCATATGGAAAGAATGGGAAAAAAATTCAGATAATAAATTACGTTTAACAACCCATGAAACGAGCTCAGGTGAACTAAAAGACAAACCGATTAATTCAATTCATATTATGATGAATCATGTTAATTTGAAAAGAATCCAAGCCGATGAATTTCAAAAAGACAAACTAAATGAAGGTGTGCGTATCCTTCAAATTGATTTTGCGATGTCTTTCGCTTGTGAATACCAGAATGAAGTTCAAAGCGCACTATGGTCGCAAACGAGTGTCCTGTTGTTTACAGCTGCAACTTTTTACAAAGGAAATTGTCAAACATACCTTATATGCTCTGATTCGAATTCTAAAGTCAAAGATACAGTTTTTGTTTTTTTAAATAAGTTGTTCGATTTAGTACATACGGAAAATAAAGTTTTTCCTTCAGTGGAAATAATTTGGAGCGATGGCCCGGCATCAGAATAATAAAAACCGTTATATGGTAAAATTTATATCAATGCTGAGCGAAAAGTACGCAAAGCCTTTTTTTTGGAAATATTTTGCTACATCTCATGGAAAATGTGTAATAGATGGCATCGGCAGAAATATAAAGAGATTGGTAAGAGAGAAAATAATGAGCCAAAACGAACATATTGTCATTCAGTCAGCTGAAGATTTTGCTTATTTGGCTTCTCAATTAGTTTCAAAAACCCGGGTAATTTATGTGCCATCTTTAGAAATATTAGAAAAAATTGAATCTGAATCACCGTGAAATAACACCAAAGCCATAGCAGGAATTTCAAACTTTCATTTCATCAAAGCCAATCAAAATATCGTCGAGTGCAAAAAACATAGCTTATCTGTAGAGAAAACAGTAATTAACGTTTGATTTTTGTGTACTTTATAAAAAAAATTTCAACTGTGTTCCTTACGTGACGCCATTTGTCCCTTACGTGACAAAATAAAAAAGTTAATTTTTACCTATAAATATTTTTTTTATTAAAAATTTATTATCATCATAAGTAAGCGTGGTTGCTAGTTGTAATTTCTTTCTTAGACATCTTTTCTCTATGTGCAACTGATTCGCTGAAATTTGGATTTAAACACTACAATTTTAAATGTTGGTTGACTCAGGGTGTCCCACACGTGACGAAGTTTGTTTAATTTTTTCTTTAATATTTTCTGAATTATTAAAAACAAGTTCGATGTAGGATTGAAGACTACCACGCAGTTTAATTAATAAAAGAAAAAAAATTGAATTCTGAATTACCAATTAGAAGTTGTATGTAAAATAAGTGCTAAAAAATAGTTGAATTTGTCCCACACGTGACGGTGGAATGCCCCTTTTAGGAATATGTTTGGGAGGGAAAACTAATGGGGGTCGGTCGTACACTATATTGCTCTAAGGCCAACTCTGAAGAAGTTGTGAGCATTTTATCATTTTTGTAAATTTTGTATGGCAACCCCCTTAGGGCGTGGAGATAGGTGGTAAGTATGTTCTAGGAATATGTTTGGGAGAAGAAGCTAATAGGGGGCGGTCGTACACTTTATTCCTCTAACGCCAACTGTGAAGGAGTTGTGGGCATTTTCATATCCTTTTTGTAAATTTTGTAAGGCAACCCCCTTAGGGCGTGGAGATAGGGGGTAAGTATGTTCTAAGAATATGTTTGGGAGGGCAAAATAATGGGGGTCGGTCGTACACTTTATTGCTCTAAGGCCAACTCTGAAGAAGTTGTGAACATTTTATAATTTTTGTAAATTTTGTATGGCAACCCCCTTAGGGCGTGGAGATAGGTGGTAAGTATGTTCCAGGAATATGTTTGGGAGAAGACACTAATAGGGGTCAGTCGTACACTTTATTGCTCTAAGGCCAACTCTGAAGGAGTTGTGGGCATTTTCATATCCTTTTTGTAAATTTTGTATGGCAACCCCCTTAGGGCGTGGAGATAGGGGGTAAGTATGTTCTAGGAATATGTTTGGGAAGGAAAACTAATGGGGGTCGGTCGTACACTTTATTGCTCTAAGGCCAACTCTGAAGAAGTTGTGAGCATTTTATATTTTTGTAAATTTTGTATGGCAACCCCTTACGGCGTGGAGATAGGTGGTAAGTATGTTCTATGAATATGATTGGGAGAAGAAACTAATAGGGGTCGGTCGTACACTTTATTGCTCTAAGGCCAACTCTGAAGGAGTTGTGGGCATTTTCATATCGTTTTTGTAAATTTTTTATGGCAACCCCCTAAGGGCGTGGAGATAGAGGGTAAGTATATTCTAGAAATATGTTTGGGAAGGCAAACTAATGGGGGTCGGTCGTACACTTTATTGCTCTAAGAACGACTCTGAGGAAGTTGTGGGCATTTTCATATCATTTTTGTAAATTTTGTATGGCAACCCCCTTAGGGCGTGGAGATAGGGGGTAAGTATGTTCTAGGAATATGTTTGGGTGGACAAACTAATGGGGGTCGGTCGTACACTTTTCTGCTCTAAGGCCAACTCTAAAGAAGTTGTGGGCATTTTTACATCATTTTTGTAAATTTTGTATGGCAACCCCCTTAGGGCGTGGAGATAGAGGGTAAGTATATTCTAGAGATATGTTTGGAAGAGCAAACTAATGGGAGTCGGTCGTACACTTTATTGCTCTAAGAACGACTCTGAAGAAGTTGTGGGCATTTTCATATCATTTTTGTAAATTTTGTATGGCAACCCCCTTAGGGCGTGGAGATAGAGTGTAAGTATATTCTAGGAATACGTTTGGGTGGGAAAACTAATGGGGGTCGGTCGTACACTTTATTGCTCTAAGGCCAACTCTTTAGAAGTTGTGGGCATTTTATCATTTTTGTAAACTTTGTATGGCAACCCCCTTAGGACATGGAGATAGAGGGTAAGTATATTCTAGAAATATGTTTGGGAGGGAAAACTAATGGGGGTCTGTGATACATTTTTTTCCTCTACGGGCGACTCCGGGGAAGTTGTAGCGGTTTTTACCTTATTTTTTAAAATTTTGTATGGAAGCCATGTCAGGGGCTGGTGATAGAGAGTAAGTACGTTCCACAAAAATGTTTGGAGGGAAAAAATAATTTGGGTCGGTCTTACATTTTACCTTTGTAGGAGAACCCTGGAAGCCGTAGGAGCGATTTTAAAAATGTTTAAATTAAGCTTTGTATGGCAACCCTGTTATATGTATGAACACTTATACTAATAAAATTTTTGTTTTGGGTGTGTTTCAATAATATCAACATGACTGATTCTGTTTTTTTCTTTTTTTGTTGTTTTTATATTATTACATGTAAAAGTATGTTCTTTGTTGTTGTTGTAGACTCAAAAAACCGAGGTAGTCTTGGTTTTTTGCTTATATCTCGGTCATTTATCGGGCGATTTTGCTGAATTTCAATACCGATTTTCTCGCGACTATCTGTGACAGTTTGATACCACATTCGGGTCTATGCGATATCGGGGGGCTTCAGAAAGTTGATTTCAACCATAACACGGACAGACGGTCAGACGGACAGACGGACATCGCTAAATCGGCTTCCCTATCTATAAGGATCCAGAATATATATACTTTATGGGGTTCCAAATGGATAATAAAGGAATTACAAACGGAGTGACATACTTATATATACCCTTATCACTTATGTAAAGGGTATAATAATAAAATATCAAGGGGAATTCAAAAATTCGCCCTCTGCATTTTTTATACCCTTCACATAAGTGATAAGGGTATAAATAAGTTTGTCATTCCGTTTGTAATTCCTTTATTATCCATTTGGGACCCCATAAAGTATATATATTCTGGATCCTTATATATAGGGAAACCGATTTAGCGATGTCCATCTGTCCGTGGCATGGTTTCTGAAGCCCCCCGATATCGCATAGACCTGAATGTGGTATCCAACTCTCACAGATAGTCGCGAGAAAATCGGTTTTGAAATTCAGAAAAATCGCCCGATAAATAACCGAGATATAAGCAAAAAACCAAGACTACCTCGGTTTTTTGAGTCTACAACATTAACAAAGAACATACTTTTAGATGTAATAATAAAAAAAAAACAAAAAAAGAAAAAACAGAATCAGTCATGTCTATATTATTGAAACCCACCCAAAACAAAAATTTTATTAGTATTAGTGTTCATACATATAACAGCGTTGCCATACAAAGCTTAATTTAAACAATTTTAAAATCGCTCCTACGGCTTCCAGGGTTCTCCTACAAAGGTAAAATGTAAGACCAACCCGAATTATTTTTTCCATCCAAACATTTTTGTGGAACATACTTACCCTCTATCTCTAGTCCCTGACATGGTTGCCATACAAAATTTTAAGAAATAAGGTAAAAAACGCTATAACTTCCCCGGACTCGCCCGTAGAGTAAAAAAAAATTAACCACAGACCCCCATTAATTTCTTCTCTCAAACATATTCCTACAATATACTTACCCCCTATCTCCACGCCCTGAGGGGGTTGCCATACAAAATTTACAAAAATTATGTAAAAATGCCCACAACTTCTTCAGAGTTGGCCTTATAGCAATAAGGTGTACGACCGACCCCCATTAATTTCTTGTCCCAAACATATTCCTAGAATATATTTACCCCCTATCTCCACGCCCTGAGGGGGTTGCCATACAAAATTTACAAAAATTATTTAAAAATGCCCACAGCTTCGTCAGAGTTGTCCTTAGAGCAATAAAGTGTACCACCGACCCCCATTAATTTCTTCTCCCAAACATATTTTTAGAATATACTTACCCCCTATCACCAAGCCCTGAGGGGCGTGCCATACAAAATTTACAAAAATGATATGAAAATGCCCACAACTTCTTCAGAGTTGGCCTTAGAGCAATAAAGTGTACGACCGACCCCCATTAGTTTGCCCTCCCAAACATATTCCTAGAACATAATTACCTCCTATTTCCACGCCCTAAGGGGGTTGCCATACAAAATTTACAAAAATTATTTAAAAATGCCCACAGCTTCGTCAGAGTTGTCCTTAGAGCAATAAAGTGTACCACCGACCCCCATTAATTTCTTCTCCCAAACATATTTCTAGAATATAGTTACCCCCTATCTCCACGCCCTTAGGGGGTTGCCATACAAAATTTACAAAAATTATTTAAAAATGCCGACAGCTTCGTCAGAGTTGTCCTTAGAGCAATAAAGTGTACCACCGACCCCCATTGATTTCTTCTCCCAAACATATTTTTAGAATATACTTACCCCCTATCACCAAGCCCTGAGGGGTTGCCATACAAAATTTACAAAAATGATATGAAAATACCCACAACTTCTTCAGAGTTGGCCTTAGAGCAATAAAGTGTACGATCGACCCCTATTAGTTTCTTCTCCCAACCATATTCCTACAACATAATTATCTCCTATCTCCACGCCCTAAGGGGGTTGCCATACAAAATTTACAAAAATGATATGAAAATGCCCACAACTTCTTCAGAGTTGGCCTTTGAGCAATAAAGTGTACGACCGACCCCCATTAATTTCTTGTCCCAAACATATTCCTAGAATATACTTACCCCCTATCTCCACGCCCTGAGGGCGTTGCCATACAAAATTTACAAAAATTATTTAAAAATCCCCACAGCTTCGTCAGAGTTGTCCTTAGAGCAATAAAGTGTACCACCGACCCCCATTTATTTCTTCTCCCAAACATATTTCTAGAATATACTTACCCCCTATCTCCAGGCCCTGAGGGGCGTGCCACAGAGAAACAAGCCGATGTCAAATGATCGGCGGCGCAAGCTAAATCAGTCGGCGGCGGCGGCGCTTAGACAAAATTGACGGCGGCGGCTTAAATGTCGGCTCAAGTGTACTATTTCATACAATAGGAGCATTCCATGAAAAGAAGGAAGTCTGAACAATTTTACAAACATAAACTTTTTTTATATTTTTGCATCTACATAGAGAGATTAAGTTCTCATCTCAAAAAATTGACATACATCGTGACGAGTAGATCACTTTTTTCATAAATACCGTTATTTTTCTGAGAGTATAAAGAATCTAGCTTTTCTTTTTCATTTTACACCATTTTTTGAGAGGTCGCTTCTAATATTTTTTTTCACAATAGAACTAATATTCTTTTCTGTGTTCGAGGGAGTGGTGAGCAGTATTAAACTGTATAATATTAATTGTTGTAAAGTGCTTTGTTCCCGAGGAATTAATAACAATGCAAAGGTAAATTTCTATGTCCCACACGTGACGCCTTTTTCCTTTTTTTAATAATTACTGTAAGACAAGTCAGCTAAACAAATTGATTTTTGCCATTTAAAGCTAACTTTTGGTGGTCTAAAATCTGACTTAAAAAATTTTTACTTAAACACTTAGGAAATAGTTTTTCTTTCTTGATAAAAAGTGTCCCACACGTGACGCCTTTTTCCTTTTTTCAATAATAACTGTAAGACAAGTCAACTAAACAAATTGATTTTTGTCGTTTAAAGCTAACTTTTGGCGGTCTAAAATCTGACTTAAAAAATTTTTACTTAAACACTTAGGAAATAGTTTTTCTTTCTTGATAAAAAGTGTCTGTACGTGACGCCAAGAATTAAGATATCTGAAATTTTTCAATCTATGCCAAATACAAACCAGATGCCAGCTCAAGACGTCACCAAATTAAGCATCATCTTGATTTTTCAATTCATTTCTTATACCTTACTTGTGTTTTGTTCCCTATCTCTTATATGAAAAAAAATATTTACATTAAAGTTAACAACAACTGCATATGAATTCATTTGAATCGTATTGACATTTTTTCTAATTTCAGGCTTTACCCACACTTATAATAATTTGTTGTTCAGTTTCTTAACCGTTTTATTTGTTTAGATTTAGGGATCTTTGCTTGTTCCCAAAAGTTGATCATTCACAAAAAAATTTCTATAAATTTGTAAAAGCTAAATCATTTTAAATTGCACGGTATTCGCTAATTTACTGCCGCTGCATTTTCTGAGAAATTTCGACTTTGGTAGTCAAATTTTCAATAGTTTACAAGTATTTTTCTTACCTGCTGTTGCAGGTAATTATATCAGACAATATTTTGTGCTTTTGTATTTGAAATTATCCACAAAAAAAAAATACTTACAATTTTATTACAGCAACACTAGCTTGATTGACCAGGTTTTCCCTAGATGTTTGCGAATGAAAATTCCAGGTTAATAAATATTTTGTCCTTATTTTATTCCAAGAAAATAAATAATTTAAAATTATGAAATTTTTTATAAAAGAAAATTACTCTTAACTCATTGTTGTTGTTGACAATACATCATCACAGTAATTTTTTTATCGGCCACACATCATGAGAGTATATAAGTTGCATCAACAACAATGCATCACACCACTCGTTATTCTTAACTACACTACATTGCATCACACGAATTGTGTCAGCTACTCAACATTACAGTACTTAAACAGTTTAGTCGCACAGCAGCACAACAATTAGAAAATCATCCCGGTCTTGAATTAGCTCTCTACAAATTGTATTTATTATTTACTGCACTACATTTATGACTCGCCCAAGTATGACTGATCAGAAACCTTCCACCAGTTCTGGACGTATGCGAAAACTTCGCGAAAAGCGTAAGGAAGATGATCCAAACTTTAGCTTTTAACTTTTTAACTTTTTTAGAAACTGGAATTCTATTCATATTCCTTATTGTTTAGACCGAACTAAATCACATACAACTCTATCGCCCATGTTCTGACTCTCACGCGATTGTCAAATCACATGCGATTTGTAAATCGCAAAAAATTTTTTTGCATGTTCTGTAGTTCACGCGTTTTTTTTTGCGTTTTGTTTTTTTTCGATGATGTATTCGAAAATAAAAACATGTTTCTTTTAAAAATTCAAAACAAAAAACCAAGGAATATATAAAAAATTTTACCTATTTCTGCAACAACATTTTTTCTTTCTTGTTTTCCAATAAAGTTCATATGTACATAAAAAAAGTAAGCAACTGAAAAATGAAGATGTACATAACTAACAGTTTTTTAAAATTTAATTTTTATTGAGACTGTTTACAAAAAATAAAACAAATTGTGAAAATTATAACAAAAACCCCATATATTATAATTATGCATAGTTTGATTGGCTGTTTTTAACCTAGTTTGGGCAAAAAACATCGGTTCACCTCATCTACCTCTTGCGATTTGAAGTCGCAAACTTTCTTGCGATTGTGAACTTCAGAACACCTGTTATGCGATTTCAAATCGCATCGCCAATATTTTGCGAAATGCGATTGTCAGAACATGGGCGTATGTTCTCTTATTCTCATTCTATTTGCATTTATCACTAGTTACTTCTATTATTTATTTTTATTTTCATTTTTGCTTTTTGGCCATCCATTGGATGACACTAAATTTATTTAATTTTTAAATATTTTTATTTATCATTCTGTTATTCGATTGCTTTCGATAATTTTTCTATTCATAATTTTACATTGAGCCTTGTGTTTGTAATACATTTATGGTTATTTATTTGAACTTTTTCTATATATCTTATAATTATGTCTTTTTATTCGGCTTAAGTTCATTATTAAAAATGTGAAACTAGACGCTTCACTTTTTAATAATATAAGCTAACGGCACTTTTATCTAGAAAAATTTACATATGTGCAAACATTAATATTATTTTTACATTCTGTACCTATTTAACTCATATATGTAAGAAAAAAGCATTGCCACCTTACATACAATGTAGCAGCGGAGCTGATTTACTCGGCGGCTATGCTTGCGCCGGCTCAGCTTTTGAGCCAATATAAATCGGCGGCGGCGCGGCTATCGAAAATACACCGGCGGCGGCTAGAAGCCGGCTCTGAGCCGATCGGCTTGTTTCTCTGGCGTGCCATACAAAATTTACATAAATGATATGAAAATGCCCACAACTTCTTCAGAGTTGGCCTTAGAGCAATAAAGTGTACGACCGACCCCCATTAGTTTGCCCTCCCAAACATATTCCTAGAACATACTTACCCCCTATCTGCACGCCCTGAGGGGGTTGCCATACAAAATTTACAAAAATGATGTAAAAATGCCCACAACGTCGTCAGAGTTGGCCCTAGAGCAATAAAGTGTACCACCTACCCCCATTAATTTCTTCTCCTAAACATATTCCTAGAATATACTTTCCCCCTATCTTAACGCCCGAAGGGGGTTGCCATACAAAATTTACAAAAATGATGTAAAAAAGCCCAAAACTTCTTCAGAGTTGGCCTTAGAGCAATAAAGTGTACGACCGACCCCCATTAGTTTGCCCTCCCAAACATATTCCTAGAATATACTTACCCCCTATCTCCACTCCCTGAGGGGGTTGCCATACAAAATTTACAAAAATGATATGAAAATGCCAACAACTTCTTCAGAGTTGGCCTTAGAGCAATAAAGGGTACAACCGACCCCCATTAGTTTGCCCTCCCAAACATGTTTCTAGAATATACTTACCCCCTATCTCCACGCCCTAACGGGGTTGCCATACAAAATTTACAAAAATGATATGAAAATGCCCCCAACTTCTGCAGAATTTTCCTTAGAGCAATAAAGTGTACGACCGACCCCCATTAGTTTGCCCTCCAAAACATATTCCTAGAATATACTTACCCCATATCTCCACCCTCTAAGTGGGTTGCCATAAAAAATTTGTAAAAATTAGGATAAAAACCCCTACAACTTCCCCGTCACGCGTGGAGCGTTAAAAAATGACACCGCCCCCAATTTAAAAAATAGAAATATTTCATAAGTAAAAAAATGGTTACAAAGAAAAAAAAGTTTGGGATTGCGAAAGGTCAATGTGAAGGGCATATAAGATTCGGCACAGCCGAATATAGCGCTCTTATTTGTTTTGTATACCCTTTACAAAGTGATAAGGGTATATATCAGTTTGTCATTCCGTTTGTAATTTCTTTATTATCCGTTTGCGACCCCATAAAGTATATATATTCTGGATTCTTATAAATAGGGAAGTTGCTATAGCCATGTCCGTCTGTTGAAATCAAGTTTCCGACCAGTTGTTGGTGTTAAACTATCGCTATTTAAAATTAGCAAAATCGGTTGACTATTTGCCGAGATATAAACGAAAAATCAAAATAACCCATTTTTTAGGACAAAATCCGTGCATATATCCCTATAAATGTATCTCAGTATATATAGTCACTCTTGCCACAAAACTTGGCACGGATACCCTGAAAATAGGAACCTAAATAAGTTAATATTTTTTTCAGATAGGATCACGGGAAGTGGTATTTCCCCTACAATTGCACAAATTTTGTGAAATATTTCATGCGCTAAATCGTAGAAACTATAACAGCTATCGACTTCAAATGTTTCACAAAAAGTAATTGGACAACAAGACCTACGCTTAAGGGAAAAATTTTTTATGTCGGGGCAGAAGAAGGGGTAGCCCCCATACGAATTAACAATTTTTAAGAAACTTTCGATGCGCTCTATTTTAGAAACTATCGACTTCTAGTGTTCAACGAAAAGTAATTATATGATAAGACCTACATTTCGGGAAAAAAATTTGGTTAGTGGCAGGAGAAGGGGTAGCTCCCATACAAATTAGCAATTCTAATGAAATTTTCCGTACGCTATATCTCGGAAACTATAACAGCTATCGACTTCTAGAAAAGTTGGAGAGGAGCAGGGGGACTAGAACATCCCATAAAAATTAACAACTTTTATTAACCTTTTAATCCGAATAATGTCAAAAACTTTTATAACTCTCGACCTCAAACCTTCTTCATCTATTTATATTATTTATACTGACGTTAAAATTTTGTAAAGTTTTCTACGGGCTTTAAAGCTTATATTATTTGGAGTACAAAATAACTCGGCTGGGTATATTAAAACACCAATGTGAGGGGTATGTAAGATTCGGCACAGCCAAATATAGCGATCTTACTTGTTGTGTTTTATGGTGTGAATTTCATAATAATTTTAATTTTTACACAAAATTAAATTTTTTTGACATTCACATTTCCAAATATCCGCTGAGCTCTCTATATTACCTGAATGAGTGAGCCCTGGAAAGAACGTGCCTTGCTAAGGCGAATACATGAATGAATACGAAGACAAAGTTTCCATTCTGTTTTTTTTTTGCATGACAAAAAAAAATGTATTTTGACATCATAAGTATTTGAAATACAAAATACTTCAATGTTAGGTATTTAAAATACAAAATACATTCAAAGGTGGTATTTCAAATACAAATACAAAATACGTATTTGTATTTCAAATACGTATTTCAAATACAAGTATTTGAAATACTGCCCAGCCCTGCTTGTGTATTATTACACTAGCACGTGACCCTCTACTTCGTATAAGCGCAGTTTTAAAAATTTATTAAGTGAAGGTGATGTTTTGTGCCTTTATTTCTTAAACTATTACCTACAAAACGCAATTTAAATGAAGTTTCCACCTTTATTGGTTAAGAAATTACAAAAAGTACCTAAAAAGTACCAAAATGTAATTTGTACCCTTTTTCTATCCCCTAGGGTCTTAAGTTTTTGAAAAGTATAAAAAAATTTTCATATTTTGTCAAGACTTGTCGAACGCAGTTTAAATTATGTTTCTATATTTATTCGTTCAGATGCTACAAAAAGTACGTAAAAAGTACCACTTTACACATTTGTACTCTTTTGTCTGCCCACAGGGTCTAGATTTTTTAAAAAGTTTAAAAAATATATTTATATTTTGTTCTGACCTGTCGAACGCAAATTAAACTATGTTTTTACCTTTATTAGTTAAAAAGTTACAAAAAGTACCTAAAAATTACAAATATGTAATTTGTACCCTTTTTTGTGCCTAAGGGTCCAAAATTTTTAAAAAGTGTCAAAAACGTATTCTTATTATGTCGATACCTGTCGAACGCAATTTATATTACGTATTTATCTCTATTGGTTCAAAAGTTACAAAAAGTACCAATATAGAATTTCTATCCATTTTTGAACCCTTTTTTACCCCTCAACGTCCAAATTTCAAAAAAGTCGAAAAGCCGTATTCATATTTTTTTTAGTATTTGTCGATTGCATTTTGAACTATGTCTGTACCTTTACTCGTTTAGAAGTTACAAAGTGGACCTAGGCACTATCAAAATTTAGTTTTAACCCTTTTTTAGCCTTAAAGGTCTAAAATTTTGAAAAAATGCCAGACACTGGTCTGCTTATTTTTTGAGTAAAATACGATCCTTTTTAAATTTTGTTTTTATCATTCGTAGTTTAGGAGATATTAACTTTCGGATATTTCCATATTTGGCCCATTTTAAGCCCCTTCGGGTCCGAATTTCCCAAAATCCCGTCTTAGTAGATCTAGACATAAGGAAAGGTACCCACAGTCCAAATTTCAGGTATCTAGCTCTGCGCGTTTGGGCTGTGCGATGATGAATCAGTCAGTCGGTAACGTTATTCCTTTATATATATAGATTACATCCTTAGAGATAAAAAACCAGTGGGTAGGTAAAATGTAAAAGTTGTCTGTCTGTCCGTGTTTCAACAAAATTTAGAAAACGATATTTCGATATTTGAAGAACAGACAGACAACATGTCCAAAGTAAATTATTAAACAGTGCATTTAATTTTTTATAATATTAAAACTAATAAAAATCAAATTTATTTTTTGCAATTCCCTATTTGGCTCTCTTTGACAAGTTCAAATTTATTACTTTTTTTGTGTCTACGTACCAAAATTATTTTTTAATGAATGTTTTCTTTTTGATACATTCCTTATTTTTAATTTGTTGTTATCAAGCTTTTTTGTGTTGTTGAATTGTTGATCTGTTTTTGTTTTTATTGGTTGCAAAAACATTATTAAAAGTTTAATGAACGCTTTAAAAAAGAGTGCAAACTTTTTTTAACGACTTTTTTTTCCTAAAACGACTATTTGTGCCATTTTTTTTAAATTCTCTACGGTCACACTGCTTGCAGCACGTCAGAAACAACTTATTATGTATTTAATTTCGTAAAAAAATTAAACAGTGACTCACTTTGGAGGTTTTTACATTGCGCGGATTATTTTATATGACATATACAAACTTTAAATTATAGCTTTAATACGTTTATTGGTATACGAGTATATTTTTTAAGCAGTTATATCTAGAGGCTACGAATCCTTGATTAAACATGATATGATGAGGTTGGAACTGGTGCTATTTGGATATTACATGGGTATAGATTATTTTAGCAAACATCTTCAGGTTGTAAAAAGGTGTAAAAGTATCACACAATTAACTCTTTTCTATTCCCTTCTAGCCGAACTGCTTTATTCTTAAGCTTTAAATCGTTTATCTTTAAAAAATATCTCTGGAATACTAAATTTTACTTAAGCTGAAAGTAAAGTTGGTCGGAACTAGGGTTATACTTCTTAAACAACCCAAAGACAATAAACGATTTGCAATATACATATATCAGATAATTAAAACTTTTCGGAGTTTAGGGAATTGTATGTTAACTTTTGCAAGTGCATAAAAAAAAAATAGTTTTACTTACTTTTGCAGCTGTTTTGTTCTGTAACTACTTAAAATTTAACTATAAAACGTACATAATTTTGCCTTTTTCGGAGTTTAGGGAATTGTATGTTAAAAGTGCTTAAAAATTATTTTACTTACTTTTATAACTGTTTTGTTCTGTAACTACTTAAAATTTAACTACAAAACGTACATAATTTTTTCCAGAAGCCCTAAAAGGAATCCAGTATAACCTTGGATTCAATTACCATAAAAAATATAGTGGGGAGCAGAAATAAGTTTAATCATGACTTGAATGGAGAAATTGAGAATCAAGACGGTTTCAAGTTTGAAAAAGTTTTGAGTGTGTTGTAACTTGAAACGCAAAACTTGAACCTGTGAGTGCTTAGTAATGGAAGAAATTGAAGTTTTGAACTGCAAGATAAACTGCGTTTACGAAGACAGCATAACTTTATATATGTATACTAAACTAAGAAAGTTTTAAGAAGCTTAATATTCCCTTAAATTGAAAAGCAAAAGGATGTTAGGTAACATTTTAGAGATTGAATTTAATTGTAGGCAGTTTTTTGGAATTTTCTGTAAAATTTTAACAAGTTAAGACGGAGACTTAATTTAACTTGGTTCTGTAATTCTTAAAAGATATGATTTTTTTTAAATTTTTATCAAATTCAAAAAAATAAGCGTATAAATTGTGATTATTTTTGCTTCCTTTTTTTTAAATATTTTTCGAACTTTTACATAAGCTTTAAAAGGTTTATATAAATTTCTACATTTATTTAAAAACACATCCAAAAGTTAAATGCTAAATGCTAAACTATGTGGACAAGTATGTTTTTAAATATCCAAATCCGCTCTCTCAAAACATATTGCCACATGGTGGACACGCTCGTTTGAAGAAAAAGATGAAACCATTGGAACTAATTAACTTTATTTATTATTATTTTTATTATGAGAACTTAAATTTAAGTCTGGTACTGCCTGGACTATTATCAATTACTTAGTTTTAAAATTTGAATAATTATTTATAGATCGCATTAGCGAAGATTCAACAATAAAAGAAATATTATTACAAGGATAATGGTGAAAATTACAAAGAAAGGCTTAAAATGCACTTAATAGGAAATTAGTGGAAAAATTTTGAGACGATTAAAAAATTTGTTTAAACATGCTTAGCCAAGCACACTTATTTTTTTATGAAATAACATTTGTTATTTAATTGTAAAAAAACAGTTTGGAAAAAAAATAATTCTTTTTAACAAGGCAGAAAGTAACCCCTTGATAATTTTTTATTTGTTTAAGGCAATATTACCAAGAAAAGTTATGACCTGATAAAAATTTTGCCTTTTTCAGAAAAGAAAAAGAGAAGAGGGCAACTAAAACAAATTACAAAAAAACTGAATGCAGACTTGAATTCAGTGCCCAAAATAACCTTAGAAACAACTGTCAATTGCTTTAATTTAAAGTTTTCCTAATTTGTAATCTTGTGTAATCAGTGCTTATTTCCTTCCCTTAATCTATTATTGAAAGCTTATTTAGCGCATTTGTAATACCAAAGGCAAAAAAATTATTAATAAATAGTTTTGTAACTTATTCTAATTTTTTTATTCTTAAAAATATTTGTATTTAATAAACATAATAAATAAAATTGTACATAAAAAATTATTTAATTTGGTATTTTTTTATTATTCCTATTTTTAGGACTGGCTATGGGGCACTAAATCCTTAACAACTCTGGCTTCCAGTCAGCTTGTAAGCAGTAAAAATCTGCACAAATTATTTATTACATTTCTCTTTGAGAATATGTTTTTTTTAAAGTTCGAACTATTGAAAACTGAAAAGTTAAAAATGTTTGATAAATACCGATAAATTTTTTATCATTATTCACAACAAGCATCGCTCTTTAGTTTCGATACTAATACATACATATATATTTACCTTAAAAAAAAAACTAGAAAATTAATTAAATAGAAGAACATAAAAAGCCGTATGAAAAATATATATAAAAAACAATAATTTATGAATAAATTAGCTGTTAATTATTCTAACAAGTAATAGAAGCGTGTTTAATTTTGAATAGTCAACATTAATACATAGAGAACAATGGTAAGTCATTAACAAAATTTAACAGACTAAAATTTCTTACAATTTTTTTTGTTAAGTCAATTTTATATGAATGTATTTTAAAAACTCCCCATAAGTTTTTACATATTTAAAAAAATTAAATTTACAATTCCTGCTAACAAACATTTTTTTCTGTGTAAGTTATTGCAACATTTGGCGAATTCACAAGGTACGATACGATAGCATATTGTATTATTGTCATATAATTTCACAATAGCATAAAAATTTTGTTGTTGCTTTTCATACGAAACTTGTTGTGAAACAATACAACTTTGTTTGATATGTTTTTTGTGATGTCATATTATATACAAAGTCATCAGAGCTGTAAATGATTGCAATCGATTTAATTGCAATCACATGATTTCGCTTTAATGATTGCTAATTTTTTGATTGCATTCAAAATCGTAAATTGATTTCATGATTTCAATTTGAAATCATGAAATCAATATGATAAAAACGATTGAATCAATTTTTTGAAATCAATTTATATATAAATTGATTGCAATCAAATTTGATTGCAATCGATTTGATTGCAATTACTTTAATTGCAATCAAATCCAGTAATTGCAATCAAATTTTTGTTGAAATCATGTGATTTCAACAAGTTCCCTTGAAATCATGTGATTTCAATAAATTCCCTTGAAATCACAACTATACGAATGAAAGCGTCGTGGATCGCTTTCAGATAGCAACTTTCAAAAGTTACTTTTACTAAAAGCCAATAGAGAGCTTTCTAATGTAAAAAATGCTCAAAGTAATGAAATGTAAATTATTTCATTGGACTTTTACTATAGTTGTGATTTCAAGGGAAATTATTGAAATCACATGATTTCAAGGGAACTTGTTGAAATCACATGATTTCAACAAAAATTTGATTGCAATCGGAATGATTGCAATTAAATTAATTGCATTCAATGATTTCTAAAAAAAATGATTTCAAAATGATTGCAATCAAAAAATATTGCAATTTTGACAAGATTTCATTTTGAAATCTGAAATCATTTAGAAATCAAAGAATGAAATCAGTTTGGTTGAAATCACTTTGATTTCAATGTCAATTGATTGCAGCTTTTTACAGCTCTGAAAGTCATGCGCTAAACGCCTAAAAGGAAACGGCGAGTTTTTTAATTAAATTTTAAGAGCCGCTAGCACTTGCATCCGTTAAAAATGTCTATACTTAAAACTAAGGCAAAGCCGCCAAAGAAGATTCCTTAAGCCGCCTCCGCCGGCAAAATAGCCAGCACTGCTCTCTGACACATCAGCTGTTTTTTGTTTACTTAAAAAATAACAAAATTCTTGTGATTTTTTATTAAAACTTTGCTTATTTTAATGGATTTTAGAGATTCTAACCAGGTTAGATATAGACCATTTTGTGTTTTCATGGGTCTAATTTCTACAAACTATTAAGTTAAGCCAAGAGCAGCACCAGATTTATGTACATACATATGTGTTTGTTTTTCTTATCGTTTGGTCGTATCAGCTGATTTAGATTTTAAATACGACACCTACAAATATACGAAGAGTTGTTCACAACGGTCATATTTTTTGGTTCTATTATTTTACAATATATGATTTCACAACACCTTGTGAATTCACCAATTATAAAAAGAATGTGTTAAAAAGAAAATCGAAAAAAATCAACACTGAAAAAAAATTCGGCTCTCATTTCGATTGTTCTCGCGAAATTAAAATAAAGGTTGAGAATATATTTAAAATTTTAAATATTTTGTTTTCGTTTTATTTATTAGTTGAACTATTTGTTTTAAGACAATTTTTATTTTCTTTATCAGGCTCAAGTTCAATACTATACTAAATTCTCATTTATTTTCAAATGAAGAAATTAATAGTTTTTACTTTTTACTACTTTATTAGCGTTAGTTAAGAAAGGAAAATTTTATTGAAAAAAACAAGATTTTTACCGATACTAGCCGAGTAGACGTCAAGGGGTTTAACGTGAACACCTACCCGGAGGGCAATAATTCACGGCGCTCTTCGCACAGAGTGGAGTCAATGCGTCCACTAACGCCCCCATCGATAACACTTCACCACTGCGAAGCGGAATCCATGGGTACCAATTTAGAGCCATGCATTTGGGCATGACTCTTCCCCTTGGTGAGGAGCGGAGCCCATCTAAAACTCCTTCCGATCTATGGGTCTCGGCACCCGGTTGCAATGCAACTCCACATCGAGCCGAAACTCTCCCCGCGATTTGGGTCCAAACCACAACCACCACGTTGCTCCCAACAGGGGCCTCAACCATTGCCAGGCTAGAACCGAAGTCCCAGGGGCTCCTGACACCCGTGGTACCAGATTTAGAATGACAAGCTTCTGGTCAGGCCTCGTAGCCAAGGTCAAGCCAAGGCTACTTCCAGTTGAACTCCAAACAGTTCAGGGACTGGTAACCCCTCGTGGCCGAGGCCACTTCCAGTTTCGACCACCGTCAGGGACTGGTTACCCCACGCCACCAAAGTAGCATCACCTCTGCCCACAGACAGAAAGTTGACACTCCCCAGCAGCTCCCAGTTTCGACCACTGTCAGGGACTGGTCACCCCACGCCACCAAAGTAACATCACCTCTGCCTACAGACAGAAAGTTGACATTCCCCAGCAGCTTCCAGTTTTGACCACTGTCAGGGACTGGTCACCCCACGCCACCAGAGTAACATCACCTCTGCCTACAGACAGAAGGTTGACGTTCCTACGCAGCTTCCAGTTTCGACCACTGTCAGGGACTGGTCACCCCACGCTACCAGAGTAACATCACCTCTGCCTACAGACAGAAAGTTGACATTCCCCAGCAGCTTCCAGTTTCGACCACTGTCAGGGACTGGTCACCCCACGCCACAAAAGGAACATCACCCCAGCAGCTTCCAGTTTCGACCACTGTCAGGGACTGGTAGCCCTACACCACACACAACCACCAGCACAACCACAATACGCAGCTAAACTATACATACGTAACATTCAACCAATCACTTCACCCTCCATCAAGCACCTATCTTCTCCTACGCCTCCTAGCAAACACCTCATTCGCAAACGCATTCAAACTCTCCAAACTCTCCCCTGTAGCAAGGGCACCACTCACATCATAAACCCCATCCACCTCCACAATTCCCATCCGCGCCAAGTTCCTAATATCCGCATAAAACGGGCATTCACACAACACATGCAACCAATTCTCGCATTCGACACCACAATCACACCTACTTGTCTCACTCAAACCCCTCCGAAACAAAAATTAATTAAGAGAACCGTGCCCCGTCAGGAGAAAACCCAAGGCAAGGCCAAAGGCAAGACCCGGACCCCTATCAACAAAACGAACATCCGACACAAATCCATACGTCACCCGACCCTTATCACTCTCATCCCATCTAACCTGCCACCTGCTACAAACACACTCATTCAAAAGCACCTTCCTCTCAGCAATACTCATTCGCTCCATCCCATTGCATTCGACCCACTCACCCTCAAGCAGAGGCAAACCTCTCTTCAATCTGAACAAAACATCCCTACGCACAACCTCTAGATCCAAGGGCGGCTTACCAACCAACACCTGCAACGCCTCCGTAGAGACCGTACGACACACCGGAACACACGCCAACAACATAATTCTCTGACAGGACAACAACTTCCGCCGACCCACAACAGACCTAACCGACCTACACCACACTGGCACACCATACAACGCACACGCAACAAACAGTCCGTCATACATAATGCCAACAGCACGCCTGCTGAGGCCCCAATCACTCCTTAAAACACGCCTAACTCTGCCAACCACACCAACCAACTTCGCACGCACTCGATCCAGATGCACTCCAAAATTCATTCTCTCTCTCATTGATACCCCCAGATACTTAACCTCAGATGCATATCTAACAGACACACCATTCACTCTCACCAGTGGAGGCCGATTTCGCGACAACCTGCCCTTCAGCAGCATTGCCGCCGACTTTTCCACTGCCACACTCACTCCGACTCGTTCACTCCATTCCCCTACAACGCGCAAAACCTCTCCACCACGACACTCAATCTCAGAGCGAGACTGCCCCTCAACCATCACAAGCAAATCGTCAGCATACGCACAAACCTTCCCAGACACTCCCAGCCGCACTAACAGCGGATCCATCATTAAGTCCCAAATAAATGGGCCCAAGATAGAGCCCTGTGGACATCCACGAACCACATTCACACTAACACTCTCATTCACCCCAACAATACAGGCCCGCCTCTCAGCGAAATAGCTCTCCCACAAGCGAATATCCACACATCCCACCTCACGCAACCTAGCTAACACACTCGTCCAAGATAAATAATCAAAAGCACCCTTAAAATCTACGAACAGACCCAAGACATACTTTGCCCCACTCCGCTCGACACAATCATTCACATACATCCATGCATCCTCAACACTCTTCCCCTTCCTAAAACAAACTGCCATTCACACGGAACCTCATTCATAACCTCCTTAAGTCTATCAATCATAATCCTCTCAAGCAACTTCCCAAACACCGGCAAAAGACTTATACCCCTATATGAACGCGGATTACTCCTAACCCTATCCAGACTCTTCAGCAAAACAATCACCCTCGCCAACTTCCACTCCCTAGGAAAACATCCCTCACTCACACACTTTGAGTACATAGCCACCAGGTACTCAGGTATAACTCGATAAATGTTTTTACACATTTCGCCAGTTATCCCATCCATACCCGGAGACTTTCTACTCCTTAGCATCATCACACAATCCGCAACCATACTCTCCTCCAAAGCAGGAGGATCAGACACATCCACACTGACCGGGGGGCCTAGACCCCCATCCCTAGGAAAGAACTCACCAAGCAACACATTCACACACTCCCTCCAAGACGTAAGCACCTCCCCAGCAACCTGCAGCCCACACACATCCACATGTCTATCCTTCCCTCTACATATCCTATACACTCGACCCCAGGGGTCATCCCTATTCTCATCCACAAAACTCCTCCACTCCGCCTCCTTCACCCTAACTACCATCGCCTTATACAATCGCAGCCTAGACCTATAAGCCAAACTCCTGTCACCCACATCAGCACTTCCAGTCGCTCTCGCCCTCTGATAACGCCTCCTCAGACCCCTCAGCACCCTCCTCTCCGCAGCCAGCTCACTCGTCCACCATCGCACACCACGTGCATTCCGCCTCCTGGCCCTACCCATAAAAGCATCATTCACTCTACCAACCCATTCACCTATACATGCATTCTGACCATCAACATCCATATCACGAAACTGCTCAACGGGAACAGACACCGCCATCTCCCTCAGACACTCACCATACAACCGCCAATCCACCTCACGCATACGCCATCGCCTAATATCAATTTCACTCCTAGCCACCTGACGAAAACTAAACTCTGTCATCAAAATATTGTGATCACTCACGCCCCTATCACTCACACTCCATTCAAAGCCAAATGCCGCCCTGGCAGCACCATTCGCCAATGTCACATCGATGTCACTCCTACCAACAGGGCCATCAAAAGTATACAACTCACTCGCAACATTCAAAACAGAGACATCCCCAGCCAATATCCACTCACTCAACACAACACCCCTACTATGGGCCAAGTGCCCAGACGACACCTTACTATACCACAAGGGCGAAACAGCATTCGCATCCATCCCGATAACAAGCGGAGTATCCCCCGCCATGGTCAACAATCCCTCCACATACGCCAGGTAAGGACCCAAGGGATCCCTACCCCTACAATACACACTCGCCAACAGCATCCGACCAAATCTACCCTCCACAGAGACACACACTCCCCATCGCGTAGCACTCACCAACATACACTCCACATCCACATCATTCACAACCACAGCAGCATTTGCCCCAATATCAGTAAATACCCGCATGAATGCAGGTAGGCCCCCAACACAACCATTGGTTGCATAGGGTTCCTGTATTAAGGCAAACCCACTGCCAGACTCACACATAAGCTGACCCAACTCACACACAACCGCATACGCTCTTTGACAATTGTACTGCACAATTCGTCCAGCCATTCTAATGCCTAGCGTTCGCCCGAGAAACCAGCGCACTGTACACCGGGCAGGCTGCTGACATCATGAGATGCCCAGCCGGCCTTCCCTTGAAAGCACAATTCCTGCAGGAAAGTGCGTTTACACACTTACCTGCATGATGCCCTTGCTCCCCGCACCGACGACAGACATCCTCTTTCACCCGACACTCACTCCTTCTGTGGTCAAAACTCAAACACCTAAAACATCCAATGAACGGCTCATAAGCACGCACGTGAAAGTAAAACCATTTGATGTAACAGCGCCCGACATTAAGCAAACTGGCCATAGAAGCTGCACCACCTTCCAAAATAACGTTCACTGATCCACCAGAGTCAGGTCCCCACGGCGGACTCACCAGCCGAACCTCCTTCAAAAATGCATCCCGTGTCATCACCTCCTTCAGGTTCATCTCGTAGATATCCCTCATGAATTCATCAGGGGTAATCTCCGAGTGAACCCTCTGGACCACAACCCGGGTGCCCCTTTTAGCGTTCACACTCACATCCAATCCAACTTCACCAAACTTTTCATTCACCACCAACTTATCTCTCTCAGCAACGGAAGGGGTCCTAATCACCGCACCTCCACCCTTTATCGGCCTAACCTCATGCACACGTACTCCCAGAGCAGGCCCAACCTTCTCCACCACCTTAGCAACAACATCCTCGGAGGTTGCCGAAGCATCCTTGCTGCGCACAACCACCGACCATGTTTCCACCGGCTTTGGAGCCACCTCCGGTTGAGTCATCACAACCGCCGGAGCCTCAGCTGCACCCACCCCTCTCCCAACCACTTTCATACTCTCATGCACCTCTAACTTCCCCTTCATTCGCTCACACTCCATCATACACTTCATCACCAACTCCTCATACTGCCCTACTTGAAGCACCACATCCCTCATCACATCCTTCGGCATACCGCTCCCCAACAAGATATCCAGTAATCCAGAAGTCACTTCCTTCAATGCCGCAATAGTCACTCCCCCAGACGATCCCCCGCACTCGCACCAACATCACCCGCATTTTTCACCCTACGACTACGCCTCTCCTTCCGTACCGACTTCACCGATGCCACATCCGAATCACCTGTAGATCGCACAACCTCAGATCGAGACCGATCCCTACGCCTGACCTTCACGTACCTTCCACCATCCCCTACTTCCACACCCTCACCGGCCCTCAACAAGGGCTTGGGACCGACCCTCGGAACCTTCTCCATCAGCTCACAGTCACTGAGCTCACCACCGCTGCCCCCTTTATGGGGTCTCCTACCAGGTACCATCGCCAACCACACTTAGCAACCTCACAAATCAGTAAAAACCGAAGAAAACACAAAAATCTACAAAAATGCAAAAATATGCCAAAAAATAAGCAAATCGAAACACGGCAACCCTGAAAAATTTTCCGGACAATGGCAACCACACTACAAAAACTTTCCAAAAATGTTTGCACTATGGCAACCCTGGTCAAAATTTTTCGCACTATGGCAACCCTGGCACTTCACCCTACCGACCTAGTCACCTATGGACCTACGATAACTAAGTTATCACCAAAAACAACACCTACACACGTAGCAACCAAGTTGCACGCAACTGACACCAGTGTGAATCAGCCCACACAAAAAGCAAACCAATACCAGTGTGAAACACACCGAAACGCCGCCACCAAAACAATCAACGCCCGAACGCTAACAACGGCCCAGAAATATGACAAATTCCCGAATTTTAAAATGCAAATATCCGTGGCATCCGCCAACCGATCACAAAAATACGCACACCCCCGTAATCAGGAGAACAACTAGATTCGATTTATACCAAAAACTAAACTTCCGTCCGTCCAATTACGCCAAACCGAGTTAGACAAAAAGCTACAACAACCACAAGGAAAAACAACACTCAGCAGACAGCCGGCAATTGCCAAAACTCCAAACACAAATATCTCCGGCACCCGGAAGCGGATCGCAAAGATACGCACACCCCCGTAATCAGGAGGAGACCCGGAACCGATTTCTACCAAAAACAAAACTTCCCCGCGTCAATCTACACCAAACTGAATAACACAAAAAACACAATAATAAACACAAAAGGCCGTACACAAAAGACAGCCAGCTAGCAGCCAAAAATACAAAACACTGTATTTTCGAAAATAACACACGAATATCAACAAATCGTATACCAAAATGATCAGCGGAACCTAAGGAACACACTTTAACACAATTTAGCACCAAAATATTCACCTGAACTTATTTTTCAACACAAATAAATCACACTGAAAAATCCACTACTTTAGCTTTTCAACGCCGTCAAAAAGTAGTTAAGAAAGGAAAATTTTATTGAAAAAAACAGGATTTTTACCGATACTAGCCGAGTAAAATGCATTTTCGAAAAACAGCTACGATTTTCATCATCAGTACTCTTTGTTCGGTTGTTAGTTATTAATTTGGTTGTAAAACATCAGCCATTTAACCCACTGATCCATGTGGCGAGGTGAGTCTTAACTAACGCTAATAAAGTAGTAAAAAGTAAAAACTATTAATTTCTTCATTTGAAAATAAATGAGAATTTAGTATAGTATTGAACTTGAGCCTGATAAAGAAAATAAAAATTGTCTTAAAACAAATAGTTCAACTAATAAATAAAACGAAAACACATAAAGCACACATGGCACGGTGATATATATATAACAATTTCAAAAATTGTACATATAAAAAAATATGGTAGCCTTCTAATACCATCTGATAGATGGTTAAGGCTACGCTACGCTCTAACTTAGTGTTAAAACTTAGATAGAGATGGCGTTAGTAATAAGAAATGGGAAAAAAGAAAAAGCTTTGGTTTAGTTGGTTTAAGTGGAAAAAACTTCGTGCCGACTCACCTCGCCACATGGATCAGTGGGTTAAATGGCTGATGTTTTACAACCAAATTAATAACTAACAACCGAACAAAGAGTACTGATGATGAAAATCGTAGCTGTTTTTCGAAAATGCATTCTACTCGGCTAGTATCGGTAAAAATCTTGTTTTTTTCAATAAAATTTGAACCAATTAGCCTGATAAAATATAAAAGGAAATATTAATTTCTTCATTTGAAAATAAATGAGAATTTAGTATAGTATTGAACTTGAGCCTGATAAAGAAAATAAAAATTATTTTATATATTGTTTTTTTTTCTCCTCGTGCGAGAGTATATATTTATTTATTTTTCTCTTTTTAAAAGTTGTCTTCGCGAAGTTTTAAATTAAAATAATTTTTTAAATTAAAGTACAATTGCGTAATATAAAAGCAACGTTGGTATATTTCTGTTCATATATTTTAACATCCCATAAATTTTCCCATTTTTCTACTTGGACTAAGTGATGTTGCAATTGGTTCAAAGCTGTTGTAAATAATTTTGTGCAGGCATGACACACCGGTCTATAATCATTTGTTTCCATAAATTTGAAGAAAAATGTAAGAGTCAATATACACGTTGAAGCATAGGAAAAGTTAAAAAATATATGTTTCAATTTTCTGACCACGCCCACCACCGATTGCCCCTAAAACACCACTAAAGCACCACATTTGTCCTATAAAGTTACGTATATTTTTCTTAAAAAGAACCATTTAATAATTCAGAATAAAAGATATAATGATGGGGGCTTTTTCCAATTAGTTTCACATTAAGACTCTCAGGCAGCGCTGTCAACTTTTTGAGATGAAAGCGCGCTGTTCACCTTATTTAAGCGCGCCAAAAAGCGCCAAAAAATTTCTTTGCAAGCCATTCAAAGCGAAAACACCCTAAATTTAAAGCGCTAAAATTGCAAAACCAATATGCACGTATAATTTTTTGTCTAAAATCATATTTTTTTTTCAAAAGTATGTAGTAAGCTGCACCAATATACTCGGACTTGTAGTATACTTGAGTATTTTAAGGGATTAACTCTTATTTGTAGTACTTCAAAATAATAAGTATCTTTTTCTATAAACTCCCTCATCATCAACTATGTAATCGCTGTTACTTGACAGAGTTTTTTATTTGAGACTACTTCCTTTCTGCCGAAAAACTTTCAGTTGGTGATGAAGTACATAAATAACAAAAAAAAATTCGTTGTAACACATCAGACACACATTTTTTAAACGTTTTAATTAACAAAAACTGAGTTTTATGTACCAAACGTAACAGGAGAATAGAAAAAGCAACAAACTGTTAAACATTCATACAAATTGAAAATATAGGTACCCTGTCGGACATTCAGTTAACTTAAAATTAACTTGAAGCTAACTTTTTCTCAAGTAGTGGTGGTTGACACTTGCATTACTTTTATATGGAATTAACTAACATTGCGATGTCCTAGGAAATAGCCAATTGTCCGATTCTGCATTACTTTTAATTAACTTGAAGTTAGTTACATAGCTGTTAACTTAAAGTTAACGTTTTGTAGCTAGCTATAAACTTACTACTTTAAGTTAGCTTTAAGTTGGTTTTTTTTAATGAACTATAAGTTACGAATTTCTTACTTTTAGCCATAATTAAGCCAAAAAAAGATTGATTTAAGTTTGAAACCGTACTTGATTTAAGCCAAAAAGATTGATTTAAGCCGTGAACGGGATTATTTCTGAAACTAAATGTCATTTTTTTTGACATATGGGGAGCTTTATTAAAGAAGAAGAATTTTATATTTTATTTATAATTAATATTTACAATTTAAAAATTTCATTTTTTGTATTTACCGACGCTGAGATTCGAACCAGGGATTTCTGCACTGCAGCACAAGCGCATTACCTCTAGGCCACCGAGACACTTTGTTTTTAAATGTAAAATAATATATTGAAAGAACAAGTTTTCTTCTGCTTGATTTGTTAAAGCAATCTAATCTTATTTAAAAAAAATACTGCGCAGTGTTTGTATACATTTGGTTAACGCAAATTTTGCATTGCGTAGTAGTTGGCTTTAAGTTAGTCTATAGAAGCTAACTTAAAGTTAGTTTTTTTTGTAGTTAGCTACTCATTTGACGGCAGGGTACCTACAATTATATGTAAGTATGTACATATGTAAACTATTTTGTAAGTAGCGTCTTTTTGTCTCAAGTTGTTGTTGTTTCTAACTCAACTTTTTTTTAGGTTTCTTCAGGGCCATTACAGTTGTTGTTGTTAACGCATGTGTGTGGTTGTCATTGTTGTTTTTTTTTGCTAAGTAACATTATTTCCATTAAAAACTTTTTATTGTTGCTTTTTGCATAGATTTTTCGTATGGGATTGATTGTTTTCGCAGAAAAATATTTGTAACAAATTATAGAATCTTATAGCTGTTGCAGCAGGAGCACAGGAAAAATAATAAGCAAATATCAATATAATTTTCTAAATATAGGATAACATGTTTTGATCAGTGCTGTCATGGCGTGAAATTTATATTTTGTTTATTTGAATTTTGACATGCAAATAACATTGCTATTTATTTAAAGGTTTTTTTTTTATATTTATTCCATATACATATACTTGTCAAAAAGCCTTTAATAAACACTATTGTACGTTTATGAATAAGACCATAAATATTTATATTACATTTTTAAATATTAATCTATGCAAAAAGCAACAATAACAAGTTATTATTGAAAATGATGTTACTTAGCAAAAAAAAAACAACAATGACAACCACACACATGCGTTAACAACAACTGTAATGGCCCTGAAGAAACCTAAAAAAAAGTTGAGTTAGAAACAACAACAACTTGAGACAAAAAGACGCTACTTACAGAATAGTTTTCATACATACTTACATATAATTGTAGGTACCTATATTTTCAATTTGTATGAATGTTAAACAGTTTGTTGCTTTTTCTAGTCTCCTGTTACAGTGCCAATCGTTTGCTACATACAACTCGGGCTTTTTGTTAAAATTAAAAAAAAGGAATTTATTAAAAATTTTTTCAATTCATAAATTAGATTTTGTTTGTTCTGTAGCGAGCTCATAAATAAATGTTGGTATTTGACAAACTACTGTTCAATTATGTTTCGTACTCGCACACTGCGAGCGACTACAAGTACATACTCGCTTTTACGTCGAGTTTCGCTACTTACTTGAATTCTTATCCGCTGCAGATGTCTAGTATGTACACACATACCCTTTTCTTTAATAGTTACAAGACATGTTTAGTTAGAAATTTACCAAGAAAGGGCACATTTTTAAAAAACCAAATACCAATTATATTCTATTAAAGCCTAAATTCTATTAAAAAAAACATGCAGCAAAATTTGGCAGTCTTTAAGATATACTAAGCTGATAATTTCTCTTTTTATATACATTTTTTGCATTTGTCCATTATTTCTAAACTTTCAAAAATTTAATTCACATTAGAAGTGTCAAAATTTTACTTAAATCTACATTGTGCTACCGTTTTACACACAGCCTATGTGCACGAAAGTATATATAATTAATACATATTTATTTAAAAATGCTTATGCAATAAAATTGTTGTAACTCCAAATACCTGCCAAAAGTTTTTAAAAGAGACACAACACAATTTTTCTTTCTGTTTCATCAATATCTGTCAGAAAAATACTCCGTTATTTGCTGGTTTTCTGTAGAGAAAGATTTTACAATTGTTTCTTTTAACTTGTACAATCTGTACATTGTTTTTAGGTTTAATGTTTTATAATTATTATTATAAAACTAGTTTTATTTAAAAGTAATTTTTATAATATTCAAAAGAGTTTTTAAAAAACGTGTTCGCTCTAGAAAGTTCAAGATTAAAAAGCAAAAAGAAAGATAAAACAATAACACAAAGCACGACGTTCACCTTGCCAAAAATAAGAACAGAGTTGCCAAATATGTAATTATATTTCCAACATACATAATGATAGAAAACCAAGGAATTTTTTGAAGCTTTCATCAAGTACGGTTTCGAACTTAAATCGATTCTTTTTTGTTATAAATGTGGCTAAAAGTAAACAACTCGTACTAGATAAATCGTACTTGGTTGATGAATCTCCGTACTTGGTTTAAGCTTGATCTAAGTAAATTTTACTTGGTTTATTTTTTGTGTGTAAGGAGGTAATCCTCAGTTTTAGCAAGAATTTTTAAAAAGTTTTGTTCTATCATCGACTGTAAGAAATAAGTAGTAAAATATCTGCATGCAAAAGTTACATATAAAAAATTAAAATTTTATACTTTTGATAAAAATATAATGTTAAACGTGCCAATTTTCTGAAAAAGAGAGTAAAAATGCGTCTTTTGGATTGTTGAAAAAAGCTAAATCTTGCGCGAAACGCGCTAAATTGGCATTGCTGCTCTCAAGGACTGTTAAGTTATATAGAAATAAATATATCACCCTAAGCGAAAAAAATTTATTTTTTTGGATAATATTATTTAAACATGGCGGTAATTCTTCATAGTTTAACAACTTTACTTGTGAAGAGTATCTAATTCCAAATTCACGGGTTATACAATACTGTGCGACAATAAAAAACTCTGGAAAGAGATCCGTTTTTTTTGGTGCGCTAAGAATTTTTTAAGGGTACAAAATTGTCAAGTAACTCCAAAAGAAAAGTAAACAAAATATTTGGGCAAATTTGGTCGATTATAAAATAAAAAGTTATGCAATTATTATTTTGTTTGTTAAAGTTATTTGTTTTCTTTTTAAAATTTAAAAGGACAAATTTACCAAAATATTTTCTTTTCGTTCCTTTGTTTGTCAAAACAAAAGCTTTTTGTTAAGTTAAGCAGAAATTAAGCTAAAATAAAATTCAAATATTTTGAGTTTGCTCCAAAGTGCACGCAAGATATACGCACTGGCAATTAACACACACTTTAATTAAGACTTTTAAGTTTTTACTTTCATGCAATTTTATACCCAAATAAAGCTTTTTGTCAATGAAATGTATAGGTTATGTTCATTTTAAACTACATAATTTCAGCACTAATTAACAGAAACAAGCTCACGATTATTTAAAGTTTGAACTCATAATTTTAAACAGCTAACATTTAGATTGTTTTTCATTTTTTTCTAAATATATTTAAAAAAACTTTTTTTAATTTTTTGAGTTGCACTATGTAAACCGCTTTTTAAAAACACGTTTTAACGGCTAAATTTAAAAGCTCTACCTTGTTTAAGTGTTTCCATTCAAAAATGTTCGTCGTACTTTTATGCAATTTTATATTAAATGGTTAAGGTTTTATCTAACTCTCCATACATTTGGTTAATTAAAATCCTTTATGTAATTAACGGGAAATGCTGTATGTAACTACAAAATCAATTTATTTGATTTTAGTTTTGTAAAATAAAAATATTTTTTAAGACTTGTTATAATATTTTCTACTTAGAGGGCGAATTACGGCATTTGATTCGAATAAAAAGTTTAATCGATCTTTCGAGTTGTCAATGCTTTAATTACAGAAGCTCTAATAAGGATTTTTCAATTTTAATTCAAAACGAATGCCGTAATTTGCCCCAGATTTTTTCAATCAAATACTTTTATTTTTTCATATTTTGCTCGAATAAAAATTCTTAAAATTTTATTTAGTTTTTTGATGTTTAAATTTTATTTAGGTTTTATGCTTATAAAATATAAACGTTTTGTTTATAATTAACAAGAAAACTGATTCCAAGTATAACAAATAATTTTATTTATAATTAATTTCAGTTCAAATAATTTAAATTTACTAAAATTTATATTTATTACATAACTTTTAATTCAACAAATGAACATTTCTCATTAAAGATATTTTTAATTAAAAAAGAAAATTGAAATAGTTTTAAAAACATTTATATTTTTTTTTCATTCATAACTTACAGCTATGATGTATACCATATAGTTAAAAAACTATTAAATAAATTATATGTGAATAGGTATGTAATAATACTTATGTATATTTAACTCCATTGCAAAGAACAAAAAATGTCAAAAAAAAAAAATGTGAACAACCAACTTTCTTCGTATGAGAAATACACATGTGCAGAAATATGATATTTGACTTAATTTATTTCAACACCTAACGGTTAAAATGTCTATGACGTAGTCGCTGAAATAAGCAATATTTCGTAGCCATCAGTGCTGATTCTTTCCCTTTCTGTTTAATTTAAATTTAACATAGAAGTGTCACGCTGTTTAATCTGTGCGCTTTGGCCTATAAAGTAGGCATCATTACAATTGCATTTACATTAAAGGCGAAATTGTAATGTACATGTTTCGTGTGTATAAAAAGAAAATGAATTGAAAATAAATTAATTTATTTAAGCGTAATTTGATCAAACATTTAACTTGCTTTAAAATAGCTTATTTTATTACGTGTCTTCTAGTTAGTTTGACTTCGAAGGGCAACGAAAAGAGGTAAACCCTCTCATACATCAACACTCGCATACCTTCTGGGTCTATTGTACATTGTGTTTTTATTTAACTTATTGTTAGTTCAAAATGGGAAAATTTAACTTTGGCCTGTATCTTAAAATTTTAATGGAGCTGTAATTACAGCATTTAGCATGCTTACAGGTGAATAAAAATCTAATCACTTAGACTGCTCGCTAAAAAAGTTAATTGGCTTTATGGCTTGGATGATAATCTAAGTTCTTAGTTGTATTTACCACTGGGTATGTATGTATGTACGTCAATATTGATACTTTTGTAGTCAGTCATGTTATTTTGCTTTTTTTTCACATTTATCCATCAACATTAACAACTTAAATTTTTTTGTCTGCATAATTTTATTTTATAAATCCAATAATTAATTAATACTTTTATTTAAAACAAAAAGAAATATCCTTGTTATCCGCATTTAAACTGTGTAAAGGCACACACGCAAGTTTATCTTATTTATACTCTTATTTGTTGGCTGACTTTTTTTAATTACGTTGTATCGCAGCGTTTATATCTTGTGTAGGTGGCGATATGGTTGAATCAGGTAAATTTATTTCTGTCTGTGTATTGCAAGGATACGCAACGGAAGGCGGTAGTTGTGGCACTCCATGCTGCATAGCTATAGATGACGCAGCGGTAGTAACATTGGAAATGGGCATTTGTTGCTCAGGTTGTGATGTATTACAATTGTTTTGTTGCTGTAAGTTTGAAAGGTCTGCAATTACATAAACAAATATACATGCGTTACCACTGACTTTTTGCTAAAAACAAAACATCATTAAAGAATTATATTTAATATTTTTTCTTTAACATTATTATAAATTTAAACTAAATTTTAAGCTTTAAATTGCTTACCAACTAGAATAGGTGAAATAAATGAGTTTCTTAAAGACTATGCATATTTATACAACTTTTTTTCTTATCCGTCTTAACCTGCATACATCTTTTTTGATAGTTACAAAACTTGCTATTCTTAAATAAGAAAAAGCCTTTGATTTTTTTCTGTAAAGTAACGCGCAATGGAACTCACGGGTTTCTCCCTCCAGAGGTGTGAGAGGCTCTGCTTGCCCAGTGTTTATATTGACTCGACAAATCGACCGATTTTAAGCCGATTAATCAATCGCTCAAAAAAATATATGTTGATTAATAAAAAAATTATTAAAATTTTTTTCATATATAACGCTCTTTTTTTTAAATTTTGAAGTCCCGAACCATTTTTTGAGACGATTGAAGCATGTCCGTTCGTCCGTCCTTCTAATCGTCCAGTTTGATTGATTTTTTAACCAAAAAACAGATTGAAAATGAGAAAAAAAAATTAAAATTGAGAAAAAACAAATTGAAAATGAGAAAATTTAAATTATGTACTGTTAAGATAACACAAATTGATTATAATGAAATTTCATTTAATATTAAGAAAATACAATATTATATTGAGATTTAAACAAACTTATTAAATTTAAGTTATTTGTAAAAGTTACAAAAATAGGTTATAAATAAAAACAAATTATTCACCAACAGCCATATTTTCTTACCCTATTGCCTTTTGGTAAAATGTTGTAGAGTGTTGAACTGTTCTTCCACCTGCTGTAAAAGTGGCCTTAGCTTTGCCAATAATATTTTCTAAATAAACAAGACGTCGTTCGCAAACACCTGGTGGATATACATTTGGTATGCTAATGTGGGCTTTTTATCTGTTTTTATTTTTGATGATATAACCTCAATTGGGTTAAGCATCAGACTGTAAGGGGCCAATCGAAGAAGAGTTGATGGCAAATTTTCAAATATTATTTCCATAAGGCTATGGCAAGGGGCACTATCGCAAACCATTACTAAACCATTACGCGATTTCTCAAATGCTGCCAATGATTCATTAAACCTTATCCAATTATTAGTGGATTGATATACATACATAGATACATAGTTACGGACTATGTATTAAGTTGTGTTTTCTTATTTTAAGTTTGTGTTTTCTGAGCATTAATTCAAATTTTCTCAATTTCAATTTTTATTTTTTCAATATTAATTTAGTATTCTTAATTTGTTTTTTCTTAATATTAATTTGCATTTTTTAATTTTAATTTATATTTTCTCAATTTCAACTTAAAAAGGTGTAGTAGCCAAAGTTTTTCCAGGATGATCATGTTTAAAAATTAGGAATTCAGTCTACAAAGGCTTATTTTGCATTAAAATGTTGTGTTTGATTGAGGAATAGCTATAGTTATACACAATTTATAGCACTACTGACAATTTTACAGATAGATTTAGGAACAAGGTTTTTAAACTTCTTCTGTGTTGCAAGTTCTTTTTATTTTAAAATAAAGTTAACAACTAGAAATTATATTAATGTATTACAATGAAGAGTGCCAAGAAAGTAAAAGAGGGAAAAATACATGATGGGTTAGGGCTGGTGAGTTTCAACACTCCTCCTCAAAATGGATGTTTCTTTACGTTAAGAAAAGAAAAATAATTATTTCATATTCACTAAATTAATTATATACAAATGCTTCGGCTGTGGGAGATTCTTTGTTAGAATATCTGCAACCATTTCACTTGTTAGGAAATAATGCAGCAACACTTCTCTGTTATGTACTACTTCGCGTACATGATGGTCAGTGTGGCCATATTAGCCTTTTTGAAGCTAAATTTAGCTTTATTTTTCTTAATTTAGCCCGAAATATTTACATTTAGCCTTTAGCTTTTTTTTAGCTTTTTTCGAAATTGAATTTAGCTTTTTTAGTAGTTTTTTGAGCTAGATAAAAGGTTAAAAATTTGTCGTATTATATTTCTTGGTATATAGCTCAATTATACTGAAAGGTATCAAGCTCCAAATTTTCTTCGAATTTACAACATTACAGTTTCCGAACCATTGTTTTGCTTAATAATTTACTTCTAGCGACATTTAAAAACCGTGAAACATCACAAAACTTCAACAAAACAAAGATATAAGGAAGGTATGGTATTACAAAAAAAAAAGACGTAACAATTTATTTTCCAAAACAAATACTTTTAAATGCGGCAATTTTAAAGAAAAAAATGCAAATGCGCCACAAACATTTTTCCGTTTTTTTGGTTAAATTATAAAATCTTTTAATATATTGCTCAAAAATGTAAAAACACTTATGTCTTTCGTTGAAACAAATTATTATATTAATATTTTTATTTATTAAGAATTTTAAAGTGTATTTTTGTCAAAAAATCAAATCAAACAGGACCGAAATAATTTTTCAAGAAAAAAGCAGGCACAATGAAACATCGCAGGGTCAAGTAAAGCTCACCATTTTGAAAGTATTAAACAATATATGTTAAAATTCATGTTCTCTGTAAGTTTTGTTTTTCTTTAGCAGGACGGTCATTTTTTTAATTTAAATAAAAACGGTTAATAACAATAATTATTATTTTTATAGTATGTTTAAAAAAATAATATTATTTTTTATTTTTGATTTTAATTTTTACAGTCATTGGTTTTAAATACTTATTGAGGCACACATGTACAAATAAAAATACTTTTAAAAATGCTCGCTTACAATGTTAATTTTTACATTAAATATAATCTTTTTTCTTTTCTTGAACAAAATTTACATGAAGGCATTTTTCATGATGTATATACATATGTACTTACATATGTAACTTGAATGAAAATTTTCGATTTTTAACGAACTGTGTAGAAAAGTAGTCTCTATACTCGTTTTGTCAACAAACAAAAATTTCATTGAAGGAATATTAAAAAAATTGCATCGTGTAAATGTAATCTTATAGTTTCGATTTTTTATTGTTTTCATGTGTTTGTGTTTATGAAAAAAGTTTGTTAATAAATTACTAAATTTTACGTTTTTTTGTAAAAAAAAATGAAGAATTGTGTGTGAGTATTTATATTTAAAACAAAAACAAATTTTCTTTTTTTTTTAATATACATATATCTTACAAATTAGTTTTTTTTACCAAAACAGACAGCAAAATAACACCTGCTTCTAAAAACTTTTTTAAAAAGCTCTTGTATATGCATATGTATATGAACACATTATTTTTCTTCTTACTTAAGGTATGCGTCTACCAAGTTTATGTAATTAAAATCAAAATTTTTAAAACAAATTTTCTTTTTAAATATTTTTAGCATACAAACGTTTCGTTCATATTATGAAAAATATCTAAATAACGAAGAAATTTTTTAAAAAACGAATTAAAAAATTTAGCTTAATTTTTTGGCTTTTACTTTTTGTTTTTAGCTGTTTTTTAAACGTGATTTAGCTTTAACTTTACTTGAAAATCTGGCCACACTGATGATGGTACATACATACATCTTTAATATCAATATGTCTAGTTCGGTTGTGGTAAATGCGGTTCTTTGCTAAATCTATCGCTCCGTGGTTGTCTATATTCAGCAATAAGATATATGGATTCCTTTGAAGAGTCAACCATAGCCATGTATTCTGCCTCTGTAAAACTTAAAGCTAATTTTGGCTGTTTTTTTGTCTCACACATTTCCGGCCAATTGTGTCGCCCCCCCAGTCTGAAGCAGCATAGCCTCTAATACACGCATCGCACAGTGGGTTCGATGACACCTAAAGTGGCGATTAAGTCATGGGAGCCGTAATTTAAATTTTTTTGATTTTTTTTTCAAATCGTTAAATATACATAAAAAAGCCATATTCTAAAAAAAGAAGATACACGGAAACAATTTTTTGTTACGATTTTATAGACACTTTTATTTTTCGGAAAATTATATGTAGTTTGTTTCAGAATTTTCGCCGTAATTTTAAAATGGAAAGTGATTTTTTTAAAAAATAAGAAGCAAACAAAAGCTTTGTATTGCCTTCTTTCTAAAAAATAAATATATCTTTTGCATAAATATGAATATAAATTTAATTTAAAGTCTTAATTTGGGTTTTGAAGGATTTCGAGAATTTTACAACTTTTTTAAAAAAGTAACGAAATAAATTTTTATAATTTTTTTTTGTTTATCAATAATTGTCATATAGTTAAAAAGAAACCATATTATCTTCATCCTCACATTCATCATCATAAGCTTTGCTATCATTACTCTCATTATCATGTATTTCTTGAAAAATAATAGGTGATAGCAAAAGCTGTAGTTCGGAATTTGATAATTGTTGATTTTCTTTCCGCTCATTTTGTTTATTAATACTAGATATGAATGGATTTGAACTGAGAAAAATCTATTTAAAATATTTTCATTCGTCTTTTCTCGGCTGCATTTGCGAGCAAAGTGTTCCCTATAATTTTTAAAATCCTTATTTCTGGCTTCCTGAGCTTCTTCTGAAAGTTCTCCAATCGGTAAAAGGACATATTTTATGAATTCGGGAGCATGAACTAAAAATTTATGTATTGTAGGAGTCATACAAAACCATTTTAACACTCTTGTGAAAAATATGACTAAAACTTGTTCACGAATGTTGAACGAATGACTATAGCAAAACAAAATACACGTTAGTTTAGTTAAATACATGACTTATAAAATATTTTTACACATATTTTCAAAAATACTACATCATTTTTATACACTTAAATACCTGAAGTTGAAGGTTCCATTCTTAAAACAACACATTGTTAACGTTAAGTTTGGAAATTACAGACGTGTTCAATGCAAAATTTTACTTTTTTCGCTTTTTTAAAAAAATTGCAAAAAATTTTGTACTTTAGACACGTCACTACGGACAAGATAGTTAGATGGTTGAAAATTTACATAGTGATGTAGAATTCTATCTCGTTTTATCCGATGCCAAATATTAATACAAAAACTTAATTTTAAAAATTCAATTAAGCGTCACTTTCGAACTATTTCAACCCAACGTGCATCGCCAGAATGGTAAATCAATTTTAAATCAATTGTACCTTTGATGTAACGTAGTATATGCTTAACCGCAGATATGTTTCCGACATGTGGATCTGTGTTGAGTTATAAAAGTTTGGATACGGAATGCTTGTTGTTATAGCAAGGTAGGTCAATGCTTCAAAAATATATATACTAGTATTCTTTCTTATATATCCGGTTGCAATCTTGTGCACAATGTGTTAGAAAACATTCATCAAGGGGTACTGACACAGATTTACATCCTTCCGTTTCATACTGTTACTATATACATACATATATAAAATATATTGATCTTGAGATACTTTAATGGCGCCAACTTTACCTTCACGCAAAATATTCATTTCTAAAAAGAAACGATTCAGAACCCAAATTAATCTGATAACTGTGCCTCAAGCTTCAAAATCTCGTTGTTTCTACAAACGATTATTAAATCGTCAACGTATACTTCTACGAGCCTCATATCAGCTTTGAATGCTGTTTTATGCAAGAACGGGTCGCTTTTACGCGCTCTAAAACCTAGTTCTCTCAAAACTCTGTCAACATTTTCAATCCAAGCTCTTCTGGAATACTTTAAACCATAGAAAGCGTTGTTTAATTTTAAAACTTTAAATGGATCATTTTGCTTGACAAAACCTTCGGGTTATGTCAAAATGATAACATTTTGAAGCTCACCATCTAAGTATGCAATACTTATGTCGACCTGGTGCAAATGCATCTCTTCTTGTATGGTCAAATATAAAAACATGCGTATTGTTGCGTTACAGACAAGAGGGAAAAATGGTTGGTTTATTTTATTTCAAATTTGGGAGTACTACGCTCTATGCCACCATTTTTGTTTAAGAGCAAAGACCATCTGCAACCAATAGCATTTTGACCTTCTGGTAAGTCGACTAGACTTAATGTATTGTACTTCTCTTAGGAATTTAGTTCGGCCCCTATGGCTGCCTTCCGTTCCTAATTATTGCCAAACGAAATCGCTTCACTTATACTTTGGGGAATAAATTCATTGCATAAGGCATTTACCACATTTTGCATTCCTTTTGGGCGACCAGGACCACCAGTTTTTACTTATTAGCAATAAATATGTTAACATACATATTTGCAGCATATATCAAAATTATATTCACCCTTATCGTGTTTGGCGTTTTCGTTGCAAAAACTCAACGTTTTTCAAAAATGGTATCGTGGTTAGCGGAAAACGACACGTATACGACACTGTAAAAAAATCTATTACAAAAACTCCATTACATCGGCATCGTAGTTGGCGTTTTCGCCTGTCAAAACTGCTAAAAACCGACGTTTGTAATTTTTATCACGATAAACGTTACTAAAGTGTAAATTAATTTAAATGGAGGGAAATAAAGTGTTAGTCTGCAAAAAACTATAATTTAATATTTTTGCTGCAATAATTTTCTTAAACATTTTACAATAAAGGTCACAACTGCACAATGTTGCCAATTCAGCCATTTTCTGACTAGATTTAGCCATTTTTGAACATACTTAGCCAGAAAAATTAGCATTTAGCGATTTATTAGCCATTATTTACTTTTTTATTTAGCCATTTTTTTAGCCCTTTTACAAAATTGTTTAGAAATTTTTTAGCCATTTTTATACTTTTAATTTCTTAAGTTTTAGTATGGTTTTTATCTTTAAAAACAGTGAAAACGCTTCAAACGCAATACTTTTTTACCATCAAAAAATTTAACTCTTTAAAACGAGTCATTTGCTAAATATATACGTGTTTTTGTATACAAGATGGCTTAACTTTGCGCAAACGTTCTAGTTGGTCTTATAAATCAATTAAAACAAAGGTAAGAGTTTGCCATAAATTTCTGAACTAGTAATATATTTGTTTATTTTAGACTTTTAGATAATATCAAAACTCACCAAAACATTGATTAATTTTCGGTGAAAAACATTTTAAAAGCCAACAAGTATGAGCGCTATATTCGGCTGTGCCGAATCTTATATACCCTTCACATTGGTCTGTAAATATACCCAGCCGAGTAATTTTGTACTGCAAATAATATAATAAAAAACCTTGTGCGAGTTTTAAACTATATAAAATTTCAACGTTCGTATGAATAATAGAAATAGATGAAGAAGGTTTGAGGTCGAGAGTTTTTTCTTTAAAGCGTGGGTCTTGTTGTCCAAATACTTTTTGTAGAACATTTAATTTCCATATCTGTTATAGTTTCCGAGATATAGCGTATCGAAAATTTAACAAAAATCGTTAATTTGTATGGGAGCTACCCCTTTTTTTGCACCCACTCAAACATTTTTTTCTTTAGAGCGTATGCCTTGTTGTCCAATTGCTTTTTGTAGAACATTTGATTTCGATAGCTGTTATAGTTTCCGAGATGTAGCGTATCGAAAATTTCATACAAATTATTAATTTGTACGGGAGCTACCCCTTTTTTTGCCCCCACCCAAAAAATTTTTCCTTTAAAGCGTAGGCCTTGTTGTCCAATTGCTTTTTGTAGAACATTTGATTTCGATATCTGTTATAGTATCCGAGATATAGCGTATCGAAAATTTCATACAAATCGTTAATTTGTATGGGAGCTACCCCTTTTTTTGCCCCCACTCAAAAAATTTTTTCTTTAGAGCGTAGGGCTTGTTGTCTAATTGCTTTTTGTACAACATCTGTTTTCGATATCTGTTATAGTTTCCGAGATGTAGCTTACCAAAAATTTCATACAAATCGTTAATTTGTATGGGAGCTACCTCTTTTTTTTTGCCCCCACTCAAAAAATTTTTTCTTTAAAGCGTAGGCCTTGTTGCCCTATTAATTTTTGTGGAACATTTGATTTCAATATCTGTTATAGTTTCCGAGATAAACCGTATAGAATATTTAATCAAAATTGTGCAATTGTAGGAAAAATACTGCTTCCCCTGATCCTATCTGAAAAAAAACTTTTTCATTATTGAGATATCTACTCTAAAAGTGTCTGTGCCAAGCTTTGTGGCAAGAGTGACTATACCCACTGAGATATATAGGGATATATGGACGGATTTTGTCCTAAAAAATGGGTTGTTTTGGGTTTTCGCTTATATCTCGGTCAATAGTAAACCGATTTTGCTGATAACGGAAATACCGATTGTCTCCAGGATATTTCCAATAGTTTGACACCAATAACTCGTCTGTATCATTTTATTTGACTCCGGAAACTTGATTTCAATAGACGGACAGACGGACATGGCTACATCAACTTCCCTATCTATAAGGATTCAGAATATATATACTTTATGGGGTCGCAAATGGATAATAAAGAAATTACAAATGGAATGACAAACTGATATATACCCTTATCACTATGTGAAGGGTATAATAAAGAAAGTATTTTAACAATTCTAAATTTGTTTAAGATAAGTGATGAAAAAATATTGAAAATAACTGAGCAATATTCCATATATTAAATGGACGGGCACTAGCAATACTGTATCACTTTGGGCAGAAGTTTATAACTATTCAGATGCAGGTTAAAATAATAAATTTAAGAGAATTTCGGAGTTTGTTTTAAACTTGTATGCCTTCCTCGGTCTAATGCTGATTTAGAGGGTATTTTTATTCAAATGAGCTTGATAAAATCAAAAGCTAGAAATCGGCTTCACTTAGAAACAGTAAATTCTATACATTGGGTTAAATTTTTGATTAAAATAATCATGGTATTTTTTTGCATTTTTTTACTTTTTTAATTCAGAAACGAATTAAAAACAAGCGGCAAATGCTGTTATCAATATGAACTACCAAAAAAATTGTTTGATTGGAACAAATGAAAGTTACGATGACAACAATAACAAGCTTGATGATGACGATGAAATCTTCTTCTTTAATTAGTTTTTTTGTAACTTTTTTTTAAATTATATTTTTGTTATTACTAGTCAAGGAAATACTACATATGTATGTAACATATGGTCTCAAATAGGCTTTTGATGTTTTAATTGGTTATATATTGAAGCCTTTATACTAAAATGATTTAGCCCTTTTTTAGCCGTTTTTGGTAACAAAGTTTTGGCAACGCTGCAACTGCCGCACAATTCTCTAAGCTGGTGGAATTAATGGAGGAAAACCCTTATTTGGCAAAAGGGTTTCACAAAGGCTGCCAAAAAATTATCATTAAAGAAGAGTGGAATATCATATCCGAACACTTAAATTGCATTGGACCTCCCTTCCGTTCAGGTGAAGGATGGATGAAGGTGTGGGCAGACTTAGGTTTAAATTAAAAAAAAACTGACACACAATAAACCTGAAAGCCATGCAACAGGTGGGGGTACTTATAAGCAATTTATTTTATTACCAGTTGAGGAGGCAGCAGTTAATTTATTGGACATGCATTCGATGTTATAACATAAAAACGGTTTTGGAATAAAAATACCACGGGTTGTATCCCCAGATCCTTTGCCAAATAAAACCTCGAATGAAAGCCTGAAAGTAATTGTGCAAAATAAAACCGCACATGAAAGCCTTATAGAAATTAACCAACCATGTACTTCGTCTGCGTCCATACCTAAGAGAAAAAATATTAGGAATGAAGAAAAGGTAATTCTTTTAGAACAGCAAGTGAAAATTCAAAAAGAGTTATGTTCAGAATTAAAAAACTAGCTTTCTGAAGTAGAAAGGCACAACAGAAAAGTTTTCAAGATTAAAGAAGAAAAGTTAAGCTTATATAAGAAAGAACTAAAAAGGAAGGATGCCCATAGAAAAGCTCTTTCGATAATCTGAACTAGAAATAAAATCACAAAATTTGGCGCTAGAGGAGTCACGGCTAAAAAGATTAATGTGACGAAAAAGATTTACTTTTAAAAAATTGATTTTTATTTGTTTAAAAACGGATTTTTATTTGTTTTTTGTTTAATTTATAGTTTTGATAAATAAAATATACAAAGTTTTAGAAACTAAACAAGTTTTTGCATAAATTTTAATCTAATATTTGTTGCATTTAAATAATCTTCATCAATGAAATCTTGTCTTAAAACTTCATTATTAATATAAGTATCGGCCCAGTCTATACTAACATAAATACAGATATTATGGAGAGCAGTGCAAACGGCTGCAATTTTTCCGGACATTTCCGGACAATAATGTAATTAATTGCCTGGCTACCATTAAACATCGGAATCTGTTTCTTTCTTGTTCGGGAATGTATTTGGTTGAAATGACTTTCAGGGGTTCCCTCTTGTGCTGATCGAAATGGAGTGATTAAATAAGGCTCCAACGGATAACCTGCATCTCCTGGAAATTGATTTTGTTTTAAATAAACTGTAGTAATACATACATACTTGTTCGTACATAAGCATAAATACATACGAATATATATTGGAACTTATCTAGCACCACGTATTTCTTTTTCCATTTTCGTATTTTTTCCTTTAAAAAATGCTTCAAGTCAGTCACTAACATTCCAAATGTAAGAATCATGGCTCGATCCAGGTAAATGAGTCTGAATATACCTAATTCGAAGTTTGTGATCACATACCTAAGGAATTTTAAAAAATAATTAAAGTTTATTTTTCGAATTGCACAAATTTAAGACTTACCAGCATGATGTTCAAGCTAAAAAATCCTTTTCTGTTTAGGTTTTTAAAACGATAATTGACTGATGGTGGTATAATCGAAACATTGTAACCGTAAGTTTTATTAATTTTAATAAGCTCGTCTGTCTCTTTTGCTCTTTCATTTTTGGAGAATTTTTTTTAAAACGTATCGGAAAGAATCCTTGTTAAGTCTAAAATATCCAATAAATCTAAGGCAATACACATATTTGTTAATGCAAATGCCACTTTATAAAAAAATTTAAATTAAAATGTTTGTTTGCTGTCTCAAACTTGCGATGTTCATTTCTTGTACACTGCATTCATCCTCGTCTTCAAAGGACGAAAAAAACCCACGCTGAGCATTTTACTTAAAAAAACTATTAAAAATCAAATTAAATGTTCACAAAATTTCATTTATTTTTACAGTTTTCATTACAGGCTGTATCAAAATAATTTAAAAATGCCCAATCTTTTACATTATAGCTCATTTACAAAAAATCTTTAAGGCGTAAATTTTACACGATACCATTGAATTTAAAATTCGACTACAAATACGCCTGTAGTCGAAATACGCCTACGCTAAACACGATAAGGGTGATTATCTCTAAAGTGGACCGCTCCATTGCATATATACATATTTATTTCCAAAATTTTATTGAGCAATAATTGCCAGCCATTTTTAAATAGCAAGTATTGCTCACATAATCTGTCATATTCTGTTGTTTACAAGTCAAGAAATGCATGCAAAATGCTTTTTTGTTGTAATTAAGTTATATAGTTTAATTAAATATCTCAATTTAATAAGTGTGTACACATACGTATATAATTATTGATTGTGTTTTGTTTAATTATTAAAGAAATAATAAAAAAAAAATTTGCGTTCCTATTATGTAGTTGTGTTTTTCAAAAAGATTTTAAAACAAAACAAAACATAATTTAATGAATAATAATATTAATAAGTAAAAATATTGGTATATGCTTTAACAAATTTTGTAGGGTGTTTTGTTGTTAACATATTGTAGGTACGTGTTCCCACACCCTTAACAAGCAAGGCAATAAGCAATAATATTCCGTTATTCCCCCGACGTTATTGCCTTATTGTGATTGACATTGGGACGTCTACCATGCCAAATTTCATATGGTGTCATGTTGTTTAAAATACATGTTTTGCACTTGTTTCGTAAATAAACGGCTGCACATATAGCCTCTGCCTAAAAAGCAGTAAAAACACTAGCATGAATCATTATGGACCTCGCCATTTCAACCAAAGTTCAGTTGGCTCGTTCCGAAAGACCATATTGATTGGGTGTGTAGGGTACCGTCGACTGCCGTACTATGCCACATTTTTTCAAGATAACGATCAACTTATGGCTAGTGTATTCCCCACAAATATCAATATGAATTGGTTTTATTTTTCTCCTAGTTTGAAGTTCAACTTGTGTCTTAAATGTTTTAAACTTTCAGCACATACAAATATGCGACGAAAATGGACATTCATGTACTTTGCTAAGCATACAAGTTTTACATTTACTGTAGACACTCAATTGCTTTACATGCATGCCGTCAACCATTCCTTCTGTCGACAACATAATAAGACTTTTGTTGTTCAAACGCCCAAATCACTCATGCCATATGATGTTCAAAGCGTGTTTCACAGTTGTCATCTCTAACAACAAAAAATTTTTTTGCTACCGCTCTTTCAGTACACCTTCGTTGTTTTAGTTTTTAATGTCATTATTACATACATACATACATACAAAAATACATAGATACAAAAATACATACATACATACATAAATAGCGATCATCTCAAAAATATATCTGATAGTTTGATCCAATACCTGGTCCGTAGTGCTTAAATTGACTCCGGAAATCTGATTTCAACAGACGTACAGAGTGACAGACGGACATGGCGACATCGACTTCCCTATCTATAAGGATCCAGAATATGTGTACTTTATGTGGTCGTTAACGGATAATAAAGAAATTACAAACGGAATGATAAACTGATATATACCCTTTTCACTTATGTGAAGGGTGTAATAACTTGGCTAGAAAAGATGGCATATTAAAAGACATATGTGAAGGGTACATAAGATTCGGTACAGCTTAATATATAGCGCTCTTACTTGTTCAATACTACATTTGTTATAAAAACATCTGTATTAGTGAAAACTTTGTTGTTGTAATTTATAATTTTTGCGGGCCTTAAATGCGATTATTATACAAAGATGATATCGAGCCTTTGGTGCAATACCGTAGTAATTCAAAAAATCGTGAACTGAGAAAAATGCATTTGAAGTTTTGAACCATCTTTTTGATAGTATTTTCGTTTACTAAAGTTATTTTTTTACAAGTTTTTAAATAAAAAGGAATGTTTTTAAATAAAAAAAGGCCAAAAATTATTAAAAATATGAAATATTTATTTATATTTAAGTACTTTGTATCAACCTATCAATAATGTATCGTTATTGTCACAAAACCTATGACAAACTTAAAAATTATTTCGAAATATATCGTTATAGCAAATAAACTTTTAATTATTTTTTTTCTAACAAAGTTGTAATATGAAATAATATCAACAAGTAAAAAAGAAATCAAATTATGCAGTTGTGTTTCTTTGCCTAAAACGTAGCAAAAAATAATATTGCTTTATACTTTTTTCGTAAATTGCTTTCTGTTAGTAAATTTCTTGTCATAAAGGAAATATTTCATTATTGCAAATAAATATTGTTAGAAATACCTAGAGGCAATAAAGACATTTTTAGCTGTAGAATCTGAACAGTTAGAGGTGGAATCATAATCTTTTTTTCTTTAGATAGATATTTCCCCAAAGATAATTTCTGCATACCCAGCTCAAAAAATTAAAATTTTGAGTTACTACGGTATTGCACCAAAGGCTCGATATGTTAAATTAACTTTGGAATTTGTTTTTAAAACATTTAATATTGCGTTATTTGCCCCAATATGTTAATATTATTACCAAAAGCATCATGAGTGGATGCCAGCACGCGTACAGGGCGAACTAGTGAGGGTTGTGGAAAAGGAGATTTTCAATGGCGGTGCCGCTTTGTCTGTATTTATGGATATTGAGGGTGCTTTTGATAAGATCTCTTTCGACAGGCTGAGAGATGCCCTTGGTGAGCGAGGGGTTGATTCAATTATTGTAAAATGGATCGCCTCCATGCTGAAAAGTAGGGCTGTAAATCTCAGACGCGGATGCGTCGATATTCGTAGGAGGGTAGTCAGGGGTTGTCCTCAGGGAGGTGTTTTATCACCTCTACTGTGGAATATAACTGTTGACGGCCTGCTCGGTAGACTGGAATCGATGGGCATACACACTATAGGGTATGCGGATGATGTAGCAATTATGGTCAGCGGGAAGTTTACTGACACTATTATAGGCTGCATGAGACAGGCTCTCAGTGTAGCCGAGACATGGTACAGGGAACAGGGTTTAAGCATAAATGCTAGGAAGACAGATGCTATGCTCTTCACTTGTAGAAGGAAGCGCATAGAGATTAGATCCGTAACGCTTTTTGGGACCGAGATCAATGTATCCAGGGAGGTAAAATATCTGGGGATTACTATTGATACGAAACTAACCTGGAATGACCACGTTAAATCGAGAATACAAAAAGCGAAAAGGATTTTGCATCAGTGTAAACGAGTGTGCGGTCGTAGGTGGGAAATCTCACCAAAGGCTGCACATTAGATTTACACGGCGATGGTGAGACCGATAATAACAGTCGTTTGGTGGCAAAAGGCCACGCAAGTGACGATTAAGCGGAAGTTGGATGCGGTTCAGAGGATTGTTTGCATTGGTATATGTATGTGGTGCGATGCGTACTACACCGACGCAGGCAATGCTGGGACTGCTGCCTTTGGCCTTGTTTAACTATAAGGAATGTAATGTGGGGCATAGGAGTATTCTGGACCTTGTGCATAACGAGGTTAGGGAGACTCAGATGCCGATGGAACGCATAAAACGGGTGAAGGTGGTCAAGAGGCTACATCGCACGCTCATAGCGGATGAATCAATTCACAATGAGTGCATGGATGGTTACATCAGTATTTTTACTGATGGCTCTCTTAAAGACGGAAGGGCAGTAGCCGGGGCCCACTCAATTTAGTTGAACCTTTCCTGCTTCTTGATTCTGGGAGACTACGTGTCCATATATCAGGCAGAGATGCTTGGATTGCTGCACGCCTTTGACCACTTGCTGGAAGATCGGGTCAGCGGGAGGAAAATCCTTATCGCACTTGATAACCAGTCTGTGGTTAGATGCATGCAGCGTACGGATGTAAACTCGAAATTTATGCTTGAATTTGTTCTGAAGCTCAATAAGTGTGCCTCTGAGAACGAGGTAACGCAAATGTGGGTTAAGGGACATATAGGCATAAACGGGAATTAAGCGGCAGACGAACTTGCGAAAAGGGGAGCTGCTGCGGCATTATGTGGACCGGAACCTAGGATTGCTCTTGGGGATTAGATATGAGTGCAAAGCTCTTACAATGGTTGGAATCTATGAACCTGACGAGGTGGATGGAGGCAACCGCATGTAGACAGGCACACATGGTGCTCAGAGAACCCCTTGGCAGGATTGCATTTAAGGTACTCGGATACAGTCGGAGGACCCTTAGCTAGAGCAGTTACTGGCCACAGGGCATGGCAACATCAAATATCACCTGCACGAGATTTAATTTGTGGAGGATGATGTTTGCACAATGCGTCTTAAGACTAATGAGACAGCGGCGCATGTAGTATGCGAATGTCCAGCAATGGCTAGAAAAAGACTTATTACCACCGGCAGGCACACGTTGGATGTGGGCTCTATGAGAGAAATTAGTCTTAAGCAAATTCGAAGGATTACGAAGGATTCTGTGATGAGGATTGCAGACAATTATCAGTCTACAATGTGAAGTCACGAAAGTCTAAAGCAAACGCCAGGGACGACACGGGACTCAGTAAGGCTGGGATACCTTTTTGGTAGCCTTGAAATCCCTGGGAAACAAAGGGGGTAGAAAAGGGACCCGTTTACGGAAGAGGTCTGCTTCGGTATCCCCCATACTTATATGTATACATATAAACGCATCAAAATGAGTTAATACAGATTAAAAATAAACACGTTTTAATAAGAAATCAAAAAATAGAAAATAAAAAAGGTTTTAAAGAACCACAACGTATTACAGATTTTTTAACTAATTTAAAACGTTAAATAGTTTTTCTCTAAGATATTAAGCTTTTTATAACTAACTTTTCTTACAATTAGTTTCCGTTTCTGGTGTGCTGTAATGAAATGCCTGCTGTTGGCTATGTGAAGTTTCGCAACTTTGCTGCAAAGCAGAGCCTGAAAGGAACTGTTTAGGGGGAGCTTGCAGCTGTTGTTGTATATTTTGGTTTGTTAATAGAAATGGTGGGTTTATATGTTGATGCAATGTGGATGTCGGTTGTGTTGGCATAGTTAGTTGAGGGTTAAACATAACTGTATAACCTTGGGCTGCGGCTGACATTGCAGTTGCTTGTGAGTTCGTATTGCCAATTTGTTGCTGAGTATGAGCGGCATGTCCTGCATTCGGTATAAATCCACCAGCAAAATTAATAAAACCTTGCTGACCTGCTCCAGATGGTTGTATATATAAGAGTGGTTGCTGAGTTGAGACGTCGTTAGCTTGAAATAAAAGTAGAATGCCCTTTAGTGATTTTTATTTTAAATTTGTTTAAATTACTACAAAGCTTTTGCAGTAGTAATTATATGTCTTAAGCATATTAATGTCCCGATTTTGGTTCACAAAAAATTTAATTTTTTTTAAGTTATACTAATGATTTACAACACTTGTTGCATGTTGTCTATGTTCAAATACCGCAGTTATTATTTACAACAGTTGTTTTTAAGTTTTAAAAACCAAAAACTTGCCAACAGCTGTAAAACTCACTTGCTGTTGACATGGTAAGTTGAAAAAAGGCAATGGAAAAAAATTTTACGTATATAAAACAATATACATATGTATGTCTATATTTTTGTAAACATTAACCCCGATATTCATAATAATTACAGATGTCTATGGCATAGTTGTCAAATAAGCCCTACTTTAATTATTATGAATACGAGCGTAAAAGTTATAGAAAATTGTAAATTGTTTTATAAAAAAGTTACGAACAAGAGGCAAATAAAAAATCTGGTGGAGTTAATGACAGCAAGTCTAAGTCACGGATAGTATCTATATTTATATATACATATGTATATGAACATATATTATATATACTTCAGCTGTAATGTCATGATTGTTATAAATAAAATTGTTTTAAAAAATTAAAATGGTTTTTGCTTGGTTATAATTTTTTATTGTATTTTTTTTACTGGAGGTGCTAGCATTCGCACGTGAGTTCCATCTGTACATCCAGTTGTACAACCAGTTGCTTTATTTTTATTTTTGCCTCTTGTTTTTCCAAACAGTTTGATCTATTCCCAGTTCTTTTCCGAATGTGTGTACGTGCATTTTCATAATCATCAAATACTAACTCAACGTTAATGTTCATTATTTATATTTTAACTTTTAACCAGGGACCGTAATAATTACCCAAATAAAAATGTAAAAAATATTAATATTTTGTACAAAAATAATTATTTAGGGGATTCACAAGGTGTTCTAATCATCCTATTGTCATAAAATTTCCACAATGGTTTAAAAACATTTGCCAACTATTGGACATTTGGCGCAGGTGTATTTGGAGTTGTTGTGACAATTTAGTAAGCATATTAAACGACGTAGTATTTTTTAAGAACTATTTTTGTATAAAAGACAAAAAAACCATTGTGAAATTTTATAACAATATGACAATAGGACATAATAGGACACCTTGTGAATCCCCTAATTATGTTTTGAGTTTACAACTCAGTTGAGTTGTAATTGTAAAAAATATTATCTTTTACAATTTTGTATTAGTTTGGTTGGAAAAAACATTACAAAATTACAACTCGTCAGCAGCAGTTGTTTTGTTTGGTTGTAATCACAATAGCGAATTTCACATCAAAACTGAAATAGAGTTGAGTTGTAATACATAAAAGGGGCCTTATTATTTCTTTGGCAGAAATAATTTTTAATTTTTTACAAATTGATTTTGATAGCAGAAATCGTTATTTTTTGATCTTAATACATATTATTAAAAACATAACAACAATGCTTCACTGTGGGTTTACATTTTTTGAAATGCAATAATTTTTATTTTTAACTTACAATTTTACACGCAAAGGGTATTTTTAGAAAATACATAAACTGACTAAGGAACAATCCTGTGACATGCGCAACATCTAGATATAATTATAAATCATAATCGAAAAAGGAATAGATGTTTAATTGTGGCCGATACATTCATGTGTTGTGAACGATAATCAGGGGAAAAAAGCTACTTACATTGACGCATGGCCTTCTGGAATTTTTCATATTCAACGTAATGCTTTAATCGGAGTTCATCTTCTTCAATAAGTTGACGTTGTCTTAACAGCAATAATCGTTGATGCTGATTTGTGCCCAGTCGTAAATTACAAAGCTGATTCACTAGTGAGTCAAGATTATGTTTTATATCCTAAAAAAAATAAATAAAAGGAAAACAGCAGTTATGTATTTTTCATAAAATAAAAAAAAAAGCTATACACACGTTCATTCTAATTTATTATAGATGGGTATCTGTACGAATGCACTGTTATTATGGAAATTATAAGACTCAAAAGAAACCGAAGATAAATGTGCTCTCGTCTGTGCCAAGAATGCTACACAGGGTCGTAATTTCATATCGCTTGTTCAATATAATAAAGCTGTTTGAAACCTTTTCTAAAGTTTTGAGTATGTGACATATTATACATGCAGTGCACGAATTTAGAAATGAGCGATATTTTTGTACCTGTGATTTTATACCTTTGACTTGAAAATCGCTGGCAACTATAACGGCATAAAGTGTGAAATAACTGTTACCGCGATATTGTTACTTTTAGTGTATTATGTCATGCGAAGAAATATTTTTGGGTGTTCCTGTGAGGTAATTATTACCTGCGATGTTGTCACTGGACTTGGCTAATTTTTCCCAACAACCGCGTTTATTAAATCTCTAAACCATATAAATTACATTGTGGTTCGTTAAAAAAATTAACTAGCTTGTTAGCAAAAATTAACCATAGTAAACGATTGACCAAAATCTAGAAAGCTTAAGTGTTGAAGCGGAGGTTTTTAAGTGTTCCTTGCCTCCGCAGGCAACAGTGTTTCATAGTTTCTTGTATGCTTGGAAGTATGTATGTATGTATGTATGTATGTATGTATGTATGTATGTATGTATGTATGTATGTATGTATGTATGTATGTATGTATGTATGTATGTATGTATGTATGTATGTACTTGTTATGATAATAATGAAGGATTATACCAAAGAATATGAATATATAAATAGTTGCTTGTCATACAAAAACATTATTCGTTTGCAATATCACTTCATAATGCGGAAGGAGAAATAGAACGTAAATATGCACAAAGCAGTTTTATTAAAATATTTGAAGTACGAAATCATTCGGCTAGATCATATAGCTGGGTATTTTACAGATCAATGTGAAGGGTATATAAGATTCGGCACAGCCGAATATAACGCTCTTACTTTTTAATATTTTTGTTTGTTTATAATATGTATTACTCTGTTGTTTTTAATTTCAGCAAACAATAGCTTTAATTTTTTTGTCAAAATAAAGTTCTACGTAACACTACCAACTGTTTTCGCAAAATTTTTTAGTATCACATATGTGTTTTAAAATATGTATATGTGACTGAGTTTTTTAAAATTAACAGTAAATGTAATTTAGTTCATTCCTAAGTAACAGTTTAATTAAATATTGGGCCTGTTCGGAAATGCATCACTGCGCTGCATCAGGAGTGCAAACTTTTACAAAAAGGAAAAGAATTTTTAAAAAAGGTTAATAATGCTACATTTGTATTCACTTTTAATTAAAAAAACATTTTTGAGGCAAATTAGTGTTTTTTGTTACCCCAAGTTATGACGCAGCGCAGTGAAGCACTTCCGAACAGGCTGCTTGTTGCCAAATTGTATTTGTGAAAAGACGCAAAAAAAAATTATAATAAAAGATTTGATTCTCTCAACATATATGTATGTTATGACACAAATGTCCTTTTAATGTGAAACAAGCGATATATCAACCGGCAATCAATAGAAGGGGTGACCATAATGCGATTTTTTTTTCACACATAGGTATATTATTTGTAAAACATAATAAAACCAAAATTTTGGTAGTTTTATCTCCAAGCTGTCATGTCATTTCCATATATTCTTAAAATAAAATTGGCCCTAACGGAGAGAAAAAATGTCAGCTTAAAAAAATTTCCCTTTTCAAACATAAGCAAAAACTATCTTTTTCTATTTTAATTTTGCACACAAATCACGTCTAATTAGTTAACTGCGCTCTTTCCCCCTCCTTTATATCCTTTTAAATTTTTTTTAAATCCAAAGGTTATCATCAGTAACGTCTTGATTTTTAAATTTTTTGATGTAAATACTAAAGCCACTAATATCGTAAAATAACCAGTTATATTCTAGGATTACATGGTGTTTATTCTCCACTTCGAAGTTGTTTAATAAGCTTTTAGTTTTGTTGCCTAAAAATGTTTGCAAAGGAATCTATGCTGAAATATCTGATATTTATTTATATTAAAGCCCAATTTTATATTTGTCTGATGGGCTAAAGTTAAGATATTACAGTACAGATGAATACATTTTCGTTAATACAAGTATGCTTAAAGCTTAAGTGTCTGATAATGGAGGCCTGCATCAAGTCCTATTTCAAGCTAATTCAAGACCCGGATGATTTTCTAATTCTTGGGTGTTGGTGCGCTTAAACTCTTTGAGTGCTGTAATGTAGAGTAGCTTACACAGTTTGTGTGATGCAATGTAGTGTAGTTAAGAATAAAGAGTGGTGTGATGCATTGTTTTTGATGCAACTTATATACTGTCATGATGTGTCGTCGATAAAAAAAATTACTGTGATGATATGTGGTCAACAACAACAAAACTGTGTGTATTACACACAATGTTGAAAGGATACATATACAAACATATATACAAGCAGGCAAATCAATATACATTACATAAATACATTAAAAGTCAACCCCCGTTTTTAAAACTATCACACGAGGAACATCCCGTCAACAGCAAAGTTTCGAGATGAATTAAAATTGAAATGTGTGATCATGATGAACTGATGTCTCGCCGTTGTTTACTTAAGTGTGCTTAAGTGTAAATACTTTTTTCATTTAAGTTAAGTAAACAAAAGAGATGGCGAACAATTCGGCACAAGCTGATTGCTTTGTGTGCACACGTAAGGTATTAGAAATGAATTGAAAAATCAAGATGATGCTTAATTTAGTGACGGCTTGAGCTGGCCGCTATCCGATAAGCTAAAGGTAAGCTCACCTTTAAATTTATTTACTGTTCATTTATTTGTTGGTGGTGTAAGCAGACAAATTAAAGCGAGTCGTTGCCACTGCATACTTAAATATTAAAAAAGTAGTCGGTTTTTGCACTGGTATTTCCATAATTTTCTGGTTAACCTAAAGGAAGATTGTAATGACCAAAAATTTTAAAGAAGGGCAATCCACCGTCACGTACAGACAAATTCGACTATTTTTTTAGCATTTATTTTACATACAACTTTTAATTGGTATTCCAGAATTCGAATTTTTTTCTTCTATGAATTAAACTGCGTGGTAGTCTTCAATCCTACATCGAACTTGTTTTTAATAATTCAGAAAATATTAAAGAAAAAATTAAACAAACTTCGTCACGTGTGGGACAGCCTGAGTCAACCAACATTCAAAATTGTAGTGTCTAAATCCAAATTTCAGCGAATCAGTTGCACATAGAGAAAAGATGTCTAAGAAAGAAATTACAACTAACAACCACGCTTACTTATAATGATAATAAATTGTTAATAAAAAAAAATATTTATAGGTAAAAATTACCCTTTTATTTTGTCACGTAAGGGACAAATGGCGTCACGTAAGGGACACAGTTGAAAGTTTTTTTTATAAAATACACAAAAATCAAAAGTTAATTGCAGTTATGTCTACAGATAAGCTATAATTTTGCACTCCATGATATTTTGATTGGCTTTGATTATATAAAAGTTTGAAATTCCTCCAATGGCATGGTGATTCAGATTCAATTTTTTCTCAGATTTTTGAGGATGGCACATATACAGGGTGGCCCAGAAAGACCGAAGTGGTGTGAATTCCTTATAACTTTTTTATTATAATTTTTTTCTTCTTTTCTTTTCAGTATTTTGTAAAGAAGACTTGGATAATTTATAATGGAGCAATACACAATTGAACAACGTGCCCAAATTGTTGAAATTTACTTTTCAAATCAACGGTCCATTGTGTTGACTCAGCGTGCATACCGTCGTCAATTTAATGTGCGGGTTGCACCCTCTCAGTCAACAATAAACCGTCTGGTTGCAAATTTTCGAGAACAAGGAGCAGTAAGGAACCTTCCTGGTCCCGGCAGACACCGAACTGTCCACACGGCTGACAATATTCAAGTGGTACAGGAGAGTATTCGGGAGGATCCAGAAACATCAACCAGGAGACGTTCGTCACAACTGGGCCTCTCAAGAACTTCGCTGCAGCGAATTTTGCACACCATAGGATTGTTTCCATACAAAATTCAACTTGTTCAAGAATTGAAACCAACAGATTACCAGCAACGACTTGACTATGCAATTTATTTCCAGCAAAAAGCACAAGAGAATCCAAATTTTATTCATAACTTAATAATGAGTGACGAAGCCCATTTTCAATTAAATGGGTTCGTTAACAAGCAAAACTGTAGGATATGGGCTACGGAAAACCCGAGAGTACTTCATCAACGACAATTGCACCCAGTTAAGTGTACCGTTTGGTGCGGTGTTTCTTCAGAAAGGATCATTGGCCCATATTTTTTTGAAAATGAACAAGGTGTCGCCATTTCCGTCAATGGTGATCGATATCGGGCCATGTTGCAAAATTTTGTAAGGCCAGCCGTGGAAAACCATCCGCAAATATGGTTCCAACAGGATGGAGCCACAGCGCACACTGCGAGGGCCACAATGACTCTTTTACGCGACATCTTTGGTGAAAGAATAATTTCTCGTAACAGCAATTTTAATTGGCCTCCGCGTTCCCCGGATTTAACCGCTCCAGACTGTTTTCTTTGGGGCTATTTAAAAGGAAAAGTTTATGTTAATAAGCCTAGGAGTATTGAGGAGTTAAAAACCAATATTCGAGAAGAAATTAACAACATACCACCGGAAGTTTTGCGAAAGGTCATGGAAAATGTGTTGGAAAGAGCACATTTGTGCGAAGCAGAATATGGCCACCACTTGCGGGATATCATTTTTAATAACTAATCCAAAAATATTCCCCATAAATTTAATGTATTTAAAAAAAAAAAAATTAAAAAAATATCTCTTAAATAAAAAGTTATAAGCAATTCACACCACTTCGGTCTTTCTGGGCCACCCTGTATTACCCGGGTTTTTGAAACTAATAAAGAAGCCAAATAAGCAAAAACTTTAGCTGACTGAATGACAATATGTCTGCTTTGGCTTATCATTTTCTCTCATATCAATATCCTAATATTTACGCCGATTCCATCTATTATACCTTCTCCGTTAGTTGTAGCAAAATATTTCCAAATAAGGGCTTTGCGTACTTTTCGCTCAGCATTGATATTAATTTTACCATATAGCGGTTTTTAAATGCTGATGCCGAGCCATTGCTCCAAACTTTTTCCACTAAAGGTAAATCTTCATTTTTCGTATTTACTAAATCGAACAGCTTATTTAAAAAATAAAAAACTGCATCTTTGTCTTTAAAATTCGCATACGAGCATATAAGGTAGTGTGGTAATGTGGTATTGTAACTTTTTTCTTAAGCTAATAATATAAAAATAACAAAAACAGGCTAAATATATTGCGGCTCTCAGAAAATTAATAAAGCAATACTGTAATTCACATTTGCAAGTAATTTTGGGAGCCAGTTGCAAGAAATCGTTTTGGTGTGTGATCGACTTTTTTTGCTGGTGAAAAAACACAAGTTTTTTCCTTAAACGGCATGTCCGCCATGTTGTAAGGTGTTTAGAGCTAGCAGATGAGGATGATTTTCAAGCTTATTTAAATACTTGTCCACATAGTTAAGGATTTCGCATTTTACTAGTGAAACTTCTAGATCCTTGTGGATGTTGCTGTTTTTAACATACCAAGGAGCACCAGTTATCATTCTTAGAATTTTGTTTTGACGGCGTTGAATCTTTTCTATTTTGGAGGCGGAAGCAGTGCCCCATAGTTGTATCCCGTAGCACCAAATTGGTTTCAAAATTGAGTTGTAGAGCAGAACTTTACAATCAAAACGTAAGTTTTAATTGTGACAACTTTGCATCTATGTGGGGCTTCCATGTGAGGCGGCGATCCAGGGGAATGCCAAGATATTTCGTCTCAATTCGTTGAGGCACCTTATGATTGTCAATAAAAATAGGAGGCACGTTTCCTTGCGTAAAGTAAAAGTAACGTTGGTGCATTTTGTTCGTTTATTTTAATACCCCATAAATTTGACAATTTTTCTACTTAAAATACGTGATGCTGCAGTTGTTTCGAGGCCTCTTTAGGGTCTTTATGAATACTGAGAAAGGCGGTATCATCAGCAAAAGTCGATGTATGACTAAAATTGTCTGTGGGCATGTATGCTGTGTAAAGTAAATAGTAGTTAAATCATACCAAAATCGTCACGAAATTAAAAGTGTGGCAATCTAAAAACATATAGGTATACCACATTACCCGCACTTACTCTATGCTTGACAATTTTCTTTGTAAAAAGTTGCAGCTTAAACAACAGGACACTCGTTCGCGACCACAGTGCGCTTTGAATTTCATTCTGGTATTCACAAGCGAAAGGCATTGCAAAATCAATTTGAAGGATACGTACACCTTCATTAAGTTGGTCTTTTTGAAATTCATATACTTGGATTCTTTTCAATTTAACATGTTTCATCACAATATGAACTGAATTAATCAGTTTGTCTTTCAGTTCAACTGAACTTGTTTAATGGGTTGTTAAACGTGATTTATTATCTGAACTTTTTGCCCTTCTTTCCATATGCAGACTTATGCTTAAGTCTATGGACAGTAATAGTTTTTTGTTATCAGAAAAAAGTCACATTCATTTTTGCAGCACTTAGAATCTAAATAAGGATTACATAAAATTTTCAACAACCAGTCGTTACAGTAGTTTTATGTGTTTTCATGTGTTATAAAGTTGCACTGATCTGAAGGAAAGTTTTTTATGAGTAGCACGTCTTAAGGTCCAAGGCTACAAAAATTTTAAAATTGTATTGCTATATTAGGGTTAACATCCGTAAAAATGCAGAAAGCTTCCCGTAGATACATGGTTAAATAATGCTTCTAACGCCTTTCTATAATTCAATTTCCTCAAACCACAACCAAATCATTTGCGCCTGGACAAGTTATACTATATCTGGATGGTAATAAAAGGCGTTTACATCCTCGTAATACGAGTCGACATTTGATATGTCCAAGTTTGAACTTTCGGCTAGAGCAATATTCAATTTAAGCGCTAATTCGGTTGCCATCGCTCGTTGTTTGCTTGCCGATTGAGGAAGTGCTTTTAGAGCCTTTTGAACAGCTTTCAATAAAGTTTGCTTGGACTTGTAAGGGGATTTTGGTACTAACAGAAGGTTCATCAATATTTTGACCTTGATTTCTTAATTTGGCCCTTTGAAGGCTTTTTTATCCCTTTCCTTAACTTGCAAGGCTTTTTAAATCGATTTTTGAAAGAATTCCTCTTTTTCGCTTATAAATCTCACATATTCTTCTCGATTCACCAGGGCTAAAGGTTGGATCATCTTTCTTACGCTTTCCGCGAAGTTTTCGCATATGTTCAATACTGTCAGTCATATTTAGATGAGCCACAAATGTAGTGCAGTCAATTATAAATACAGTTTGTAGATGGCAGAAAGATTGAAAGATTTCAGATATCTTAATTCTTGGCGTCACGTACAGACACTTTTTATCACAAAAGAAAAACTATTTGCTAAGTGTTAGTAGTATATTTGTGGGGATTCTGGAACAATAGGATTGCGCCGTACACGTTTTCCATAAGGAGTAATCCGTAGACGTTTTCCATAAGGAGTAATCCGTAGACGTTTTACATAAGGAGTAATCCGTAGATGTTTTCCATAAGGAGTGGGGTGGGGTGGCGAGAAAATTTTTCCAATTAGAATCTAATTAGAACCCAATTAGAATCCAATTAATGTGTTTTCCAATTAGAATTCAATAAGAATCTAATTAGAACCCAAATAGAATTTTTTAGCGTTTGCAATTAGAGTTCTATTGGAGATCAATACGATTTCAATTAGAAGGCAATTGGAACCCAACTTTAATCCAATTAGAACTCAATTAGGATTGATGTGTGTATGCGTTTCTTTAAGCATTGATCTGTATAGGTTTAGCAATACCAGTGCATATATTTATCCAATTAGGATTATCATATATCAATTTCTCCATAAGAAATAATGTGTATTTGTACACAACACCCATAATTTTTATTTTTAATGTGTGTTTTTCTCTTAAATAACAATCATTTATTCTCTATGAATTCATTTAAACATTGAGTTTTTAATGCTTAGTTAATTGAGAGTTTTATTGTCTATTATAAACTTGATATAAAAGGCTGTAAAGTGGTTTACTTAAGTTATTTCTGTTATCATCGCTTCAAAGTACACGTAATAGAATGGTAAGAATAAAATTTCTTAAAATAAAGGTTTTCGTTTATTTATATACATACATTAATTTTCAGATGTATCAACAAATAATTAATATTGCCCAAGGTATAAAGCCAGAGTACACCAGAATTGATGATATTCCATTGAATCAAACTTACGAAATTATAAATTTCGAGTGGAAGGTCACACAGCATGGATCAAAAGTTATTGTATATTTAGAAAATAATAAATGGTTTTATCTTCCACAAAGGATTGTAAAATATTTGAACAAAGAGGATCCTTACTTAGCCAAAATAAATGAAAAAACCTGGACAGTTATTTACAAAGGACGTCAATCACCGAATGGTTTTGCAATATTTGAACTTAAATATAACTAACATTTTTAGGAGCCTGTACTTTATATATAGAAAATAAAAAATTTTTTACAAAGGAAAAGTCTACCATTTTTTTTTTTAATGTAAGAATTTCAAGGTAAGGTTTCACTTAAAACGTAACTAATTCAAGGTCACAGTTATATATTCTTTTAAGAACAAATTACATCAAAAATATAAGACAGGCATAAACATGCAAAACTCTTAATGATCTTTTACATTTAACACCTGCAAAAAATTAAAAATATCTCCTGTTGCTTATTCGATATCTTTGTTTTATTAATAAATGCATATACAAAACTATAAATGACCTTTTTTAGGTTTAACAGACACTTTCTATGCATTCCTTAATACAATAGTTAATAAAGGAATTGAAAAAATTTTCTCAAACAAAGCAATGCTTTCATATAATGTTAATTGAAAAAAGGTAGGTGTGTTTTTCTAGTTTTTGGTTACACTCATTAACCGAGAGGATCATAAATTTATTTGTTTTCTATTTATTGCTTCAAAAGGATATTGAAAATTCCTTTGTTAAGTAGCTTTGTTTTAGGGATAAAATATACATTTAAAACTATAAATGACCTTCATAGATTTAACACCTGCAAAAAATTAAAAATATCTCCTGCTGCTTATTCGGTATCTTTGTTTTATTAATGAATGCATACACAAAACTATAAATGACCTTTTTAGATTTAACACCTGAAAAAAAAAATTTTAAATATCTAAGGTTCTACTTAAAACGCAACTAACTCAATGTCACAGTTATATATTCTTTTAAGAACAAATTACATCAAAAATATAAGACAGGCATAAACATGCAAAACTCTTAATGATCTTTTACATTTAACACCTGCAAAAAATTAAAAATATCTCCTGTTGCTTATTCGGTATCTTTGTTTTATTAATGAATGCATATACAAAACTAAAAATGACCTTTTTAGATTTAACAAATACCTACTATGTATCCCTTAATACAATAGTTAATAAAGGAATTGAAAAAATTTTCTCAAACAAAGCAATGCTTTCATATAACGTTAGTTGAAAAAAGGTAGCAGTGTTTTTGCTAGTTTTTGGTTACATTCGTGAACTGAGACGGTCATAAATTTATTTCTTTTCTATTTATTGTTTCAAAAGGATATTGAAAATTCCTTTGTTAAGTACCTTTTGTTTTAGGGATAAAATATACATTTAAAACTATAAATGACCTTCATAGATTTAACACCTGCAAAAAATTAAAAATATCTCCTGTTGCTTATTCGGTATCTTTGTTTTATTAATGAATGCATACACAAAACTATAAATGACCTTTTTTAGGTTTAACAGATACCTGCTGTGCATCCCTTAATACAATAGTTAACAAAGGCATTGATAAATTTTCTCAAATAAAGGAATGCAGAATGCATTCATATTATTGTACTTATGTATGTAGTAGTGCACTTAGAAAAATGTATATAAACTCTACTCTTTTAGAGCAGTGATTCAGTATTCTGTGCTAAACAGTTAAAAAAAAACAATTCAGTGTTCTGTGCTAAATATTAAAAAAAAAATAAACAATTCAGTATTTTGTGCTAACTAAACATTTAAAAAAAAACAATTCAGTGTTCTGTGCTAAATATTAAAAAAAATAAACAATTCAGTATTTTAAGCTAACTAAACAATTAAAAAAACAATTCAGTATTCTGTGATCAACTAAGTATTAAAACAATCTTATTTGGTAAGTAAAAACTATTTAGTATATATTATTTAAATATTTATTCAAACCAAAAAATAATCATAGCATTAGTGTTTAAAAAAATTTATTTTATGTTTGTATTCATAATAATTAAAGTAGGCTTACTAAGAGCTTATTTGACAATTATGCTAAAAACATCTGTCAAAAAAGCCCTTAATAAGCTCATTTTAATTATTATGTATATGATGGCTAGTTATAAGTATGTTATTTTGATTATTTTTAGATCATATAAAAAATATAATAGAAAAAATGGAGTCAAAAATAGTCTGCCCCGAATGCAAAAAAAGTTTTTTTAGTCATGAATTTTTAAAAATGCATGAGATGACTCATTCTTCGGGTTCGAATAAAAGTGCAATGAAAGTGGTACAAAGGGCATTTAAGAATAGAATAATGACCTATTCATATAAAAATACGAATGAAGAATGTCTACTACCAGAGTTATTTTTGGAGGAAGCTAAGAAGCCGTTCGAAAATGAAGTGTTTTCATTTTTAAATTGCAATTTAGCTTTAAAGTTTAACATAGAGTTGTTTGGTTTGTATGCTAAAGGGGACCTAAATGATATGGAAAATAGTGTGATAGAGGTGAAGCATTTTCAAACCAAAATGAAGGAAATTTTTCACATTGACGGTTTTAATAATGAATATAATAGCAATGTTGATAATATTAAAAGTAAAATGGAAGAGTTTCAAGAACGAGATAGTGGATGGACCCTTATTCAACTCATTAAAATCCATCTAAATTTAAATAAATATCAACCGTTAAAAGGTTCAACATATATTCCGCTTCCACCAAAACTCACACTGAAAAAAGCATGCATAAATGTGCAGAATAATGACGATTTCTGCTTCAAATGGTCTCTTCTTTCTGCTGTTTCAAATCAAGCTAATAGTCATAGACCAAATAACTATGCTGTTAACATATCAGATACAGTAATTGACTTTAATGGATATTCTTTTAACTTCAATGGTTTATGCTTCCCCCTTAAATTAAAAGATATAAATTTATTTGAAAAAAATAATGCAAATATAAGCATTAATGTATTTGGATATGATGATGACAAAGATTTGATTGTCGGACCTTATTATAAAACTAAAGAAATCAAACCACTTCATATTAATTTGATGTTTATACAAAAAAATATAATGAACGCAACTATCTCACACTATGTCTGGATAAAAAACATGTCAAGGTAAAATTTATTATAAATTTATATTTAATGTGTGTTTTAATTAATTGTAATTTTTATATTTTTTTTTTTTTTAATTAACAGAATAATAAGATCACAACAAACTAAAAATAAGAATAGTATTTTTGTTTGTGATTTTTGTATTCACCATTTCCAGGAAAAGCAAGATTTGGAAAAACATGTGAAAAATTGTAGTAGAAAGATAAGTTATGTACCCCAAGCAAATAAGGTAAAACTAGAATTTAAGAATTATAATAATTGTATGAATGTACCATTTGTGGTATATGCAGACTCGGAATGCATATTTGAAAATATTCAAACATGTGTTCCGAGAGGGGATATTTCATCGACAACATTAGTTGATAAACATATCCCCTATGCTTTTTCTTATTATATTAAGTGTAGTTTTAATAACGATTTAAATAAGCTATGTAGCTTTAAAGGATTAGATTCACCGAAACAGTTTATAGAGGGTTTGGTTAAAGATATTAAATATTTACAGGATAAATATTTATCTCTGGTAAAACCCATGATACCCTTAACCGAACAGGAAAATTTAGAATTTCTTTTGAACAATATATGTCATATTTGTTCTAAAGATATTTTACATGAATTAAAGGTGAAAGATCATTGTCAGTTAAGTGGCAAATATAGAGGACCTGCTCATAATTCATGTAATCTTAATTATAAAATACCAAAATTCTTTCCAATAATTTTCCATAACTTTTCGGCATACGATTGTCATTTATTTGTTAAAGAGCTTAACCAAATTGATGATGGTCCTATTAATATAATTCCTCTTAATAAGGAACTATACATATCCCTTTCAAAAACCATTAAAGGTGATAAAGGGGATGATATTGAATTACGATTTTTAGACTCATATCGATTTATGTCATCTAGTTTGGACAACTTGGTTAAAAATTTAACAAACAGTGATTTGAAGTTAGTTAAATCAATATATTCTAATGAAAGCCAATTTAATTTATTGGTAAGAAAAGGTGTGTTTCCTTATAGTTATTTAAATTCTATAGGAAAACTTAATGAGTCTAGTTTACCAAGCATTGAACATTTTTATAATAAATTGACAGACACAAAATGTTCTTCTGAAGATTATAACCACGCTCAAAAAGTTTGGAAAACATTTGATTGCAAAACTTTGGATGACTATTTAATGTTATATCTAAAGACTGATGTTTTATTGTTAGCTGATGTTTTCGAAAACTTTAGGACAATTTGTAAAAACATTTATCATTTGGATCCATGTCACTATTACACAGCTCCGGGACTTTCATGGGATGCCATGCTTAAATTTACAGGCATCAAATTAGATTTACTGACGGACATAGACATGATAACATTTCTTCAAAAGGGTATTAGGGGAGGTATTGTGCAATGTTCTAAAAGGCATTCTATCGCAAATAATAAATATTTATCGAACTATAATAATGAATTACCTTCTAAATATTTAATGTATTTAGATGCAAACAATCTATATGGTTGGGCAATGTCTGAAGCTTTGCCCGAAGGTAATTTTCAGTGGGTAGAAGATGTTGATAGTTTTTGTTTGGATTCAGTTTCAAACGATTCAAATATTGGATATATATTAGAAGTTGATCTGATATACCCAGCTGAAGTTCATGACATCCACAATAATTTACCATTTTGCTCAGAAAATAAAAATCCTCCAAACTCTAAAGAAAAAAAGTTAATTACTGACTTAAATAATAAATATGAATACATAATTTATTATAAAAATTTGCAACAATGCTTAAAACATGGGTTAAAATTAAAAAAAATTCATAGAATTTTAAAGTTTAAGCAGTCTGTTTGGTTAAAAACATATATCTCATTAAACAATTCTCATAGAATCAATGCTCAAAATACTTTTGAAAAAAACTTCTTCAAATTACTAAATAACGCAGTTTATGGTAAAACCATGGAAAACGTAGACAAGCGAAAGAATGTTAAAATAGTAAACAGTTGGGAAAGTGTTGGAAGGAAAATTGGAGCTCGTTTCCTTATTGCAAAACCAGAATTTCATTCCTACAGCATATTTGAAGAAAACATGATAGCAGTAGAACTTAATCAAAGTTATTCACTTTATAATAAGCCTATATATCTCGGATTTACAATTCTAGAACTTTCAAAGTGGAAAATGTATGACTTTCATTACGATTACATACTTCCTAAATATAATTTGAAAGCAGAACTAAATTATATGGATACAGATTCATTTATATACACAATAGAAACTAACGACTTTTATAAAGATATCGTTAACGATATTGATGAAAAATTTGATACGTCAGAATATGAAGCTAATAATAAATTTAGTATTCCACAAAAAAATAAAAAAATATTAGGTATGATGAAGGATGAAAATAATGGTAAGGTTATGAAGGAATTTGTAGGATTACGAGCAAAAATGTATTCATTTAAAACTGAAGATTTGAAAGAAGTCAAAAAAGCTAAGGGTATCAAAAGTAATATATCCAGAAATTTAAGTTTATCCGATTATAAAGACTGTTTATATAATAAGAAAATATTCTATGGAAGTATGTATATTTTTAAATCAAAATTACATACTATATATACATCCCTTATTAATAAGATATCTTTAAGTTATTTAGATAATAAGAGATATGTATGTAGTGACAATATTAATACATTAGCTTGGGGTCATTATAATGAAAAATTTTTAAATGATGATGATAATTTTTTCATACAAATTGATAATGATGCAGAATTTCAAAATTATAAAGATCGATTTATGAATGAAAATGAAGATGAAGATGATATTTTTATGGAAATAGATAACGATCAGGAATTTATAAATTGCAGAGATCAATTTATGAATGACAATGATGGAGATGATATTTTAATGCAAGTTGAATAAAAATTATCATCATTATTTATTAATATTTATAATATGTTAGTGAATAATAAATCTAGTAGATATAATAATAATAATAATATAAGCTTAGTAGTATGTAAATAATGAATAACAATAAGAAGAAAGAAAAAAAATTAGGTAGGTTTCGGTCACTAGATTTGTTAAGTGTAATCTAACATATTAATTAACATTTTAATTAACACGTTGGATTATACTTAATCAAACTAGTAAGCATAAGCTAAAATGCTACCGAACGCGTCCACAGGTTGCGGATAGTGGAACGCCCAGTAAATATATTGGGTAGCTGCGAATAAAATAAAATAAGCAGTCGCGGACAATTTTAGTAGTTTTTAGTAATTGCTAATAACAATTCGCAATGTATAAAGGCGAATGAATAATCTTAAACAACAAATTTCAAATTTTTGTAAATAATTAAGAACACAATATTGTAAAATCTTTAGTTATTTATTTCGTTATTTCAAATTATATTTATTAAATAAAAATTTAAGACATAAATGTCCGCAATTAAACGTATTAAACTTTTGTTTTTGTTCATAGTTATATTTGATAGGAGTTTTTAAATAGTTTACTAGTTCTAGAGGTGGCTGTAAGTTTCCAAAACTATCAAAATATTCTTTATAGTTGTGATTTTTAAAGTAGGCTACCCAATGTGTTCCAGGACCACTAGAATTATCTAAGTTAATTATACCACATTCTTGAACTAATGGTTTTTTAGGTAAACTGTCACGCATAAAAACACCTCTGAAATGTTTTAGGTGTTTACCATATTTTATTAAATGTAGATGATTTAATGGCTGATTGGGTAGATTATTTAAAAGTTTTTTGGAATTGATTTATAGTAAAGTCCAAATCCAGATTTATATGGTTTCAGATATAAACCTTTCCCCATAGCAATTGATTCCATATATCTATTATGACGAGTTGCTTCTGCTAGTTGCTCTTTTCCTTTTTTTATATCATTAACTGCTTTAACAATAGCTGATCCTCCTGTTGCTAAGCCTCCAAGTGCAGACAATGCTGTCAGAATTGGAATTAATGGTAGGAATCCGCCAATTTTTGGCATTGGTATTACCCTTGGAATAACTACATTTGATTTTTTATTCTTCTTGAATTTTGAGTTTATGATTTTTTGCGCCATTTTAATAGCAGAATTGATACTTTCAGGTTTTTCTTTTTTTAATATCTTCAATGCATTTTTAACAGTAGTAGAAAATAATTTTTTGTTATATTTAATTCTCTTTTTTAACCTTTTCTTCGATTTGCTTTTTTTCTGAATTTTGTATTTCTTCATACCTAATCCTAATTTAACTTTTGCTTTCATCGTGTTTGTCACAAGCCAGGCGTGCGCTCGTTCTTTGAAACTACTATTGTTGGATATAACTCGCTGCCAAGATTTTTCCGCCAATATTTTATCGGCTTGATGTCTTTTGTTTATATTGTTTGTTTTTGAATATGTAATATCGTGTTGTCTACAAGCTGCATCTAATAAATTGATCCCTTTATCTCCTCTTGCTAAACGTTTTTCAAGTTTTGTTCCAGGTCCGCAAAACTCATAACCAGGTAAATGTAATTCAATAGGCAATTTGTTTATTAAGTTGTTTACTAAACCGATACCAGTTTTATACTGATTATGTTCAGATATGTTGTTGTAGCTTATACCCATTTTATACTTTAATTATTTAAAGATGTGTCAATGTTTAATCCTATTGATATTCTAAATTCAAATGATAAGTTTTTATTATAAAAGAGGAATAATATAGCAAAACAAATTAGTTTTAAATATGCGATTGGTAAAGCAAGCAAAAGAAATCGTAGTAAGAAATGCGGACGAGGAACAACATAAGCAATTTCAAATTAATCATAGTGTATTGCTACCAAATACAATACGAGCATTAATTGTTGGGCCCTCAAACTGTGGTAAAACAAATGTTATGATCAGTCTAATAGAAAGCCCTAATGGTCTTCGCTTTAAAAATATTTACATATATTCTAAATCTTTATATCAACCAAAATATTGTTATCTCAAAAATTTAATTACTCCAATCAAAGAAATCAACCTTTTTACATTTGCGGAAAACGAAAAAGTTCTAAGCCCAGCTGAAGCAAATCCCCATTCAATAATAATATTCGACGATGTTATTTGTGGAAAGCAAGATACTATAAGAGACTACTTTTGTATGGGTAGACATAGACATATAGATTGTTTTTACTTATGTCAAACTTATACAAAGATTCCCAAGCATCTCATACGCGATAATTCAAACATGATAGTACTATTTAAACAGGATGAAATGAATTTACGACATATATATAATGATCATGTTATCGGTGATATGTCATTTAAAGAATTTACAAACATATGTAGTGAGTGTTGGAAAGATAAGTATGGGTTTGTTGTTATTAGTAAGGATAACTCAACCAATAATGGTCGATATAGAAAAGGTTTGGATAAATATATTCAGTTGTAAGGTTATAATTTAATATCTGTTGACCGCAGTCAGAAAGAAAGCAGATTATTAAAAAAAAAAAAAACAAATCATCATTAGCTATAAAGCAGATCATCATCAGATATAAAGCAGATCATAAGCAGATATAAAGCAGATCATAAGCAGATATAAAGCAGATCATCATCAGATATAAAGCAGATCACAAGCAAATAGAAAACAGATCATAAGCAGATATAAAGAAGGTCATAAGCAGTTAGAAAGTAGATTGCTTTTAGGTATAGAGTTGATCAGTTCATATTGAAACGTCTAAATATGGATAATAAATTTTTGGGTGATATTGTTAAGACAAGAGAGATATTAAAAGAAAAGTTTAAAAAAATTAAATTAAATAACGAAGATAGAGTTCAAGTGTTAGAAGAAACACTTAAACCTATAACAAGACCTTTAAAACACATTATAAAAAAAATTGATAGTTATCAACAGGATGACTTATCAGAAAAAAACTTTAAACCTTCAACAACAAAGTCATACATTATAAATAAACAAACTAATGAAGGGATGAAAAATAACAAAATAGATGATTATGAATTAAAGAATGATACTTCAGTAACACAAGTTCCACCACTATCATCAGAGGGTAGCTCTGATAATTATGATGATGCTGAGAGTTATGAATCCATATCTGAAAATAAAAAACTCCCACTAGTTGAAAATATAAAATTACTCCTAAAAAACAATACGATTGACAAAGTTTATGGCTTTAACATTGATAAATATGGTAATTGGCGATATGCCAATAATGAACTTAAATTTAGTAGAGATAATAAAGTTCAAATAGGAGAACCAATGTGGGAAATGACTCCAGGATTATTTGAATTAGTTTTTCATTCGAAACCTATTCATTATACTAAAACTGATTTAAAAAAATACAAAGAACTTTTAATTTATACAAACGCACATAAGCGTTGCTATCAATCAAATGATCAAATTAAGGGTACACGAGCGTATAAATATCTTCATATCATAAAAAACTTATTTAATACAAAACCAGATGATTTAACGAAAGGTTGGGGTATTTCATTAAAATCTGTTAACAACCGAAAACCTAACTATATATATTGGAATGATCCGAATGAGTTAGTCGATAGATTACATTTACTTATTTCATCAGAGGCAGCTGGTCATAATAACCATAAGAACGAAATAATTTCTATTGTGGAAGAACTTAGAGAAGCTAACGTAATATATTAAAAAAAATTAAATAAAATAAAATAAATAAAATGAATTATATAAATAAATTTGGAGAAAGTTCAATTAAACATAAAATAAGTAATCCCACATTTAGGGTCTGCTCCCATAATATACAAATTCAAAATATTAAGAAGGACGTAGACTATATAAACAATATAATAAAGGCTTTTCAAAATAAATTAGATAATGTGGATATAAGTGTTTTAACTAAAATACAACAAAAGCTCAATGAAATAGAAAATTATATATTTGGAATAGAAAATATCAAAAACGAATATGATTATAAATTAAATATTATAAGAAGCGATATAAAAAAATCAATTACAACAGAAATTGTTAGAGATGTTGAAGTTATTAGAAAGATCGTTGTTGAACAAATGCACTTTGTAAATAAGAATTTAATAAAGAATATTGAAGAAAGGTTTAAAAAAATTGATGGTTTTATTTCTAAATGGAATGTAGAAAATCAACAAACTGATGTAAAAAAACGAAAAATTGAATTCCCTAGAATTAAAGTAGCAAAATAAAAAAATTCAATATATTTAAAAAGATAAAAAAAGGAACCAGTCGATTGTATGCATACATATTAATAACATGATTGCGGATACTGATAAGAAAAAAATAGTTGACGAGCTACACAAACAAGCTAGAAAAAATTTTAAAAGAAGACGAGTAGTTATGAAGGGAATTGATGATTTGTGGCAAGCTGATCTAGTTGAAATGGGAAATTATGCTAAATATAACAAGGGATATTGTTATCTTCTAACTGTAATAGATACTTTTTCAAAAAAAGCATGGACTGCAGCCATAAAAAAAAAAACTGCAGCTTGTGTAGCTAACGCATTAAAAAATATCTTTCAAATCAATAAGCGAAAACCCAAAAACTTGCAGACAGATGATGGCAAAGAGTTCTTCAATAATCAATTTAGGCAATTAATGGATAATAATCAAATAAATCATTACTCAACATATAGTATTCTGAAAGCATCAATAGTAGAACGATTTAATAGAACATTAAAAGGACTGATGTGGAAAGAGTTTAGTTATCAAGGAACATATAAATGGATTAACAAACATGAAGAACTTGTTACCAAATATAATAATACATTTCATAGAACAATAAAGATGACTCCTAACGAAGTAAACCATTCAAATGAAAAAAATTTACTTAACACAGTATACAGCAATTTAAAGATATTTAAAAGACCTAAGTTTAAAGTTAACGATTTTGTTCGAATAAGTAAATATAAACATACTTTCGAAAAAGGATATACACCAAATTGGACTACAGAAATATTCAAAATTAAAACTATTAAAAACACCAATCCTAATACATTTTTATTGGAAGATTATCAAGGACATGAAATCAAAGGCGCTTTTTATGAATATGAGATTATGAAAACTAAATTTCCAGAATCATATTTGATTGAAAAAATTTTAAAAAGAAAAAAAAATAAGGTCTTTGTTAAATGGTTGGGGTTTTCATCACAACACAACTCTTGGATAAACGTCAACACTGCATAATAAAAAACTATTACAAAATTGTAGATCTTTTATTCATTCGCCAGCGGTTACAATGTCAATAACATTAACATTAAACGGAGATTCTTCTTTACTGATTGCAAACTATTTTCCATCAATTGAACTTAAAGAAAATTATGTTTGTGGTCTAATAAGTTTTGATACTTATCACTCAATTCCTAATATCGATATAGAAAATAATTTGTTTCATATTGGTAATTATGAAATAGAGATTCCCGTTGGATCATATGAATTTTCTGATATAGCGAGACTACTCACTAAAAGATATCAAATTCTAAATGAAAATGGTCTTCTTTCTCTGGAAGCAAATCATAACACACTTCAGACATATATTAAAAGCAGTTTAGACCCAGTTTTATTTAACAAAACGAGGTCAGTTGGATCTTTGCTAGGTTTTAGCAAAAGAGTGTTAAACGCAGGTGTGGAACATTATTCTGATAAAACAATAGATATAACGAAAATAAATACTATAGGCATTGAATGTAACATTGTATGTGGGTCATATATAAATAACACGTCTGCACATATTTTGCATCAGTTTTCACTTAACGTTAGCCCAGGATATAAAATAACTGAAGCTCCGGCTAATGTTATATATTTACCGGTAAATTCGAGAACTATTAGTAGTATTGTTTTGAAAGTTGTCGATCAAGACGGAAATCTTATAAATTTTCGTGGTGAAAAAATTACTGTTCGATTACATTTAAAACCTATTTGAGTATGATCATATTTAACAAAAACGAGTTGCAAAAAGATTCGGCATTCATTCTTTCTTCATCAACTGAAGGTGAAATAGAAAAACCTTTATACTTTAAAAATCGCTTCAAAGAAAACAATAAAAAAAATTTTACAGCCCTTAAAAAACAGGCTAGCATTCTTAATAAGACCAATAAGGAGATTCTAATTAATCTAGGATTCAAATTAAAAAATTAAAAATAATTACACAGTGTAATACAAAACAATTATAATAAAATGAGTAGTATTATAAATATTTTACAAAAACCTCAATTTGATAACTCAATCATCAAAAAAGAGTATCACAGCTATAACTCTTACTTACAATCATTTAAAAACAATGATGAAATACGTATCACAATTCAAAACCAGGATTTATATGTTTTACCACATGAAAGTCTCTTATATATTGAAGGACGTGCAACAAAGGAAGATTCAACGGCTTCATCTTCTATACATCTGTTAAATAACTGTATGGCACACCTTTTTGATGAAATTCGATATGAAATTAATGGTGTAGAAATTGATCGTACACGAAATTTAGGAATTGCAACAGAATTGAAAAACTATGTATCGCTTAATAAATCTGAAAGCGATAATTTATTAAATGCGGGGTGGTCACCATTTAATAATACTGATCTTAAACTTATAAATGGATATTTCAATTTTTGTGTACCATTAAAGTTATTACTTGGATTTGCTGAAGATTTTAATAAAGTAATAGTTAACTCTAAGCATGAGTTGATTCTTTTACGGTCCAAGGATGATAAACAAGTTTTAAGTTCTGATGTTCTAACTGAAAATATTAAAATTAACATTTTAAATATTACTTGGAAAGTACCACATGTACAACTCTCTGATTCGTATAAATTAAAAATATATAAAACTGTAAATAATCGTCATCCACTAAGTGTAGCATTTAGAAGTTGGGATATGTATTTTTACCCTTCACTTCCAGAAAGTACAACAGTTTTATGGAATGTTAAACTTGCAAATGAAAATGAAAGACCTCGTTTTCTACTCTTGGGACTTCGAAATAATGAAAATATATATAAACATTGTGATTTGACTGATATAAAAGTACACCTTAACTCTAATACATATCCTTATGATGATCTAAATCTTAAATTTGATTCTAATCGGTTTGCTCTACTATACGATATGTATTTAAAATTTCAGCAGAGTTATTATTCACGAGATCCACAACCATTATTAACACGAGAAAATTTCAAAAGTATAGCGCCAATTATTGTTTTGGATGTTACACATCAAAATGAATCAGTAAAAACAGGACCGATAGATATTCGTATTGAACTTAAAACTTTAAAGAACATACCAGCTAACACATCTGCATATTGTTTAATAATACATGATAAAATGTTTGAATATATTCCTCTTACAAACGAAATAAAAAAACTCATATAGACAAATTTTTGAAATAATATAAATGCTGAAACTATTGCTTTATATGATTATTAACAAACATTTCGTTGTAGCAAAGAGTCATACTTTTAGTGAAAAATGATAATAAAAGATATATACGATTTTTTCAAAAAATGTTCCCATATTGTTTCTGATGAAGACAAATTTAAGCTTATCAATATTCAGTCACATCTTGAGTATGAAAACAATTTAAAAACCTTCAAAAATAAGTTTGGTGAACACTATGAAGACTGCTCTTGGTCAGACGAAAATGCTAAATGTGGACCAGACACCTGCTCATGTTCTCAATATAGGAAAAGAAAATTAGCAGTCGAAGAAGAAGCAAAACAGCTTATGCAAACATACTACAACATTTATAATATTACCAAATGTAAAAATTGTAATTTCCATAAGACTTAATAAATAAAGAAACAAAAATATTATTATATAAAATTAAACTTTTATTGTTATTATTTAATATTTTTATACTTATATATATATATACATAATTATAAAAAAAAACAAAAAAAAAAAATATTATAAATTTTCTTCAATTTTTTTTAATGCTTCTAATAAGAGCTCATCCTGACCGTCGTTCATGGCCAAGAATGTTACCACATCTATCGGTGGTAACTCTTCAATTTTTATTATTTTAATAGGGTCTTCCTGTGCTAATGTATGCATAAATAAATCATCATCTTCTTCCATGAATTGCTGAAGCACTGCTTCATATGATGTTGTTGTTGTTTCTGTTGAGGATGGTGCTGATGATGTTGTTGTTGTTTCTCTTGACGATGATGCTGTTGATGATGATGCTGATGATGTTGATGATGTTGTTGTTTCTGTTGAAGATGATGCTGATGATGTTGATGATGATGTTGCTGTTGACGAAGTGTCTTCTATTATACGTTTTTTGTTGTGATACGTCTTTAACTTATAATATAAAGGGGTTCTCCCCGTCATATATAAGTTATATGCCTCATTGTGTTGTTTTCGAATGTGTCTTCTCTGATTCGACACATTCGAAAAGGTTACAATTTTGCATATAGGGCACAATATTTTTGACTCCATTTTTTCTATTATATTTTTTATATGATCTAAAAATAAACAAAATAACATACTTATAAACTAGCCATCATATACATAATAATTAAAATGGGCTTATTAAGGGCTTTTTTGACATGTTTTTAGCATAATTGTCAAATAAGCTCTTAGTAAGCCTACTTTAATTATTATGAATACAAACATAAAATAAATTTTTTTAAACACTAATGCTATGATTATTTTTTGGTTTGACTAAATATTTAAATAATATACACTAAATAGTTTTTACTTACCAAATAAGATTGTTTTAATACTTAGTTGAACACAGAATACTAAATTGTTTTTTTAACTGTTTAGCACAGAATACTGAATCACTGCTCTAAAAGAGTAGAGTTTATATACATTTTTCTAAGTGCACTACTACATACATAAGTACAATAATATGAATGCATTCTGCATTCCTTTATTTGAGAAAATTTATCAATGCCTTTGTTAACTATTGTATTAAGGGATGCACAGCAGGTATCTGTTAAACCTAAAAAAGGTCATTTATAGTTTTGTGTATGCATTCATTAATAAAACAAAGATACCGAATAAGCAACAGGAGATATTTTTAATTTTTTGCAGGTGTTAAATCTATGAAGGTCATTTATAGTTTTAAATGTATATTTTATCCCTAAAACAAAAGGTACTTAACAAAGGAATTTTCAATATCCTTTTGAAACAATAAATAGAAAAGAAATAAATTTATGACCGTCTCAGTTCACGAATGTAACCAAAAACTAGCAAAAACACTGCTACCTTTTTTCAACTAACGTTATATGAAAGCATTGCTTTGTTCGAGAAAATTTTTTCAATTCCTTTATTAACTATTGTATTAAGGGATACATAGTAGGTATTTGTTAAATCTAAAAAGGTCATTTTTAGTTTTGTATATGCATTCATTAATAAAACAAAGATACCGAATAAGCAACAGGAGATATTTTTAATTTTTTGCAGGTGTTAAATGTAAAAGATCATTAAGAGTTTTGCATGTTTATGCCTGTCTTATATTTTTGATGTAATTTGTTCTTAAAAGAATATATAACTGTGACATTGAGTTAGTTGCGTTTTAAGTAGAACCTTAGATATTTAAAATTTTTTTTTTTCAGGTGTTAAATCTAAAAAGGTCATTTATAGTTTTGTGTATGCATTCATTAATAAAACAAAGATACCGAATAAGCAGCAGGAGATATTTTTAATTTTTTGCAGGTGTTAAATCTATGAAGGTCATTTATAGTTTTAAATGTATATTTTATCCCTAAAACAAAGCTACTTAACAAAGGAATTTTCAATATCCTTTTGAAGCAATAAATAGAAAACAAATAAATTTATGATCCTCTCGGTTAATGAGTGTAACCAAAAACTAGAAAAACACACCTACCTTTTTTCAATTAACATTATATGAAAGCATTGCTTTGTTTGAGAAAATTTTTTCAATTCCTTTATTAACTATTGTATTAAGGAATGCATAGAAAGTGTCTGTTAAACCTAAAAAAGGTCATTTATAGTTTTGTATATGCATTTATTAATAAAACAAAGATATCGAATAAGCAACAGGAGATATTTTTAATTTTTTGCAGGTGTTAAATGTAAGAGATCATTAAGAGTTTTGCATGTTTATGCCTGTCTTATATTTTTGATGTAATTTGTTCTTAAAAGAATATATAACTGTGACCTTGAATTAGTTACGTTTTAAGTGAAACCTTACCTTGAAATTCTTACATTAAAAAAAAAAATGGTAGACTATTCCTTTGTAAAAAATTTTTTATTTTCTATATATAAAGTACAGGCTCCTAAAAATGTTAGTTATATTTAAGTTCAAATATTGCAAAACCATTCGGTGATTGACGTCCTTTGTAAATAACTGTCCAGGTTTTTTCATTTATTTTGGCTAAGTAAGGATCCTCTTTGTTCAAATATTTTACAATCCTTTGTGGAAGATAAAACCATTTATTATTTTCTAAATATACAATAACTTTTGATCCATGCTGTGTGACCTTCCACTCGAAATTTATAATTTCGTAAGTTTGATTCAATGGAATATCATCAATTCTGGTGTACTCTGGCTTTATACCTTGGGCAATATTAATTATTTGTTGATACATCTGAAAATTAATGTATGTATATAAATAAACGAAAACCTTTATTTTAAGAAATTTTATTCTTACCATTCTATTACGTGTACTTTGAAGCGATGATAACAGAAATAACTTAAGTAAACCACTTTACAGCCTTTTATATCAAGTTTATAATAGACAATAAAACTCTCAATTAACTAAGCATTAAAAACTCAATGTTTAAATGAATTCATAGAGAATAAATGATTGTTATTTAAGAGAAAAACACACATTAAAAATAAAAATTATGGGTGTTGTGTACAAATACACATTATTTCTTATGGAGAAATTGATATATGATAATCCTAATTGGATAAATATATGCACTGGTATTGCTAAACCTATACAGATCAATGCTTAAAGAAACGCATACACACATCAATCCTAATTGAGTTCTAATTGGATTAAAGTTGGGTTCCAATTGCCTTCTAATTGAAATCGTATTGATCTCCAATAGAACTCTAATTGCAAACGCTAAAAAATTCTATTTGGGTTCTAATTAGATTCTTATTGAATTCTAATTGGAAAACACATTAATTGGATTCTAATTGGGTTCTAATTAGATTCTAATTGGAAAAATTTTCTCGCCACCCCACCCCACTCCTTATGGAAAACGTCTGCGGATTACTCCTTATGTAAAACGTCTACGGATTACTCCTTATGGAAAACGTCTACGGATTACTCCTTATGGAAAACGTGTACGGCGCAATCCTATTGTTCGAGAATCCCCACAAATATACTACTAGTGTTTAAGTGGAAATTTTTTTGTCAGCTTTTGACCACCAAAAGTTAGCTGTAAACAACAAAAATCAATTTGTTTAGTTGACTTGTCTTACAGTTATTATTAAAAAACGAAAACGGCGTCACGTGTGGGACATAGAAATTTACCTTTGCATTGTAATTACTTACACGGAAAAAAAGCACTTTACAACAATAAATATTATACAGTTTAATACCGCTCACCACTCCCTTGAACGCAGAAAAGAATATTAGTTCTTATGTGAAAAATAGTATTAGCAGCGACCTCTCAAAAAATGGTGTAAAATGGAAAAGAAAAGCTAGATTCCTTATACTCTCAAAAAAATAACGGTATTTATGAAAAAAGTGATCTACTCGTCACGATGTATGTCAATTTTTTGAGATGAGAACTTAATCTCTCTATGTAGATGCAAAAATATAAAAAAAGTCAATGTTTGTAATATTTTTCAGATTTCCATTTTTTCATGGAATGCTCCAAAGGTCAGTTTATTGTTTACTTTAGAGTTAATAGTTCACTTTATAAACAACATATAATAATGGTATTAAGGAGAGCGAACAGTCGTCGTGTACTCTTACTAACGTACTTCCATATTGTTCTTAACCGTGTTGCTTTAAAAAACTAAAGATCCAAAAAAAATTACAAAACAAATGTCTTCACTAAATATCTCAGTTACTTAATTCAGTTTGGAGCCTATAGGTACATACATATAAGGGTGTCCGCTATTTGTATGGCAATTTTTTTTTGAAAATGTTTAAGTCTCACCCCTCAAAAGGTTGAGGCTTGATTCAAAAATTATTTTCCACAAATTCTACGCCCCTAGGACCCCGCCTACCCGTATCACTTAAGCTTAAATTCCGTTTGTCCGTCTGTTAAAATCCCGTTTTTTTTTGGTTTCACCCCTTAAAAAGTTAAGGCTTAACGCAAAAATTGTTCTTCAAAAATTTTACGCCCTTAGGATCACGCCTTTTCTTTTTTATTTTTGTTTTTATTTTATTTTGTTTAGTTTTATTTAATTTTATTTAGCTTTTAATAATTGGTATAATAAAAAATTCAATTATAACAACCTTTGGTAATTTATTAATAGAGTTTTTTGTAGGTTAAAAGGGAAAACGAAAATCAAAACAGCTTAATGCGAAAAAAAAGTTGGTTGGGGTTTTGAAAGAATTCTTGGATGTTTTGGTTTGTTCAAAGTATTTCTCAATAAGTTTATTAAAGTTATAATATAAGGGCAGATAATATCCATTAGGTCTTAAGAGTTTGGTTGAAATCTACTGACGATTTGGTGTTAGAACCAATGAAATGCATATATACAAACTTAGCCTGCAACAAGCTCTATAAATAAACTAAAAAAAAAAAAAATTTTATAATTTAATTTTTTATAGCTTGACGTCCACAAAAAGAATTTTAATGATGAAAGTTTTAAGATGTCACAAGTGTAAACATAAGTTTTTCATTTTCAACATCTTCCATGCGTTCCTGCAAGATGTACGCAAGTGTAAAAAGGCTAGGTGATATTAATTAATTTCAGTAAATTTGTCGTTAAAAGAAAAATCAGCGGCAAAACAAAAATGGAAAAAGAAATAAAAATTGTTGTACCTAATACCTACGAATATGACACAAGTAAGACTGCTCTTTAATTGTCACCCCATTTAATATCCTTTAAAAATGTAATTTTTTTTCGACTCAAACAAGGTTTTATTAAATTACAATATTGAACACAAAGATTCCACCATGTAATAAAATAAAACAAGTTTGTTGTTGTTTATAAAGTATACTATAGCTAAAGTTAACTTCAATTTAAGGAAACAATAAAGTGGACTGTAAAATTTTGGTTATTACAACTGTACTGCAACATCGTAACATTAGCCTTTTAGACAGAAATAATATTGGGCCTAAAAAATGTATGGCAAATCATGTAGCAAAACACTCGTTTCAGTGCTGATTTGGCGTAATGGAAATATAGCATAATATATAAGTTAAATAAGTGATGTTTACAGCCAGAAACGATACTACCGTTCAAAGAGTATTGATGATTATACTCTAGTTTCCAAAATGCATTCTACTTGGCTAGTATCAGTAAAAACCTTGACCTTTTAAATAAAGTTTCTTTCACCATTTATAGAAAATTTTAGTTTCTTCTAAGTAAATAAAAAACAAGAAAGAGGGCTATATTCGGCTGTGCCGGACTTTATATACCCTTTACATTGGCCATTCGAAACCCCGAATTATTTTTTTTTAATTTTATTAATTTTTTGATAATTTTTATTTATTGTTGAACTAATTGTTTTTAATACAAATTTTAAATTTTTGGTTTGGCTTAAGTTCATATAATTTCTTTTTATTAGAAGAAATTATTAACATTAAAATATTATTTAGGATTTAATCCCAATTTTCTTGTATATTTATAGGGTTTGTTGTTGGTTAAGTTTGTCTATATGCATTTAATTGGTTCTTACACCAAATCATCAGTAATCATCCGTTAATGTTGGAAGAAACTTTAATTTGAAAAAAGCAGATTTTTCTACCGCAGCTACGCAATTTCATCATCAGTACTCTTTGAACGGTAGTAGTGTATTTGGTTGTAAACATCACCTATTTAACTTACACGTAATTTCTAATTTTTAAATTGGGGTCGGTGTCATTTTTAAACGCGCCACGGGTGACGGCGAAGTTGTAGGGGTTTTTTATCCTAATTTTTACAAATTTTGTATGGCAACCCATTTAGAGGGTGGAAATACGAGGTAAGTATATTCTAGGAATATGTTTTGGAGGGGAAACTAATGGGGGTCGGTCGTACACTTTATTGCTCTAAGGCAAATTCTGAAGAAGCTGTGGGCATTTTCATATAATTTTTGTAAATTTTGTAAGGCAACCCATTAAGGGCGTGGAGATAGGGGGTAAGTATATTCTAGGAACATGTTTGGGAGGGCAAACTAATGGGGGTCGGTCGTACACTTTATTGCTCTAAGGCCAACTCTGAAGGAGTTGTGGGCATTTTTACATCATTTTTGTAAATTTTTTATGGCAACCCTCTTAGGGCGTGGAGATAGGGGGTAAGTATGTTCTAGGAATATGTTTGGAAGAAGAAACTAATTGGGGTCGGTCGTACACTTTATTGCTCTAAGGCCAACTTTGAAGAAGTTGTGGGCATCTTTACATCATTTTTGTAAATTTTGTATGGCAGCCCCCTTTGGGCGTGGAGATAGAGGGTAAGTATATTCTAGAAATATGTTTGGGAGGGAACACTAATGGGGGTCGGTCGTACACTTTATTGCCCTAAGGCCAACTTTGAATGAGTTGTGGGCATTTTCATATCCTTTTTGTAAATTTTGTACGGCAACCCCCTTAGGGCATGGAGATAGGGGGTAAGTATGTTTTAGGAATATGTTTGGGAGGGAACACTAATGGGGGTCGTTCGTACACCTTATTGTTCTAAGGCCAACTCTGAATGAGTTGTGGTCATTTTCATATCCTTTTTGTAAATTTTGTATGGCAACCCCCTTAGGGCGTGGAGATAGGGGGTAAGTATGTTTTAGGAATATGTTTGGGAGAACAAACTAGAAGGGGTCGGTCGTACACTTTATTGCTCTAAGGCCAACTCTGAAGGAGTTGTGGGCATTTTCATATCCTTTTTGTAAATTTTGTATGGCAACCCCCTTAGGGTGTGGAGATAGGGGGTAAGTATGTTCTAGGAATATGTTTGGGAGAACAAACTAGTAGGGGTCGGTCGTACACTTTATGGCTCTAAGGCCAACTCTGAAGAAGTTGTGGGCATTTTTACATAATTTTTGTAAATTTTGTATGGCAACCCCCTTAGGGCGTGGAGATAGAGGGTGAGTATATTCTAGGAATATGTTTGGGAGGGCAAACTAATGGGGGTCGGTCGAACACTTTATTGCTATAAAGCTAACTATAAAGAAGTTGTGGGCATTTGCATATCATTTTTGTAAATTTTGTATGGCAACCCCCTTAGGGCGCGGAGAGAGGGGGTAAGTATGTTCTAGGAATATGTTTGGGAGAAGAAATTAATGGGGGTCGGTCGTACACTTTATTGCTCTAAGGCCAACTCTAAAGAAGTTGTGGGCATTTTCATATCATTTTTGTAAATTTTGTATGGCAACCCCCTCAGGGCGTGGAGATAGGGGGTAAGTATATTTTAGGAATATGTTTGGGAGAAGAAATCAATGGGGGTCGGTCGTACACTTTATTGCTCTAAGGCCAACTCTGAAGAAGTTGTGGGCATTTTCATATCATTTTTGTAAATTTTGTATGGCAACCCCCTTAGGGTGTGGAGATAGGGGGTAAGTATGTTCTAGGAATATGTTTGGGAGAACAAACTAGTAGGGGTCGGTCGTACACTTTATGGCTCTAAGGCCAACTCTGAAGAAGTTGTGGGCATTTTTACATAATTTTTGTAAATTTTGTATGGCAACCCCCTTAGGGCGTGGAGATAGAGAGTAAGTATATTCTAGGAATATGTTTGGGAGAAGAAACTAATAGGGGTCGGTCGTACACTTTGTGGCTCTAAGGCCAACTCTGAAGAAGTTGTTGGCATTTTTACATCATTTTTGTAAGTTTTGTATGGCAACCCCGTTAGGGCGTGGAGATGCTGGGTAAGTATGTTCTAGGAATATGTTTGGGAGAAGAAACTTATAGGGGTCGGTCGTACACTTTATTGCTCTAAGGCCAACTCTGAAGGAGTTGTGGGCATTTTCATATCCTTTTTGTAAATTTTGTATGGCAACCCCCTTAGGGTGTGGAGATAGGGGGTAAGTATGTTCTAGGAATATGTTTGGGAGAACAAACTAGTAGGGGTCGGTCGTACACTTTATGGCTCTAAGGCCAACTCTGAAGAAGTTGTGGGCATTTTTACATAATTTTTGTAATTTTTGTATGGCAACTCTCTTAGGGCGTGGAGATAGAGGGTAAGTATATTCTAGGAATATGTTTGGGAGGGCAAACTAATGGGGATCGGTCGAACACTTTATTGCTATAAAGCGAACTCTAAAGAAGTTGTGGGCATTTGCATATCATTTTTGTAAATTTTGTATGGCAACCCCCTTAGGGCGCGGAGATAGGGGGTAAGTATGTTCTAGGAATATGTTTGGGAGAAGAAATTAATGGGGGTCGGTCGTACACTTTATTGCTCTAAGGCCAACTCTAAAGAAGTTGTGGGCATTTTCATATCATTTTTGTAAATTTTGTATGGCAACCCCCTCAGGGCGTGGAGATAGGGGGTAAGTATATTTTAGGAATATGTTTGGGAGAAGAAATTAATGGGGGTCGGTCGTACACTTTATTGCTCTAAGGTCAACTCTGAAAAAGTTGTGGGCATTTTCATATCATTTTTGTAAATTTTGTTTGGCAACCCCCTTAGGGCGTGGTGATAGGGGTAAGTATATTTTAGCAATATGTTTGGGAGGGAAAACTAATGGGGGTCGGTCGTACACTTAATTGCTCTAAGGCCAACTTTGAAGAAGTAATGGGCATTTTTACATCATTTTTATAAATTTTGTATGGCAACCCCCTTAGGGCGTAGAGATAGGAGGTAAGTATGCTCTAGGAATACGTTTGGGAGGAGAAACGAATGGGGGTCTGTGATACATTTTTTTCCTCTACAGGCGACTCCGGGGAAGTTGTAGCGGTTTTGACCTTATTTTTTAAAATTTTGTATGGCCACCATGTCAGGGGCTGGAGATAGAGAGTAAGTATGTTCCACAAACATGTTTGGAAGGAAAAAATAATTTGGGTCGGTCTTACATTTTACCTTTGTAGGAGAACCCTGGAAGCCGTAGGAGCGATTTTAAAAATGTTTTAATTAAGGTTTGTATGGCAACGCTGTTATATGTATGAACACTTATACTAATAAAATTTTTGTTTTGGGTGTGTTTCAATAATATCAACATGACTGATTCTGTTTTTTTCTTTTTTTGTTGTTTTTATACCCTTCACATAAGTGATAAGGGTATATATAAGTTTGTCATTCCGTTTGTAATTCCTTTATTATCCATTTGGGACCCCATAAAGTATATATATTCTGGATCCTTATAGATAGGGAAGCCGATTTAGCGATGTCCGTCTGTCCGTCTGCCCGTCTGTCCGTGTTATAGTTGAAATCAACTTTCTGAAGCCCCCCGATATCGCATAGACCCGAGTGTGGTATCAAACTGTCACAGATAGTCGCGAGAAAATCGGTATTGAAATTCAGCAAAATCGCCCGATAAATGACCGAGATATAAGCAAAAAACCACGACTACCTCGGTTTTTTGAGTCTACAACAACAACAAAGAACATACTTTTACATGTAATAATAGGTGTGTTCATTTACAGAAAATTATCACTTATTTTCGATAATTATTACTAGTAAGTGTTCACGTACACAAAAAATTAGCAGCTAGAGAGCCAAAAAAGAGCGTAATATGTTTAGAAACAAAAATGTTTCTGATAATTTCTGCTAGTAAAAATTTTACTATCAGAAATTATTCAAACAGTCTTTCTGTCATTATGCTTTGAAAAAAAATTTAAGTTTTAAATTTTTATAAGTTTACAATAACAAAATACATTTGCTTGCAAGTTTTGACTGTAAAAGTGTTCATTTACTTTTAAATATTTTTGAGAGCAATTTTGAAAATATTTCTTTTTACTCTCTCGTTGCTAGTAATTACTGGAAAGTTATTGAACACAACTAATATAAAAACAACAAAAAAAGCAAAAAACAGAATCAGTCATGTTGATATTATTGAAACACACCCAAAACAAAAATTTTATTAGTATAAGTGTTCATACATATAACAGCGTTGCCAAACAAAGCTTAATTTAAACATTTTTAAAATCGCTCCTACGGCTTCCAGGGTTCTCCTACAAAGGTAAAATGTAAGACCGACCCAAATTATTTTTTCCCTCCAAACATTTTTGTGGAACATACTTACTCCCTATTTCCAGCCCCTGACATGGTTGCCATACAAAATTTAAAAAAAAAAGGTAAAAACCGCTACAACTTCTCCGGAGTCGCCCGTAGAGGAAAAAAATGTATCACAGACCCCCATTAGTTTTTCCTCCCAAACATATTCCTAGAATATACTTACCCTCTATCTCCACGCCCTAAGGGGGTTGCCATACAAAATTTACAAAAATGATATGAAAATGCCCACAACTTCCTCAGAGTCGTTCTTAGAGCAATAAAGTGTACGACCGACCCCCATTAGTTTGCCCTCCCAAATATATTCCTAGAACATGCTTACCCCCTATCTCCACGCCCTAAGGGGGTTGCCATACAAAATTTACAAAAATGATATGAAAATGCCCAAAACTTCTTTAGAGTTGCCCTTAGAGCAATAAAGTGTACGACCGACCCCTATTAGTTTCTTCTCACAAACATATCCCTAGAACATACTTACCACCTATCTCCAGCCCTAAGGGGGTTGCCATACAAAATTTACAAAAATGATTAAATGCCCCAAACTTCTTTAGAGTTGGCCTTAGAGCAATAAAGTGTAGGCCCGACCCCCATTAGTTTGACCTTTCAAACATATTCCTAGAACATACTTATCCCCTATTTCCACGCCCTAAGGGGGTTGCCATACAAAATTTACAAAAAGGATATGAAAATGCCCACAACTCCTTTAGAGTTTGCCTTAGAGCAATAAAGTGTACGACCGACCCCTATAAGTTTCTTCTCACAAACATATTCCCAGATCATGCTTACCCCCTATCTCCACGCCCTAAGGGGGTTGCCATACAAAATTTACAAAAATGATAAAATGCCCACAACTTCTTCAGACTTGGCCTTAGTGCAATAAAGTGTACGACCGACCCCCATTAGTTTGCTCTCGCAAACATATTCCTGGAATATGCGTACCCCCTATCTCCACGCCCTTAGGGGGTTGCCATACAAAATTTACAAAAATTATGTAAAAATGCCCACAACTTCTTTAGAGTTGGCCTTAGAGCAATAAAGTGTACGACCGACCCCCATTAGTTTGCCCTCATAAACATATTCCTAGAATATACTTACCCTCTATCTCCACGCCCTAAGGGGGTTGCCATACAAAATTTACAAAAATGATATGAAAATGCCCACAACTTCTTTAGAGTTGGCCTTAGAGCAATAAAGTGTACGACCGACCCCTATTAGTTTCTTCTCACAAACATATTCCTAGAACATACTTACCAGATATCTCCACGCCCTAAGAGGGTTGCCATACAAAATTTACAAAAATGATAAAATGCCCACAACTTCTTCAGAGTTGGCCTTAGATCAATAAAGTGTACGACCGACCCCAATTAGTTTGCCCTTCCAAATATATTCCTAGAACATACTTACCCCCTATCACCACGCTATAAGGGGTTTGCCATACAAAATTTACAAAAATGATGTAAAAATGCCCACAACTTCTTCAGAGTTGGCCTTAGAGCAATAAAGTGTACGACCGACCCCCATTAGTTTCCCCTCCAAAACATATTCCTAGAATATACTTACCCTCTATCTCCACGCCCTAAGGGGGTTGCCATACAAAATTTACAAAAATGATATGAAAATGCCCACAACTTCTTTAGAGTTGGCCTTAGAGCAATAAAGTGTACGACCGACCCCTATTAGTTTCTTCTCACAAACATATTCCTAGAACATACTTACCAGCTATCTTCACGCCCTAAGGGGTTGCCATACAAAATTTACAAAAATGATATGAAAATGCCCACAACTCCTTCAGAGTTGGCCTTAGAGCAATAAAGCATTCGACCGACCCCTATTAGTTTGTCCTCCCAAAGATATTCCTAGAACATACTTACCCCCTATCTCCACGCCCTAAGGGGGTTGCCATACAAAATTTTAAAAAATGATAAAATGCCCACAACTTCTTTAGAGTTGGCCTTAGAGCAATAAAGTGTACGACCGAACCCCATTAGTTTGCCCTCCCAAAGATATTCCTAGAACATACTTACCCCCTATCTCCACGCCCTAAGGGGGTTGCCATACAAAATTTACAAAAATGATGTAAAAATGCCCACAACTTCTCTAGAGTTGGCCTTAGAGCAATAAAGTGTACGACCGACCCCCATTAGTTTGCCCTTCCAAACATATTCTTAGAACATACTTACCCCCTATCTCCACGCCCTAAGGGGGTTGCCATACAAAATTTACAAAAAGGATATGAAAATCCCCACAACTCCTTCAGAGTTGGCCTTAGAGCAAGAAAGTGTACGACCGACCCCTATTAGTTTCTTCTCACAAACATATTCCTAGAACATACTTACCCCCTATCTCCACGCCCTAAGGGGGTTGCCATACAAAATTTACAAAAATGATAAAATGCCCACAACTTCTTCAGAGTTGGCCTTAGAGCAATAAAGTGTACGACCGACCCCCATTAGTTTCCCCTCCAAAACATATTCCTAGAATATACTTACCCTGTATATCCACCCTCTAAGTGGGTTGCCATACAAAATTTGTAAAAATTAGGATAAAAACCCCTACAACTTCCCAGTCACCCGTGGAGCGTTAAAAAATGACACCGACCCCTATTTAAAATTTAGAAATATTTCATAAGTAAAAAAATGGTTAAAAATAAAAAAAGTTTGGGATTGCGAAAGGTCAATGTGAAGGGTATATAAGATTCGGCACAGCCGAATATAGCGCTCTTACTTGTTTTATTATTACATGTAAAAGTATTTTCTTTGTTGTTGTTGTAGACTCAAAAAAACGAGGGTTTTTTTGCTTATATCTCGGTCATTTATCGGGCGATTTTGCTGAATTTCAATACCGATTTTCTCGCGACTATCTGTGACAGTTTAATACCATATTCGGGTCTATGCGATATCGGGGGGCTTCAGAAAGTTGATTTCAACCATAACACGGACAGACGGTCAGATGGACAGACGGACATCGCTAAATCGGCTTCCCTATCTATAAGGATCCAGAATATATATATACTTTATGAGGTCCCCATTTGTCGTTGACAAAAAAAGAAATGAAAAAAATTATTTACCCCCCTTGAATATAATATACAAGAATAAAAAGCGTTTCATTCCATCTGAGAGATGGATGATGCTCGACCCTTAGTCAAGTGTTGCCGCAGAGACTTTTAATAGAAAAAAGCATAGTGTATATGAAAAGTAAACTTCGTCCTAACTTACAAAGTAAAAACAAAAGACAACAGTCATGCCGTATCCCTTTCACTGTTACGTGTAAGTTAAAAAGGTGATGTTTACAACCAAATGTACTACTACCGTTCAAAGAGTACTGATGATGAAATTGCGTAGCTGCTTTCGAAAATGCATTCTACTCGGCTAGTATCGGTAGAAAAATCTGCTTTTTTCAACTTAAAGTTTCTTCCAACATTAACGGAAAAATAATCATTTCTTTTAATAAAAACAAATTATATGAACTAAAACCAAACTAAAAATCAAAAATTTGTATTAATTTTTTTATTTATAAAATATTTACAATTTTTAAAAAGGGGTCGGTGTTATATTTTAACCCTCTTAGGATGAACATGGAAGTTGTTGAGGGTGGCGATAGGAGGTAAGTATGTTTCAGCAAGATGTTTGCAAGGGAAAATGAGTTTGGGTCAGTCCTACATTTGACCTATCAAGGGGCACCCTGGAAGCTGTTGGGGGGATTTTATGCAATTTTACCAAAATTTGTATGGCAACCCGCTTAAGTGATGGGATAGGGGGTAAGTATATTCTAGGAATATGTTTGGGACGAGAAACTAATGGGGGTCGGCCGTACACTTTATTTCCCTAAGGTCCACTCTAAGGAAGTTATGCGTTTTTACATCATTTTTGTAAATTCTGTGAGGCAGCCCTCTTGTATGACGCAGATAGGGCGTAAAAATGTTTTAGGAGTATGTTTTGGAGGAAAAACTAATGGGGTCTATTATACATTTTTTTCCTCTATGGGCGACTCCAGAAAAGTTGTAGAAGTTTTTACACTATTTTTTTTTAAATTTTGTATGGCAACTATGTTAGGAGGAAAAATTAATTGCGGTCGGTCTTAAGCTATATTTACACCACCTGAGTGTTAATGAGTGTCAAAAAACAATTGAGCTTTCTTATTTTTAGTATAAAATTACGTCTAAGGAATTAGTTTTAGTCCGCTATTTATGAAAGATGTTAAGCTGGTATAAAGTGTATGACAATACAATAACAAGCATTCAATCCGGTAACTTTTAAAAACTTACATTTAAAACACAGATGTTGAATAATTTGATATAGAATATGTTCCATTTTCAACTGAGATTAGACAAATATATTAACAAATAAAAATAGCGATTTGCTCGCAAGATATTTTTTTTGATAGTTTGATACTATTAACGGATCTACGCGACATCGGGGGGGGGGCTTCAAAAAGTTAATTTCAACCATAAGACGGGCAGATAAGCATTGCTTAATCGACTTCACTATCTAGAAGGATTAAGAAAATATATACGCAGATGGATATTAAAGAAATTACAAACGGAATGTCAAACTTATCGCGTATGTTTAGGACATAAAAACAAATATGAACTAAGGCCAAAATATTATAAACAAAAAATTTGTCATAAATAAATATTTTTAAAAAAGGAAAAAGCTCTCTTACACTGTTTTTTTTTTTTTGTTTCTCTCAATTATTACTTATTTTACTTTATCCAAGTGGTACAACTTTAAGGGTTTTGGTTTCTAAAAAAGGAAAATTTATTACAGCGTTGCCAGAATGATGATTTTATCATATTTTTGATGATTTTTTGCCAAAAATATGATTTGATGATTTTTTATTTTCAAAAATGATGATTTTTTTAATTAAATTTTTAAAATGTGTAAAAATTCGCAATTTGTATACAGAAAAGTTTTTAAAGCAATAAAGACTTTTTTTTAGTGCATTAACACACTTTACATACATTTATATGTATGTATGTACTCTGTGTCCTGCATACACAATAATGCAACATTATCAAACATATTCCTGAAGAGCGGTTTTTCTATATTTTGAAGTACTGGTTTGTAAAAAACAAGAACAAAATTGTCCGAAGAGTATTCTTTTAAATATAAAGAATCGTTATATTGCATTATAAAATGCAATGCCGGTATCTTAATGCTTAAAAAACATTTTTGTTTTTATTATTTGGCTTTAAATAATATTTTAAATTTCTTTTTACTAAGAAGAAGTTTAAACTACGTCTTAACTTATAAAATAAAAAATCCTTTTTGTTTCTGAATAACTAGTAAGTTTAATAAGTAATGTTTACAGCAAAAAACACTACTACCGTTCAAAAGGTACTGATAATGAAATTTCGTAGTTGGTTTCGAAAATGCATTCTAGTCGGCTAGAATCGGTAGAAAAACTTGATTTTTAAAACAAAGTTTCTTTCAATATTTAGGTAAAATTTTAATTTTTTTTAGGTAAACAAAATTTTAAATAAGAACGAAGAGCAAAAATTTCTCTTTAAACAATTAGTTCAGCGACAAATAAGAAGTGTTTAAACAATATTTAAAATACAACCAATGTCAATATACATTTTATTAAAGAGCTTTAGAAAATATAATTTTTTTTTTTCAAAATCTCGGAATGTTTGTTGAAAAATTTCCAGCTCAGAACTTACTGAAAATAAAAAAATTAATTATTTAAAAAAGGCCTGCAGATGGGCCTTTAATCATTTTAGGTACAAATTTTCCTCCTTTGACAAGTTTAAAAAAAATGTTTTTAACTTAATTGATAAAAAAGACATTCAAAATTTAGATGACGCGTTTACTATAACCCATTTTTTTAGGACAAAATTCCTATATATCTCAGTAAATATACATAGTCACTCTGTCACAAAACTTGGCACGAAAACTTTAAAGATATGGACCTAAAAGAGGGAACATTTTTTCAGACAGGATCAGGGAAAGTAGTATTTCCACTACAATTTCACAAACTTTGTGAAATATTTCATACGCTTAATCTTAGAAACTATTACAGCTATCGACTTCAATTGCTCTACAAAAAGTAATTGGACAATAAGACCTACATTTTGGAAAAAACATTTTTCGGGTAGGGGTAGGAAATGGGGTAGCTCCCATACAAATGAAAAATTTTTATTAAATTTTCGATACGCTATATCTCTGAAACTAAAACAGCTGTTGATTTTAAATGTGCGACAAACATTAATTGCACAATAAGATATACATTTTGGAAAAAAAAATTTTGGGTAGGGGCAGGGGAAGAGGTAGCACCCATATAAATGAAAAATTTTTATGAAATTTTCGATACGCTATATCTCGAAAACTGTAACATCTATCGACTTCAAATGTTCTACAAAAAGTAGAGTAAGTGCGGGTAATGTGGTATAACTATTGGTTTTTAGATTCCCACACTTTTAGTTTTGTGATGAATTAGCTACTAACATGGTACATGTGTTATGCTTCCACGAAGCTATATGCAAAAATACGTACCCATCGTGCAAGTGCTCTGAAACATAAATTTTTAAAATGTGCGGGTAATGTGGTACACCATATATGTTTTCCCTTAATTTTCTTACGTTTTTTTCATGTAAATAAGCATTTATTGTAACTTTACAGCTCTTGTCATATCCTCTGGCACCAATTTTCCTACTTTACCCTTTTTTTGGATTTTTGTGTTTTTTTGGGAGGTAATGTGGTTCACCATACCAACAGCTGACATATGTAAGCTATACCACAATTTTTTTTTTTTTTTTCATATATTTATTATTGAATCTTCGCCTGTGGCGAACTAACAATAAGTGTTCAAATCTTAAAACTAGGTAGTTAATATAAGTCCAGCCAGTGCCAGACTAAAATTTAAGTTCTCATATTAATTATCAAGCTTCATATGAGCGCAACAGTATCCCTCCTTTTCAGGCGGGTGTGCCCACTATGTTGCAGGATGTTTCGGGCGAGCGGATTTGGGTGAATTTCCAGCTTATTTAAATACTTGTCCACATAGTTCAAGATTTCGCATTTAACTAGTGGAATTTGTAGATCCTTGTGCATGTTGCTGTTTTTAACATACCAAGGAGCACCAGTTATCATTCTTAGGATTTTGTTTTGCCTGCGTTGAATTTTTTCTATGTTGGATGCGGAAGCAGTGCCCCATAATTGTATACCGTAGCACCAAATTGGTTTCAAAATCGATTTGTAGAGTAGAAGTTTACAATCAAGACGAAGCACAGAGTTTCTGCCGATTAGCCAATGGATTTGTGTAGCTTTAAGTTTCATTTGCGTCAACTTCGCATCTATATGAGGCTTCCATGTGAGGCGGCGGTCTAGGTGAATACCAAGATATTTTGTCTCGGTTCGTTGAGGCTCCAAATGGTTGTTAATAGTGATTGGAGGACACATTTCTTTGCGTAAAGTAAAAGTTACGTGAGTACATTTTTGCTCATTAATTTTTATTCCCCATAATTTTGCCCACTTCTCTACTTGGGTTACGTGTTGTTGCAATTGGCACGAAGCCTCTTTAGGATCTTTATGAATACTGAAAAAAGCGGTATCATCAGCAAATGTAGACGTATGCGTAAAACAGTTGGTTGGCATATCTGCCGTGTAAAGCAAGTACAAAATTGGACCTAGTATACTCCCTTGAGGTACACCAGCCCCAATTGGTTGAGAAAAACTTATTTGATTTCCCTCTTTGATCATAAATTGTCGACCGGTTATGTACTTTTCTAAAAGGTTGAAAATATTAATTGGAAGGTTAAGCTTTAGTTTGTTTAACAGGCCTTCGTGCCATACTTTATCGAAAGCTTGAGAGACACCAATAAAAAGCGCGGAGCAGTACTTCTTCTCCTCAAATGTTTTTCTTATAACCTGTACCAGTCTGTGAGTTTGTTCGATTGTGCTATGTTGACTTCTAAAGCCAAATTGGTGATCTGGAATGCACTTGTTTCCATTCATGATCGGAGTCAGCTTGTTTTTAAAGAGCTTTTCGAACAATTTTGACAATGTTGGTAACAAACTTATAGGCCTATACGACTCCACCTTCGAAGGATCCTTACCAGGCTGAGGAATCATCTTAACTAAAGCAACTAAGCTATACCACAATAGCCGCACTTGTGTTTGATGCTAACAATTATATATTTTAGAAAAAGTGTTAGGTACTTACAAATTGCTTAAACCCCAAAACTAAAATTTTTGAAAAATACCTTTAAGGAAAAAACTTGTGTTTTTACACCAGCAAAAAAAAGTCGATCACACACCAAAGCGATTTTTTTGCAACTGACTTGCAAATATTAATTAAAGTATTGCTTTCTTAGTTTTCTGAGAGCCGCAATCTATTTAGCCTGTTTCTGTAACTTTTATTTAATAAGCTTTTTTTGTTTTCTTTTAAAACTTACAAAACCACATTACCCGCATATACCACGTTACCCGCACTTACTCTAATCGGACAATAAGGCCTACATTTTTTAAAAAAATTTTTGGTAGGGTAGCTCCCATACAAATGAACAATTTGTATGAAATTTTCAATACGCTACATCTCGGAAACTATAACAGCTATCGACTTTAAAGGTTCTACAAAAAGTACATTTTGGAAAAAAATTGTTTGGATAGAAGCAGAGGGAGGGGACACCCGTATGAATGAACAATTTTCATAAAACTATAACTGCAAATAGTTGTCGAAAACTTTTAAAACTCTTGACCTCAAACCTTTTACAGGGTATTTCTATTATATGCACATACGAACGCTAAATTTTTTTTAAAGTTTTCTATTTGGAAAACTAGGATTGCTATGGACGTTAAGCCTGGCCCAAGATATTTTTATTATGTTATTTGCAAAACAAAATAACTCGGCTAGAAAAGATGGCTGGGTATATTAAAAGACCAATGTAAAAACTATATTAGATTGGACACAGCCGAATATAGCGCTCTTACTTGTTTAATAAAAGTACGCCAACATGCCCATAGCAGGCGTTAATGCAAAAATCATGTTAACCAAACCAACGAAAATAAATTAAACTGCGTTAACTTTGTGTATATAGTGGTACCTAAAATAAAAAAATTTTGGTGTAGGGTATAATATGGTCGGGCTTGACTAACTATAACTTTCTGGCCTGTTTTTTTTTTTAATATAATTTCGTTAGGCAGGCGTTTATATAAATATATTTGTTTAAAAAAGTTTTTCACTTTTATTTGGTTTATTGTATTTAATATGTAAATATTCTGATAATTATTTTAATGAAAGGTGTAAAAAGTATAAGCTGTAATCGGAATTGCTAACATTTACCTAAAGGTAAATCAATGATAAATCAAATGACTGCTTACATAGTTAAAGCGAACTTGTTAAAGACGTTTCGTTATTGTTGTATCATAATGTATTACACTTACTAAATGGACTTTTATATTTGTGTTTTATTACATTTATTTAGCTCTCGCCGAGTGTTAAATAATTGAGCAAATGTAATGTTTTTAATACAGTCACACATATGGGTAAAACCACGTAGAGGAGCATTCCATGATAAGAAGGAAGTCTGAACAATTTTACAAACATAAACTTTTTTTATATTTTTGCATCTACATAGAGAGATTAAGTTCTCATCTCAAAAAATTGACCTACATCGTGACGAGTAGATAACTTTTTTCATAAATACCGTTATTTTTCTGAGAGTATAAAGAATCTAGCTTTTCTTTTTCATTTTACACCATTTTTTGAGAGGTCGCTTCTAATACTTTTTTTTCACATAAGAACTAATATTCTTTTCTGTGTTCAAGGGAGTGGTGAGCGGTATTAAACTGTATAATATTAATTGTTGTAAAGTGCTTTGTTCCCGAGGAATTAATAACAATGCAAAGGTAAATTTCTATGTCCCACACGTGACGCCTTTTTCCTTTTTTTAACAATAACTGTAAGACAAGTCAGCTAAACAAATTGATTTTTGCCATTTAAAGCTAACTTTTGGTGGTCTAAAATCTGACTTAAAAAATTTTTACTTAAACATTTAGGAAATAGTTTTTTTTTCTTGATTTAAAGTGTCCCACACGTGACGCCTTTTTCCTTTTTTTAATAATAACTGTAAGACAAGTCAACTAAACAAATTGATTTTGGCGTTTAAAGCTAACTTTTGGTGGTCTAATATCTGACATAAAATATTTTTACTTAACCACTTAGGAAAAAGTTTTTATTTCTTGATAAAAAGTGTCTGTACGTGACGCCAAGAATTAAGATATCTGAAATTTTTCAATCTATGCCAAATACAAACCAGATGCCAGCTCAAGACGTCACCAAATTAAGCATCATCTTGATTTTTCAATTCATTTCTTATACCTTACTTGTGTTTTGTTCCCTATCTCTTTTATATACTAAACTTATATGAAAAAAATATTTACACTTAAGTTAACAACAACGGCACATGAATTCATTTGAATCGTATTGACATTTTTTCTAATTTCAGGCTTTACCCACACTTATAATGGTTTGTTTTTCAGTTTCTTAACCGTTTTATTTGTTTCTTAACCGTTTTGCTTGTTCCCAAAAGTTGATCATTCACAAAAAAATTTCTACAAATTTGTAACAGCTAAATCATTTTGAATTGCACGGTATTCGCTAATTTACTGCCGCTACATTTTCTGAGTAATTTCGACTTTGGTAGTCAAATTTTCAATAGTTTACAAGTATTTTTCTTACCTGCTGTTGCAGGTAATTATATCAGACAATATTTTGTCCTTTTGTATTTGAAATTATCCACAAAAAAAATACTTGTAATTTTATTACAGCAACACTAGCTTGATTGACCAGGTTTTCCCTAGATGTTTGCGAATGAAAATTCCAGGTTAATAAATATTTTGTCCTTATTTTATTCTAAGAAAATAAATAATTTAAAATTATGAAATTTTTTATAAAAGAAAATTACTCTTAACTCATTGTTGGTGTTGACAATACATTATCACAGTAATTTTTTTATCGGCCACACATCATGAGGGTATATAAGGTGCATCAACAACAATGCATCACACCACTCGCTATTCTTAACTACACTACATTGCATCACACGAATTGTGTCAGCTACTCTACATTACAGCACTTAAACAGTTTAGTCGCACAGCAGCACAACAATTAGAAAATCATCCCGGTCTTGAATTAGCTCTCTACAAATTGTATTTATTATTTACTGCACTACACTTATGACTCGCCCAAGTATGACTGATCAGCAACCTTCCACCAGTCCTGGACGTATGCAAAACCTTCGCGAAAAGCGTAAGGAAGATGATCCAAACTTTGGCGCTTGTGAATCGAAAAGAATATGTGAGCTTCGTAAGCAAACAAGAGGAAATCTTTCAGAAATGGATTTAAAAACTTTGCGACTTAAGGCAAGGGATAAAAAAAGACTGCAAAGGGTCATAATAAGAAATCAAGATCAAAATATTGACGAACCTGTTGTAAGTACCAAATCCCCTTACAAGTCCAAACAAACCTTATCGAAAGCTGTTCAAAAGGCTCTAAAACCCCTTCGTCAATCGCCAAGCAAAAAAAGAGCGGTAGTAACCGAATTAGCGCTTAAATTGAATATTGCTCTAGCCGAAAGTCCAAGCTTGGACTTATCAAATGCTGACTCGTATTACAAAGATGTGAAAGCCTTTTATTACCGTCCAGATATAGTATACACCTGTCCAGGTGCAAATGATTTTGTTGTTATTTGGGAAAATGGAATTAAAGAAAGGCGTCAGAAGCATTATTTAACTATGTTTCTACGGGAAGCCTTCTGCATTTTTAAGGAATTTAATCCTAATATAGAGATAGAATTTTCAAAATTTTGTAGTCTTAGACCTAAGGACGTGCTACTCATAAAAGACACTCCTTCAGATCGGTGCAAATGCATAACACATTAAATTTCATTTACAAAGTTAAAGGCTTAAAACAAAACTACTGTAACGACTGGTGGTGTAAAATTTTATGTGATCTTTCGTTAGATTCTAAGTGCTGGAAAAATGAATGTAACTTTTGCTCTGGTGGCAAAAAACTATTACTATCTATGGACTTAAGCAAAGTCTGCATATGGAAAGAATGGGAAAAAAATTCAGATAATAAATTACGTTTAACAACCCATGAAACGAGCTCAGGTGAACTAAAAGACAAACTGATTAATTCAATTCATATTATGATGAATCATGTTAATTTGAAAAGAATCCAAGCCGATGAATTTCAAAAAGACAAACTAAATGAAGGTGTGCGTATCCTTCAAATTGATTTTGCGATGTCTTTCGCTTGTGAATGCCAGAATGAAGTTCAAAGCGCTTTATGGTCGCGAACGAGTGTCCTGTTGTTTACAGCTGCAACTTTTTACAAAGGAAATTGTCAAACATACCTTATATGCTCTGATGCGAATTCTAAAGACAAAGATACAGTTTTTGTTTTTTTAAATAAGTTGTTCGATTTAGTACATACGGAAAATGAAGTTTTTCCTTCAGGGGATGGCCCGGCATCAGAATTTAAAAACCGTTATATGGTTAAATTAATATCAATGCTGAGCGAAAAGTACGCAAAGCCTTTTTTTGGAAATATTTTGCTACATCTCATGGAAAAGGTGTAATAGATGGAATCGGCGGAAATATAAAGAGATTGGTAAGAGAGAAAATGATGAGCCAAAACGAACATATTGTCATTCAGTCAGCTGAAGATTTTGCTTATTTGGATTCTCAATTAGTTTCAAAAACCCGGGTAATTTATGTGCCATCCTCAGAAATATTGGAAAAAATTGAATCTAAATCACCGTGGAATAACACCAAAGCCATAGCAGGAATTTCAAACTTTTATTTCATCAAGGCCAATCAAAATATCGTGGACTGCAAAATTATAGCTTATCTGTAGACAAAACTGCAATTAACTTTTGATTTTTGAGTACTTTATAAAAATAATTTCAACTGTGTCCCTTACGTGACGCCATTTGTCCCTTACGTGACAAAATAAAAAAGTTAATTTTTACCTATAAATATTTATTTTATTAAAAATTTATTATCATCATAAGTAAGCGTGGTTGTTAGTTGTAATTTCTTTCTTAGACATATTTTCTCTATATGCAACTGATTCGCTGAAATTTGGATTTAAACACTACAATTTTAAATTTTGGTTGACTCAGGGTGTCCCACACGTGACGAAGTTTGTTTAATTTTTTCTTTAATATTTTCTGAATTATTGTTGTAACCTGTTTTAAAAAGAAACAACCTTCTTATATTTTTGGATATAAAATCAAGTTGGCAAACGTTATACTTCATAATTTTTATTAGTTCTAAGTTTTCCCTTTTATATGTTTTTTCATTCACTTAAAATATTTTGAAATAAACTGGTTGTTGTTTTGAGTCAAGTTGGCAAACGTTATACTTCATAATTTTTATTAGTTCTAAGTTTTCCCTTTTATATGTTTTTTCATTCACTTAAAATATTTTGAAATAAACTGGTTGTTGTTTTGAGTACATTCGTGAGTTTCACGTTATTTCAATTATTAAAAACAAGTTCGATGTAGGATTGAAGACTACCACGCAGTTTAATTAATAAAAGAAAAAAAATTGAATTCTGAATTACCAATTGGAAGTTGTATGTAAAATAAGTGCTAAAAAATAGTTGAATTTGTCCCACACGTGACGGTGGAATGCCCCTAGAGCTCTAGTAATAACTAAACGCACGAAGAGAACAAAACCAGCGTCCAGCATAAAGCTAAACGCTATCTTTAGTTTTCTACTACAAGCGATAATGGTGCAAAAAACCTAATAAATATTCAGAAAATCTGAACGTTTGTTTTGCTTTTTATTATGTTTTTTTTTGTGTACATAAAAATAATCCAATTGTGTTTTGTATAAGTCAAAAACCAAGACTACCTCTGTTTATTTCTCTAAAATAACCTCTACAGCTGCCCCGGAGTATTCCTGTATAATGTGCAATGTCAGACTGACTCCCACTTATTTTTCCCTACAAACATTTTTGTGGAGCATACTTACACCCTATCTCCGCCCTCTTAAAGGGCTGCCATATAAAATAATTTGTTTTAATTTTTTTGTCGCTCCCAAAGCTTTTAGGGTGCTCCTACAAAGGTAAAATGTAAGACCGACCCCAATTAATTTATCATCCCAAACATTTTTGTGGAACATATTTACTCTCTATGTGGTCACCGATATAATCAAATATATCTTAATATTAACAATCATTTTGACTGTTCAAATATTTGTTATTATTTTAAAAGAAATAATTTTAAAATTCCATTTAAAAGTTATTTTCCTTTAATATTGGGATACTTCCCAATATTAAATATTTATTTTACAATTCGAAAATTTTAAAATATTTAATTACAACTGTACATATTATTTTTGGTGTTTTATACGTGTTTGCATACATTAAGGCTTACATACATATGTACACATTATTTCTTTTTTAAAATTTGTACTTAAAAGTGTTGTTTATAAATTATAACGGACTTTGTTTATGTATCACGTAGGCACGTATGGCCACTAGCAAACAAATAAAGATTTTTAAAATTCATTCAGTAAAATGCCGGTGCTAAGCAAATTTATTTTAAAGCGCTTCAGCTTATATAAATAAAAAACAAGTAAGAGCGCCATATTTGGCTGTGCCGAATCTTATATACCCTTCACCCTTTCTAAACTTTTATTTATTTTTATCCATTGTCAGTGAATCAGTGTCATATTTTAACGGTCTACGGGTGACTACGGGGAAGTTAGAGGGGTTTTTATCATAATTTTTTAAATTTTGTATGGCAACACCCTTAGGGGTGGGAATAAGGAGTAAGTATGTTCTAGGAGTATGTTAAGGAGTAGAAACTTAAGGGGGTCGGTCGTACACTTCATTGCTCTAAGGCGGACTCTGAAGAAGTTGTGGGCACTTTCATATCATTTTTGTTAATTTTGTATGGAAACCTCTTTAGGGCGTGGAGATAGGGGGTTAGTGAGTTCTAGGAATAGGTTTGGGAGAAGAAACTAATGGGGGTCGGTCGTAAACTTTATTGCTCTAAGGCCGACTCTCAAGAAGTTGTGGGCATTTTTATATCATTTTTGTAAATTTTGTATGGCAACCTCTTCAGGGCGTAGAGCTGGGGGGTTGGTGTGTTCTAGGAATATGTTTGGGAGAAGAAACTAACGGAGGTTGTCGTACACTTTATTGCTCTAAGGCCGACTCGGAAGAAGTTGTGGGCATTTTCATATCATTTTTATAAACTTTGTATGGCAACCCCTTTAGGGCATGGAGATAGGGGCTTAGTATGTTCTAGGGATATTTTTGGGAGAAGAAACTGATGTGGGTCGGTCGTACACTTTATTGCTCTAAGGCCAACTCTGAAGAAGTTGTGGGCATTTTTACATCATTTTTGTAAATTTTGTATGGCAACCCCCTTAGGCCGTGGAGATAGGAGGTTAGTATGTTCTAGGAATAGGTTTGGGAGGAAAACCCAATGGGGGTCTGTAATTTATTTAACTTCTCTAGGGGCGACTCCGGAGAAATAGTAGCGGTTTTTACCATTATTTTTTAATTTTGTATGACAACCCTCTTAAGGGAATATGTTTGCGAATAGAAACTAATGAGGGTCGGTCGTATATTTTATTTCTCTGAGGCCGATTCTCCACAAGTTAATGGCGTTTTAAAATAATTTTTGTAAATTTTGTGTGCAACACCCTTTGCTGATGGAGATTGGGGGAAAATATACTTTAGGAATACGTTTGAGAGGAAAAACTAATGGGCGACTCAGGGGATGTTGTAGCGGTTTTCACCTTATTTTTTTTTTAATTTTGTATGGCAACCATGTTAGGGGCTGGAGATATAGGGTAAGTATGTTCCACAAATATGTTTGGGTGGATAAACTAATTGGGGTCGGTCCTACATTTTCCTTTGTAGGAGAACTTTGGAAGCCGTAGGAGCAATTTAAAAAAAATAAACTAATTGGGGTCGGTCCTACATTTTCCTTTGTAGGAGAACTTTGGAAGCCGTAGGAGCAATTTAAAAAAAAAAAAAAAATTATATTAAGCTTTGTATGGCAACACTGTTATATCAATACTAATACATATTAATAAAATTTTCGTTTTGGGTGTGGTTCAGTAATATCAACATGACTGATTCTGTTTTTCCTTTTTTTGTTGTTTTTTTTTTTAAGATTACATACTAAAGTATGTATGTATTTTCTTGTTTTTTTTTTGTAATAAAAGATAGGATGTAGTCTTGGTTTTTTGCTTATATCTCGTTCATTTATCGGACGATTTTGCTGAATTTCAATACCGATTTTCTCGCAGATATTTGTGACATTTTGATACCACTATGCGATATCGGGGGCTTTAGAAAGTTGATTTCAACTATAACACGGACAGACTGAAATCGCTAGATCGGCTTCCCTTTCTATAAGGATCCAGAATATATGTATACTATATGGGGTCCCAAATGGAGTATAAAGAAATTACAAAAGGAATGACAAACTTATATATACCCTTACAACTTATGTGAAGGGTAGGGTGCCCCGGTAGATCAGTGGTAAGTGCACAAGTCTACCAGTCTGGGGGTTGTGCGTTCGATTCCCACCAGACACCCTGGTAAGTTTGCTTAATTTTTCTGTTCTTTCTTTATTTCTTTCTTATCCTTCTCTAAATTTCTTCTTTCCTTCCATCTCAACCTATTCTATCTGCTTCTCCAGGTAACACAAAGGGACCGAATTAAGCGGACCCAAGTGAGCTGTATCCTTTCCTTCAACGGCTGCCTGTTCTACCTAACCTAACCTATGTGAAGGGTATAATAAATAAACTAAATTATTTTGCACTTGGAGTGCTGTTAAAAAGTTTGTGTTTTGATTTAAAAGCCGGCTCATTTAACGCTAACACCCTATCTCCAGTCCCTAACATGGTTGCCACACAAAATTCCAAAAAATAGAGTTAAAACTCCTACAGCTCTTTCGGAGTCGCCCCTAGAGAAAAAATTATATTCCTTAACATTTTTACTCTTTATCTCCATCATACAAGGGGGTTTCCATAAAAAATTTGCAAAAACTATGTAAAAACGTCCATAACTTTCCTAGAGTCATAACCAAACATATTCCTAGAGTACACTTAGCCCCTATCGCCATCACCTAAGGGGATTGCCATACAAAATTTACAAAAATGATGTAAAACCGCCCATAACATCCCCAGAGTCAGTCTTAGAGAAATGCAGTGAACGGTCAACCCCCAAAAAATTCCCCTTCCAAACATACTCCTAGAAAACACTAATGTATATTATCTCCAATATATTAGAAATGTTTCATAAATAAAAAAAATAATAAAAAAAAGTTCGGGGCTTCCAAAGGTAAGTGTGAAGGGTATATAAGATTCGGCACTGCCGAATATAGCGCTCTTACTTGTTTTTAATTAGTGCCTTAATGTGGAGTTTTTCCGTTGAAAAAACGAAACATAGTCAAATGTTTCATCGTGTGACAATAATAGCCTATTATCTTCGTAACATTAAGAAAACGACGTTGTAATATTTTTCGCGCATTTACAGTTAGTGTTAATATAATACATATAAAATTACATTAAATACATATATAATACCTTAAAAGGTGCCTGAAACTTTAAACTTTTTGCTTGTGGCACAAAAAAAGTCTCAACTATAGAGTGGATTTGATAGGATATTTTTCCTTGTTAACATCAAATTTAAATGCAACAAGTATTGTTTATTTCTACCATGTGAAGGTTCCAAATAAAATTATACAAACTCAAAATGCAATACAATTTCTTCTTTATTCTTATTTCTTCTTTATTCGATATTTAGTTAAAAATTAATTCACATATATTGGCACTTCTACTAAATAAATAAGTAGAGGGTGCTTGATGCGGCAGTCTCCAGCTTATTCAGAGAAGTGACTTTTCAAAAAAACCTATTCTTGCTGAACCGCGTTAAGCATCCATTACACAAGTATACACGGTTTTGGAGCTGGGCAACTACAAATTATTCCTAAAGTTATCTGGAGCGCTAAATTCGAATCCGGGTTCCGTTTTTCCAGATTGGTTTTAGTTTTCGAGATATTGCATAATTACCGTTATTTGCGTTTTTTAAAAAGATGATGTTACTTATATGCAAATATCTTCAAAAATATTCGTCGGTTTATGAAATTATTACTTTTTATTGAAAGATAATAAAATTGCTAAAACAACCATGGGTCGTTTGTGAAGATTAGTCAAGAAATGATTGTGTTACAGTGGACACAATTTCAAAATTCATGAAACATTTTATGATATTTTGAAATGTTGCTCTTTTCAACTAATTTTTTTTGCACCAGACAATTAAAAATTTTGCTATTTTATTACATAGGACATTAGTTTATTTTAATATGAACATTTTGCGTTGGACAAGACCCAGATTGGTACAAAAATGACCCACTTTTTGCTTCCAAATGATTGGCGGTTATATATCAGTGACTTTTGTTTCAGTGTGAAGACAGTTCCACACCTGCAACCGCGATGAGAGCAATTCTGCTTTTTGTTTCGATAAATCTAAATCACGAATTAAGTCATTTAGCATACTTTGCGATATTATGTGTGTTTCTTCCATGTTAAAATCTTCGGTCGGTGACGAACAGTTCGTCGGTGACAAACTGAAAGTTCACCTAGAATTTGCACTCACACCTGGGCAAATTGGCAAAGGATCATTGATCGTACGGGGAGCAAGCTTGGACACTGATGACACGTCAGCATATTTATACTTTGATAGTTTTTTTGCATTAAGACCGATCACACTCATCAAGCAAAAATAACAATCATCTACATGATTTTTCGGCTGTCTCCATAATATTGGGATCAAAAATAAAAAGAATGCTTCTTGACCAAGTGACCAGTTGTACAGTTTTGTGCTACACGCTTTACAAAATAATTTTAAGACCCACGGATTGTGAGTGTTTCCCACACAGATACCAAAATAATAAGAATATGCCTCTCTCAGCGATTTTGATATATTTCTTCCACTTTTTCCGATAATATAACATCCCCAAACATAGCAAAAACAAAAACAAAAAATAACTTTAAGTTTACAATTGAAATGGCGTTTCCACCGATGCCAACAGCTGATTGCCGTTATTACAGTGCAGTGCAGCCAAGATGCAAGAGCCCGAAAACTAGAACCAATCTTGAAAAACAAAAACCGGATTCGGATTCAGCGTCTCAAGTAACGTTCAGATTTGTTCTCATCGGCTCAGTTCCAAAAGTTGACCGGAATTTGTAAACCTGTGTTATCATTAAGTTTGTTTCTTTAAACTTAGTTGTAAATAATTAGAATTTAAAGGTAAGTATGAAAATGTAAAAGAAGGGATGAGTGTAATCCAATCATAATAATTCAAAAATGAAACTTAAAAGGCAGGGATTGTTAAAACTAGCATAGTTCACTTATTCACTAATTAACAATACTGTATTAATGGCAACAAAGCAAGCGTAAATTATAGTTATTTGAAGCCAATTTCTCAAACATGTGATGTGTTTACGAACATTTGCTTCCTATGGGGACAGTCCTCAAAAATTCCTATGCACTGCGATGTCTTGGAGGTTATGCAATGCATGAATTTTTGGAGTTTTTTTAAATTTTATGTAATTTTATTATGCTTTTATTGCTTATTCATGTATAATTACTCCTTTATTTATACTTTATTTATATATACACTTTAAATGCATTATTTTTCAATTTAATTTTTTTTTTTTTGGATTCTAAAATTTAATGGCAGAGGTACATAACCAAATAGCCAGGGTATCCCACGTTGATCCAGAAAAACGAAAACAGTCGACCTATGCCTTCGAATAGGAAGCTGTTACGGCCTAGACACTTGTTTTTGATCAAGATATTTCAAAAATATGTTGTTTGCAGTTAATTTATATTTGAGTTTATTGGTTCTCCTCCATGTAATCCATTTGTTTAAATTTTTTTTTGAGTTTAGTGGTTCTGCTCCATTTATTCAAAATGTTTTTTGCATGCAGTCAAATAATGCAGCCTCTGATAACTGTATCGCGGTACAGTTATGCGACGCCACACACGTTCAAAAGTTTGAACGCCGTTAAAAAGTGAGTGAATCAGTGATGTTATACGTAGGGAAAAATTCTTATTCGTAAAAGTTTTTGTCTAAAAAAACCGAGCGTGGGGAAAAAAGACGGATTTTTTTAAAACGTCAAAATGTAGGGATTTTGTAGAAATATATTATTCTGGCATTTATTTTTAATTTCTGCAAGCAACGCGTAAAATTGTTGTAACGGCAACATTGCATATTGTCATACTTCTTTTGAGTATTTGTTTGCCGCCATTTGAGCAGTGATATTGAATTAATATACATTATGTATTCTGTAAAATGAATTAATTATTTTCTTCAGACTCCACGGCTTGCTTTGAGGAAAAAAAATTTTACTTTAATATACATTGTCCGATCTTTTTTACAAGATGAATCTAGAAATTGTTACACTTTTCAGAGTAACGAATTGCATTTAAAAAACAAATGTTTTTACAAAGGTACGATTATGAGGAAACAATCGTTCAAAACTAACGTTATTTTTAAAAAAAAAAACACAACCCAAAAGCACAAAGTACAAATTTCTGTTTCGTTTTATAAACGATTTTTATTTATATGAATTCATATTCTTTGCTTTTATGTTTATTATTATTTTATGTTATTGTATTTTAATTATATGAAAAGACTGATTTATGTGCAAGGCAAAATCATACAAGGTAGTCTCTTCCGATTCGCTTTGAAAAAAATGCAGTTACATTGTCAAAATCCAATGCAAATTCACACAATATAAAACACACACTTGCAAAAAAACTTTTTTATTGCTATAAAAATGTGTATAGATGTATAAATTGCACTTGAATATAAATTTAATTTTAAAATTTAAACAATTTAACACAATTTTTACAAAACAATTTTAAAGAATTTTTTCAAAATTTAACACAATTAAAAACAAACCCAAATTTATAAGACAGGAAAATAAACAACTTAGACAAAGTAACTTGATTAAAATCAAGAAGCGAAAAAGAGTCACCTGAGCTGTCGCGACTACCTGTTATCAATTCCCCTTTTTTATTTATGTGTTTATTTATATACGTATATGTAATGTACGTACAAAAACTTTAAATAAATTTTACTTTTATATGTTTCTTTTTATTTAATTGTTTTATATTTGCAATAAAAAGTAGAGATTTTTGTAGTGACAATTTTTGAGCGCGTAGGGAAAAATAGGGATTTTTTCCCACTGTGTAAACACTTTTTAAAAATGTGTATAACATCACTGGAGTGAATGGCTATTGGTGACATTTTAATTTCATTATTTACGTTTTGTAATACAAATTTCTAGCAAGAATTTGTTTGTTATATTTCAAGTTGTTTTTTCTCAGCTGTGGTAAAAATACCTGACGTTAAATACCTTATGACACTTTACAAATACTATGTGAAAGTTATGTTTCAATGTATTGAATTAATGATAAAAAAACATTAAATAAATTAATCTTTTTTAGTTTTACTTGCATTAATATAAATGCGTTATTTGTTAACAACTAAATCTTTAAACTTTGTTTTTTTTACCGTGCCATGCTTTATATCAATCGATTTAGAAAAAATGGAATATTGATTTATAAGTCAGTATACCCTTCAACTTCTATAAACACCCAGACGTTGTGCATATTCGTAAGTGCTTTGAACACAAATGTTAGTATTGAGGCTATTTAGTTAGGAAACCCGACTTAAGTGTTCTCAGTAATCAATTTCTAATACAGTTGTGTTTTTTCGTTTATAAATGCATATATAAAAACTGTACTATTTATGAAATTTTAATGATGGCACAAAAATATTGTGCCATTCCAATATATTTTTATTATTTCAACCGTTTTCCAATCAATCCTTTTTTTGTGTAAAGGGAAGTTTTAGGCCTTGAAATGCCAGGTTACCCCACATCTGTTTAGGTCTTGGAAAACTGCCTATACCTTCGTGTAGGAAGTAGAGACACTTGAACGGTAATTCTTAATTGTATTCCTCCGGCAAAATCAAAAGTTAAAATCATGCGGTTAAACTGTAAAAGCCTCTAGAAACTGCTGTGAGACGTAAAATTTTTGAAGAAAGATATAAAGTGACGGCCTGGTTGTTCATAAAAAGATAACGTTCTAAATAGAGCTAGTTTACGACTGATTTATAAAATTAAGGAACGTTTTCAGAACAATTCTTTATTTATGTTTGCTCCTTTTATTTTATTATATGCTATAGGTATTCTACTTATCAATCTCTTGCGGGGTTTAAAGTTTCGCTCCTTTAACCAATATTGCGGGGGTAAACGAGTTTAGTATTTAGTAATTAGAATTGACTCATATATTAATATTTGGCCGCCACTTTTTCCTGGCGATCATCTTGAAATTACAAACTTTCAAAGCGTAGTGCATTCTACTGCTCAAGACCTTTTATTTAATACCCATTGATTGGGTTGATAAAAATTTAAAATTTACCTTTTTTTTCGGACGCAATTTTGATTTGTAATTTTTCCAATTCACTGTGTTCTACTAGTCGAGCCCTTTCATATGATACCAATAATATTGAGGGGCGCAAATTTGAAATTACTAGAATTATCTCATGCATTCATGTTTGTCCGCCATTTTATGACGGCAGCCATCTTGAATGTGTTGGTTGAAATCAACTTTTTAAAGTACCTACACGTTGCTTATATGCGTATGGAGATAAAACTTTCAGAAATATTCGGGAGAAAATCCGCATTGGAATCCAGCAGAATCGCTCTATAACTTGCTGAGATATGAGCAAAAAACCAGAACCACCTCTGTATATTTAAGAAAACTTTTTACACAAAACTGTAAATATCTCAGCTCCCAAACTATGAATAAGCATACTTGCGGTAACTTATATATAGAGAATTGCTGCATGGTTACTCATTAAAATCCAATTGGTCCATAATCGGGAAAGTTATAGGCAATAAAAGTTTTTGGGAAAAAACTTATTTTTGAACATAAATCAAGTTTTTAAAGCTTGTAGTTAACTATTTTAACCTGATTGAAGCACAAAATTGCCACTGGTCTGAATCTATATTAAATATGAATATTTTTAATTATCAACTTTCTATTATCCTATGCAACTTTTTAATTAGTTTAGTTGAGTGAGGTTGATGCAACTTCAAAATCGCTGTTTTATATAAAAATTTTATGGGTCCAAAACTCGAACGCTATGCTCTTGCGAGAAATTTTTCGTTTAATATTTTTTTCTTAGTTATCAATTTTCTATCATTCTATGCAACTTTTTAATTAGTTAAGTTGAGTTAGATTGATGCAATTTCAAAATCGGTGTTCTATATAAAAATTTTATGGGTCCATAACTCGAAGGCTATGCTCTTGCGAGAAATTTTTTGTTTAATATTTTCTTCTATTTTTTTCTTTTTTCTTAATTTTCAATTTTCTATCCCCCTATGCAACTTTTTAATTCGTTTAGTTAAGTTAGATTGATGCAACTTCAAAATCGCTGTTTTATATAAAAATTTTATGCGTCCATAATTCAAAAGCTATGCTCTTGCGAGAAATTTTTTGTTGAATATTTTCTTTTTAATTATCAATTTTCTATCCCCCTATGCCACTTTTTAATTAGTTTAGTTGAGCTAGATTGATGCAACTTCAAAATCGCTGTTTTATATAAAAATTTTATGCGTCCATAATTCGAAAGCTATGCTCTTGCGAGAAATTTTTTGTTGAATATTTTCTTCTTAATTATCAATTTTCTATCCCCCTATGCAACTTCTTAATCAGTTTAGTTGAGTTAGATTGATGCAACTTTAAAAGCGCTGTTTTATATAAAAATTTTATGGGTCCAAAACTCGAAAGCTATGCTCTTGCGAGAAATTTTTTGTTTAATATTTTTTTCTTAATTATCAATTTTCTATCATTCTATGCAACTTTTTATTAGTTAAGTTGAGTTAGATTGATGCAATTTCAAAATCGGTGTTCTATATAAAAATTTTATGGGTCCATAACTAGAAGGCTATGATCTTGCGAGAATTTTTTCGTTTAATATTTTCTCCGAGTTGCATTCTTAATCTCGTAGTATACGGACGTGTCTACGCGAGTGTAATATTGCTAATAGGTGTATTAGTAATAAGTGGTAAACGAATTTATTATTATACATATGTACATATATACACATAATAGTGAGAAAAGAAAAACAAAAACAACAAACTTAATAATAAATAAAAAAGCTAACTGTTAATAAGTAACAGTAATCGTAGTGACAGTGGGCCTGAAAGCCGAAATTTCTTACATTGTGTTAAGCTCAAGCATTAGCAATGAAAAATCAGAGACCCTGAATATAACAAAAACTATTTGAACGCAAAATATGTTCTTTAATTATATTCAATATGCATATGTTTATTACAAAAAGTTATAAAATCTGTTTTTCGTGCGTTAATTTTTATTATCTTGTTGTAAATGAGCTACTTAGATCATAAAAGGTCTGTTTCCAGAGACGGAATTGCAAATATGATAAAAATCTTGGCAATTTAAAAAAAAGGGTATAAATATTTGTCATATAAATGCTCAGAGCCTGAGAGCTAAGATAGATAAATTTGGATTCATTTTTGAGAATTCCCTAATTGATTTAATATGCGTATCTGAAACCTGGTTTAAACCGGATTACACTGACTTATCAGTTTCCTTACGAGGATATAAAATTAAGAGGGTGGATAGAAATGGTTATGGAGGTGTGGCAATCTATGTAAAAAAAAAGCATTTCAATTAAGTTCTCGGTAATTCTATTGGCGTGAATAGTTCTAATTGTAGTGCTGTCGCTAGATCTGGTTCGCTAGAGCATTTATTCCTTGAAGTAAGTAGTGAGGGCAGAAAACTTTTTTTGTGTAGCGTGTATAGACCTAATGATCGAATTTGTATGGAAAGTTTTTTCAACACTCCTGAAACACTTACGGTTGAGTACGAGGATATAATAGTAGCTGGTGACTTCAACTCAAATATCTGACCAATAGCATGCTCACACTGGATCTCCACTCCCCAAACACAACCAATGCTACAAATTTCACATCTACTAGTAGCACACTCCTGTACCTTTTCTTTGTAAGTGATATTTCTAAAGTGTTACTTTATGACCAGCTTTCCGCATCTTGTTTTTCACGTCATGACCTCATATTAATTTTTTTTTCATATATTTTATTATTGGATCTTCGCTTAAGCGAACTAACAATAAGTATTCAAATCTTAAAACTAAGTAGTTAATACTAGTCCAGTCAGTACCAGACTAAAAACTTTACTGAATCGCAAAATCGTTATATTTATTGTAAACTTATTTTAACGATGTGAATATCGTAAAAATAAGTTACTGAATCGCACTACAGGTAGTCATAAAAGGAATTGACTCAAATGTTGACCCGGAGGAGATAAAGACCAGTTTGTGCAGCGAAGGTTTTAAGGTAAGGACTGTGACAAATATTAGAAACAGGGAAAAATACCCTCAACCATTGTTTCGAGTTGAACTTGAGCCTGGTGATACCTAATTAAAGAAAAATGAAACTCACCCCATTTATGATTTAAGATATATTATGCACCGTAGAGTTACAGTGGAAGTTCCGCATAAGCGATCTGGACCTGTAAAGTGCTTAAATTGTCAGGAATATGGCCACACAAAACTTACTGTAAGTTGCCTTCTGTTTGTGTTGTATGTGGGGATCTGCATGTTACAACCAAGTGCGACAAGCTAAAAGATGACCCTAGGGTGAAGAAGTGCAGCAATTGCAGTGGAAACCACACTGCCAACTACAGAGGTTGTCATGTCTTTGATTTAGTAAGGCGCTCATCTAAGCCGAAGGTAGTTGCTGCCCCTCCCAAGCCATTAAATATACCAACAACAAACATTCCCCAGTTAGCACAGCTAACTATAAGTCAAATTTCTTACGCCAACGCACTAAAGTCAAACCAGTCCAATGCACAAACGCCAAACCAATCAACCACACAACAACAAGTGCCAACAAGTGAACCAACTGGTCCCAATTTTAACCTCCTGGAAGCCGTAATTGACAATATGGTCAAACAATTTACGAAGATAATGGCGCAAATGGCTGGCATAATGCAGGAGATGCAGAAAATGCAGTCTGCTGTTCTGCAGGCCATGCTTAAAAGACCATGAACTGCCTCATGGTTTGTTTCTGGAACGCAAACGACATCCGCCAACACAAAAACGAGCTCGAATATTTTTTAATACACCATAAAATTGACGTCATGTTAAATTCCGAGACTCATATGACATCTAGGAGCACTTTTAAAATTAATGGATACAATTTTTATGATTCAAAAGATCCCAGGGATACATCCTGTTGTGGCTCTGCTATATGAATCAAATCAAGATTTAAGCACCAATGGTTGGGTGGCCTATCTGAATGTTATATGCAAGCAACAAACATCTGCATTGATGAATTTTTCAATAACCTACTTATTTCGTCAGTTTATTGTCCACCGAGATTCTTCATAACGAAGGATCAGTACAACGGTTTTTACAAAACTCTAGGTCCCCGCTTCATAGCTGCTGGAGACTATAACGCCAAGCACACGTACTGGGGCTCCCGCCTAATTAGTCCCAGAGGTCGTGTGTTGTATGATACCGTGTCTGAAATGGGACTTTATGTTATTTCAACTGGACAACCAACCTACTGGCCAACGGACCACAGTAAAATTCCAGACGTAATCGATTTTGGCGTAGCTAAAGGTATTTCCTCGGAGCTTATTGAGGCTAAAGACTCCTTGGATTTATCTTCTGACCACTCACCCACAATAATCACTATTTGCAGTCCTCACCAAATAGCAGCTAGTGATTTTTTCTCATCTAAAAGGAAAAATTGGTTGAAATATAAAAAAAAAATTAGCGCCCACTGCTCGGAAAACCAACCGCTAAAAACTCCCGGAGACATCGATGATTGTCTGAGCGTCCTAAATGAAAACATTCAAAAAGCCGTTGAACATGCATCTTCTACCTACCGTCAGGCTAGGTACAACAAAATTTTTTCTGACGATGTGAGAAAGCTTTTATCCGAAAAAGGGAGAGCCCGAAGAGAAGGGCAAAAGCATAGATCACCCCAATTAAAAAGCTTGCTGGAGGTTCACAGAATGGCATCACTGAAAGAGTACCTGGAAGGTCTAGACGCGACTCCTTAGATAAACTATTCCCAATGGCGATCAGCCAAGCGTATTAAAAGACCTGTTATTGCAAAACCACCACTGCGTAATCTAAGAGGATCCTTGGCTAGAAATGACGATGAAAAAGGCGATCTGTTTGCAAATCATTTAAAAAACGTGTTCACCCCCAATACATGCACAGACGTAAGGGAATTACCGCCTGTTGTTGCCAGACGTCCTTTAGAAATACGTTTCCGATTTACAGATGTTATAGAGGCTATCGCTAACCTAAATAGTAAAAAAGCTCCTGGCGTTGATAAAATCAGCAACAAAATGCTCTTTGAGCTACCTTTTACAGCTAAAAGAATATTTCTTTTTATTTTTAACGCGATAATTCGGCTTGAACATTTCCAGCCTATATGGAAAGTGGCCTTAGTAAAGATGATTCCTAAGCCTGACAAAGATCCTTCGAAGGTAGAGTCTTATAGGCCTTTTAGTTTGTTACCCACAATATCAAAATTGTTCGAACCGAGACAAATTATCTTGGAATTCACCTAGACCGCCGCCTCAAATGGAAGCCTCATATAGATGCGAAGCTGACTCAAATGAAACTTAAAGCTGCTCAAATCCACTGGCTAATTGGTAGAAACTCTGCGCTACGTCTGGATTGTAAACTTTTACTCTACAACTCGATTTTAAAACCAATTTGGTGCTACGGTATACAATTATGGGGTACTGTTTCCGCCTCTAACATCGAAAAAATACAACGCCGTCAAAACAAAATTCTAAGAATGATAACTGGTGCTCCTTGGTATATTTAAAACAGTAACATCCACAAGGATCTAGAAGTTCCTATTGTAAAACGCGAAATCCTAAACTATGTGGAAAAGTACTTAAACAAGCTGCAAATTTTAAATTAGTTAAGTTGAGTTAGATTGATGCAATTTTAAAATCGCTGTTTACATAAAAATTTTATGGGTCCATAACTCGAAAGCTATGATCTTGCGAGAATTTTTTCGTTTAATATTTTCTAAATTTTTCTTTATTATCAATTTTCATCATCCTTTGCAACTTTTTAATTAGTTTAGTTGAGTTAGATTGATGCAATTCCAGAATCGCTGTTTTATATAAAAATTTTATGGGTCCATAACACGAAAGCTATGCTCTTGCGAGAAATTTTTTGTTTAATATTTTCTTAATTTTGTATCCCCCTATGCAACTTTTTAATTAGTTTAGTTGAGTTAGATTGATGCAACTTCAAAATCGCTGTTTTATATAAAAATTTTATGGGTCCATAATTCGAAAGCTATGCTCTTGCGAGAAATTTTTTGTTGAATATTTTCTTCTTAATTATCAATTTTCTATCCCCCTATGCAACTTTTTAATTAGTTTAGTTGAGTTAGATTGATGCAACTTCAAAATCGCTGTTTTATATAAAAATTTTATGGGTCCAAAACTCGAAAGCTATGCCCTTGCGAGAAATTTTTTGTTTAATATTATTTTCTAATTTATTAATTTTCTATTATCCTATGCAAATTTGTAATTAGTTTAGTTGAGTTAGATTGATGCAACTTCAAAATCGCTGTTTTATATAAAAATTTTATGGGTCCAAAACTCGAAAGCTATGCCCTTGCGAGAAATTTTTTGTTTAATATTTTTTTCTAATTTATTAATTTTCTATTATCCTATGCAAATTTTTAATTAGTTTAGTTGAGTTAGATTGATGCAACTTCAAAATCGCTGTTTTATATAAGGGGGATTTCATGTCAAGTGACCCAACTTTTTTTTTCGATTGAAAAGAAATTTGGACCAAAGTAAGTTCTTGCAGAGAGTAGCATAGACACAATTTGTTAACACGATCGGTCCAGAACTCTCTGAGCTAGAGGGGTTCAAAATTTGACGTTTTCGGCAAATAGGTGTTTTTTCTCATACATGTAGTTTGTTACCTTTTGCTTTTAACAAATTCGTCCCAAATACTTTCGATAGCTTTTTCTTCAATCTTCCAGAAAAAAATATTTTTAAAATTAAAAAAATTTTTTTTTTATTTTTTTTTTAAAAAATAATTAGAAAAAATTTTTTTTTTCCAAATGTGCCCATTTTTTTTTTATTTTTTTTTGCTCAAAAGAAAGCTTAGGTCTTTTGCTTGAAGAACTTGGAGGTCGCTTAGTGGGATGCGAGTGGGATATCTATAAAAATAAATGTTTTGTAACTCAAGGCAGAGGTTTTCCAATTTTCACGTATATTCTACTTTAATTTTTTTTCCTATATGTGTAAAATTATCTCTTAAGCAAAAAAAAATTATTTTATGCTAAGAAACAAAATAATTTAACCTTTCCGACGGTATGCATTAAAAATATTAACAAAATGTGTTCAGACATTGCCATATAAAAGTGATTTTATTCCAGAGGCCTACAATTTTGTTGGTAATGCAGTGTCGAGTGTATGAGACTTTATTTGGTACTTGCATACCGACGGAAAGGTTAAATTATTTTGTTTCTTAGCATAAAATTATTTTTTTTTTAGCTTAAGAGAAAATTTTACATAAATAGCAAAAAAATCAAACAGAATATACGCGAAAATTGGAAAACCTCTGCCTTGAGTTACAAAACATTTATTTTTATAGATATCCCACTCGCATCCCACTAAGCGACCTCCAAGTTCTTCAAGCAAAAGACCTAAGCTTTCTTTTGAGCAAAAAAAAATAAAAAAAAATGGGCACATTTGGAAAAAAAAAAATTTTTTCTAATTATTTGTTAAAAAAAAATAAAAAAAAAATTTTTTTAATTTTAAAAATATTTTTTTCTGGAAGATTAAAGAAAAAGCTATCGAAAGTATTTGGGACGAATTTGTTAAAAGCAAAAGGTAACAAACTACATGTATGAGAAAAAACACCTATTTGCCGAAAACGTCAAATTTTGAACCCCTCTAGCTCAGAGAGTTCTGGACCGATCGTGTTAAAAAATTGTGTCTATGCTACTCTCTGCAAGAACTTACTTTGGTTAAAATTTCTTTCCAATCGAAAGACATCGGTTTTAAAAGTTGGGTCACTTGACATGAAATCCCCCATAAAAATTTTATGGGTCCAAAACTCGAAAGCTATGCTCTTGCGAGAAATTTTCTGTTTAATATTTTTTTCTAATTTATTAATTTTCTATTATCCTATGCAAATTTTTAATTAGTTTAGTTGAGTTAGATTGATGCAACTTCAAAATCGCTGTTTTATATAAAAATTTTATGGGTCCAAAACTCGAAAGCTATGCCCTTGCGAGAAATTTTTCGTTTAATATTTTTTTCTAATTTATTAATTTTCTATTATCCTATGCAAATTTTTAATTAGTTTAGTTGAGTTAGATTGATGCAACTTCAAAATCGCTGTTTTATATAAAAATTTTATGGGTCCAAAACTCGAAAGCTATGCCCTTGCGAGAAATTTTTTGTTTAATATTTTTTTCTAATTTATTAATTTTCTATTATCCTATGCAAATTTTTAATTAGTTTAGTTGAGTTAGATTGATGCAACTTCAAAATTTTATGGGTCCAAAACTCGAAAGCTATGCTCTTGCGAGAAATTTTTTGTTTAATATTTTTTTCTAATTTATTAATTTTCTATTATCCTATGCAAATTTTTAATTAGTTTAGTTGAGTTAGATTGATGCAACTTCAAAATCGCTGTTTTATATAAAAATTTTATGGGTCCAAAACTCGAAAGCTATGATCTTGCGAGAATTTTTTCGTTTAATATTTTCTAAATTTTTCTTTATTATCAATTTTCATCATCCTTTGCAACTTTTTAATTAGTTTAGTTGAGTTAGATTGATGCAACTTCAAAATCGCTGTTTTATATAAAAATTTTATGGGTCCGTAACTCGAAAGCTATGCTCTTGCGAGAAATTTTTTGTTTAATATTTTCTTCTATTTTCTTAATTTTCTATCCCCCTATGCAACTTTTTAATTAGCTTAGTTGAGTTAGATTGATGCAACTTCAAAATCGCTGTTTTATATAAAAATTTTATGGGTCCAAAACTCGAAAGCTATGCTCTTGCGAGAAATTTTCTGTTTAATATTTTTTTCTAATTTATTAATTTTCTATTATCCTATGCAAATTTTTAATTAGTTTAGTTGAGTTAGATTGATGCAACTTCAAAATCGCTGTTTTATATAAAAATTTTATGGGTCCAAAACTCGAAAGCTATGCCCTTGCGAGAAATTTTTCGTTTAATATTTTTTTCTAATTTATTAATTTTCTATTATCCTATGCAAATTTTTAATTAGTTTAGTTGAGTTAGATTGATGCAACTTCAAAATCGCTGTTTTATATAAAAATTTTATGGGTCCAAAACTCGAAAGCTATGCTCTTGCGAGAAATTTTTTGTTTAATATTTTTTTCTAATTTATTAATTTTCTATTATCCTATGCAAATTTTTAATTAGTTTAGTTGAGTTAGATTGATGCAACTTCAAAATCGCTGTTTTATATAAAAATTTTATGGGTCCAAAACTCGAAAGCTATGCTCTTGCGAGAAATTTTTTGTTTAATATTTTTTTCTAATTTATTAATTTTCTATTATCCTATGCAAATTTTTAATTAGTTTAGTTGAGTTAGATTGATGCAACTTCAAAATCGCTGTTTTATATAAAAATTTTATGGGTCCAAAACTCGAAAGCTATGATCTTGCGAGAATTTTTTCGTTTAATATTTTCTAAATTTTTCTTTATTATCAATTTTCATCATTCTTTGCAACTTTTTAATTAGTTTAGTTGAGTTAGATTGATGCAATTTCAGAATCGCTGTTTTATATAAAAATTTTATGGGTCCGTAACTCGAAAGCTATGCTCTTGCGAGAAATTTTTTGTTTAATATTTTCTTCTATTTTCTTAATTTTCTATCCCCCTATGCAACTTTTTAATTAGCTTAGTTGAGTTAGATTGATGCAACTTTAAAATCGCTGTTTTATATAAAAATTTTATGGGTCCATAATTCGAAAGCTATGCTCTTGCGAGAAATTTTTTGTTGAATATTTTCTTCTTAATTATCAATTTTCTATCCCTCTATGCAACTTTTTAATTAGTTTAGTTGAGTTAGATTGATGCAACTTCAAAATCGCTGTTTTATATAAAAATTTTATGGGTCCAAAACTCGAAAGCTATGCTCTTGCGCGAAATTTTTTGTTTAATATTTTTTTCTAATTTATTAATTTTCTATTATCCTATGCAAATTTTTAATTAGTTTAGTTGAGTTAGATTGATGCAACTTCAAAATCGCTGTTTTATATAAAAATTTTATGGGTCCAAAACTCGAAAGCTATGCCCTTGCGAGAAATTTTTTGTTTAATATTTTTTTCTAATTTATTAATTTTCTATTATCCTATGCAAATTTTTAATTAGTTTAGTTGAGTTAGATTGATGCAACTTCAAAATCGCTGTTTTATATAAAAATTTTATGAGTCCAAAACTCGAAAGCTATGCCCTTGCGAGAAATTTTTTGTTTAATATTTTTTTCTAATTTATTAATTTTCTATTATCCTATGCAAATTTTTAATTAGTTTAGTTGAGTTAGATTGATGCAACTTCAAAATCGCTGTTTTATATAAAAATTTTATGGGTCCAAAACTCGGTAGCTATGCTCTTGCGAGAAATTTTTTGTTTAATATTTTTTTTCTAATTTATTAATTTTCTATTATCCTATGCAAATTTTTAATTAGTTTAGTTGAGTTAGATTGATGCAACTTCAAAATCGCTGTTTTATATAAAAATTTTATGGGTCCAAAACTCGAAAGCTATGCCCTTGCGAGAAATTTTTCGTTTAATATTTTTTTCTAATTTATTAATTTTCTATTATCCTATGCAAATTTTTAATTAGTTTAGTTGAGTTAGATTGATGCAACTTCAAAATCGCTGTTTTATATAAAAATTTTATGGGTCCAAAACTCGAAAGCTATGCCCTTGCGAGAAATTTTTTGTTTAATATTTTTTTCTAATTTATTAATTTTCTATTATCCTATGCAAATTTTTAATTAGTTTAGTTGAGTTAGATTGATGCAACTTCAAAATCGCTGTTTTATATAAAAATTTTATGGGTCCAAAACTCGAAAGCTATGCTCTTGCGAGAAATTTTTTGTTTAATATTTTTTTCTAATTTATTAATTTTCTATTATCCTATGCAAATTTTTAATTTGTTTAGTTGAGTTAGATTGATGCAACTTCAAAATCGCTGTTTTATATAAAAATTTTATGGGTCCAAAAATCGAAAGCTATGCTCTTGCGAGAAATTTTTTGTTTAATATTTTTTTCTAATTTATTAATTTTCTATTATCCTATGCAAATTTTTAATTAGTTTAGTTGAGTTAGATTGATGCAACTTCAAAATCGCTGTTTTATATAAAAATTTTATGGGTCCAAAACTCGAAAGCTATGCTCTTGCGAGAAATTTTTTGCTTAATATTTTTTTCTAATTTATTAATTTTCTATTATCCTATGCAAATTTTTAATTAGTTTAGTTGAGTTAGATTGATGCAACTTCAAAATCGCTGTTTTATATAAAAATTTTATGGGTCCATAACTCGAAAGCTATGATCTTGCGAGAATTTTTTCGTTTAATATTTTCTAAATTTTTCTTTATTATCAATTTTCATCATCCTTTGCAACTTTTTAATTAGTTTAGTTGAGTTAGATTGATGCAACTTCAAAATCGCTGTTTTATATAAAAATTTTATGGGTCCGTAACTCGAAAGCTATGCTCTTGCGAGAAATTTTTTGTTTAATATTTTCTTCTATTTTCTTAATTTTCTATCCCCCTATGCAACTTTTTAATTAGCTTAGTTGAGTTAGATTGATGCAACTTCAAAATCGCTGTTTTATATAAAAATTTTATGGGTCCAAAACTCGAAAGCTATGCTCTTGCGAGAAATTTTCTGTTTAATATTTTTTTCTAATTTATTAATTTTCTATTATCCTATGCAAATTTTTAATTAGTTTAGTTGAGTTAGATTGATGCAACTTCAAAATCGCTGTTTTATATAAAAATTTTATGGGTCCAAAACTCGAAAGCTATGCCCTTGCGAGAAATTTTTCGTTTAATATTTTTTTCTAATTTATTAATTTTCTATTATCCTATGCAAATTTTTAATTAGTTTAGTTGAGTTAGATTGATGCAACTTCAAAATCGCTGTTTTATATAAAAATTTTATGGGTCCAAAACTCGAAAGCTATGCTCTTGCGAGAAATTTTTTGTTTAATATTTTTTTCTAATTTATTAATTTTCTATTATCCTATGCAAATTTTTAATTAGTTTAGTTGAGTTAGATTGATGCAACTTCAAAATCGCTGTTTTATATAAAAATTTTATGGGTCCAAAACTCGAAAGCTATGCTCTTGCGAGAAATTTTTTGTTTAATATTTTTTTCTAATTTATTAATTTTCTATTATCCTATGCAAATTTTTAATTAGTTTAGTTGAGTTAGATTGATGCAACTTCAAAATCGCTGTTTTATATAAAAATTTTATGGGTCCAAAACTCGAAAGCTATGATCTTGCGAGAATTTTTTCGTTTAATATTTTCTAAATTTTTCTTTATTATCAATTTTCATCATTCTTTGCAACTTTTTAATTAGTTTAGTTGAGTTAGATTGATGCAATTTCAGAATCGCTGTTTTATATAAAAATTTTATGGGTCCGTAACTCGAAAGCTATGCTCTTGCGAGAAATTTTTTGTTTAATATTTTCTTCTATTTTCTTAATTTTCTATCCCCCTATGCAACTTTTTAATTAGCTTAGTTGAGTTAGATTGATGCAACTTTAAAATCGCTGTTTTATATAAAAATTTTATGGGTCCATAATTCGAAAGCTATGCTCTTGCGAGAAATTTTTTGTTGAATATTTTCTTCTTAATTATCAATTTTCTATCCCTCTATGCAACTTTTTAATTAGTTTAGTTGAGTTAGATTGATGCAACTTCAAAATCGCTGTTTTATATAAAAATTTTATGGGTCCAAAACTCGAAAGCTATGCTCTTGCGCGAAATTTTTTGTTTAATATTTTTTTCTAATTTATTAATTTTCTATTATCCTATGCAAATTTTTAATTAGTTTAGTTGAGTTAGATTGATGCAACTTCAAAATCGCTGTTTTATATAAAAATTTTATGGGTCCAAAACTCGAAAGCTATGCCCTTGCGAGAAATTTTTTGTTTAATATTTTTTTCTAATTTATTAATTTTCTATTATCCTATGCAAATTTTTAATTAGTTTAGTTGAGTTAGATTGATGCAACTTCAAAATCGCTGTTTTATATAAAAATTTTATGAGTCCAAAACTCGAAAGCTATGCCCTTGCGAGAAATTTTTTGTTTAATATTTTTTTCTAATTTATTAATTTTCTATTATCCTATGCAAATTTTTAATTAGTTTAGTTGAGTTAGATTGATGCAACTTCAAAATCGCTGTTTTATATAAAAATTTTATGGGTCCAAAACTCGGTAGCTATGCTCTTGCGAGAAATTTTTTGTTTAATATTTTTTTTCTAATTTATTAATTTTCTATTATCCTATGCAAATTTTTAATTAGTTTAGTTGAGTTAGATTGATGCAACTTCAAAATCGCTGTTTTATATAAAAATTTTATGGGTCCAAAACTCGAAAGCTATGCCCTTGCGAGAAATTTTTCGTTTAATATTTTTTTCTAATTTATTAATTTTCTATTATCCTATGCAAATTTTTAATTAGTTTAGTTGAGTTAGATTGATGCAACTTCAAAATCGCTGTTTTATATAAAAATTTTATGGGTCCAAAACTCGAAAGCTATGCCCTTGCGAGAAATTTTTTGTTTAATATTTTTTTCTAATTTATTAATTTTCTATTATCCTATGCAAATTTTTAATTAGTTTAGTTGAGTTAGATTGATGCAACTTCAAAATCGCTGTTTTATATAAAAATTTTATGGGTCCAAAACTCGAAAGCTATGCTCTTGCGAGAAATTTTTTGTTTAATATTTTTTTCTAATTTATTAATTTTCTATTATCCTATGCAAATTTTTAATTTGTTTAGTTGAGTTAGATTGATGCAACTTCAAAATCGCTGTTTTATATAAAAATTTTATGGGTCCAAAAATCGAAAGCTATGCTCTTGCGAGAAATTTTTTGTTTAATATTTTTTTCTAATTTATTAATTTTCTATTATCCTATGCAAATTTTTAATTAGTTTAGTTGAGTTAGATTGATGCAACTTCAAAATCGCTGTTTTATATAAAAATTTTATGGGTCCAAAACTCGAAAGCTATGCTCTTGCGAGAAATTTTTTGCTTAATATTTTTTTCTAATTTATTAATTTTCTATTATCCTATGCAAATTTTTAATTAGTTTAGTTGAGTTAGATTGATGCAACTTCAAAATCGCTGTTTTATATAAAAATTTTATGGGTCCATAACTCGAAAGCTATGATCTTGCGAGAATTTTTTCGTTTAATATTTTCTAAATTTTTCTTTATTATCAATTTTCATCATCCTTTGCAACTTTTTAATTAGTTTAGTTGAGTTAGATTGATGCAACTTCAAAATCGCTGTTTTATATAAAAATTTTATGGGTCCAAAACTCAAAAGCTATGCCCTTGCGAGAAATTTTTCGTTTAATATTTTTTTCTAATTTATTAATTTTCTATTATCCTATGCAAATTTTTAATTAGTTTAGTTGAGTTAGATTGATGCAACTTCAAAATCGCTGTTTTATATAAAAATTTTATGGGTCCAAAACTCGAAAGCTATGCCCTTGCGAGAAATTTTTTGTTTAATATTTTTTTCTAATTTATTAATTTTCTATTATCCTATGCAAATTTTTAATTAGTTTAGTTGAGTTAGATTGATGCAACTTCAAAATCGCTGTTTTATATAAAAATTTTATGGGTCCAAAACTCGAAAGCTATGCTCTTGCGAGAAATTTTTTGTTTAATATTTTTTTATAATTTATTAATTTTCTATTATCCTATGCAAATTTTTAATTAGTTTAGTTGAGTTAGATTGATGCAACTTCAAAATCGCTGTTTTATATAAAAAATTTATGGGTCCAAAACTCGAAAGCCCTTGCGAGAAATTTTTCGTTTAATATTTTTTTCTAATATATTAATTTTCTATTATCCTATGCAAATTTTTAATTAGTTTAGTTGAGTTAGATTGATGCAACTTCAAAATCGCTGTTTTATATAAAAATTTTATGGGTCCAAAACTCGAAAGCTATGCCCTTGCGAGAAATTTTTTGTTTAATATTTTTTTCTAATTTATTAATTTTCTATTATCCTATGCAAATTTTTAATTAGTTTAGTTGAGTTAGATTGATGCAACTTCAAAATCGCTGTTTTATATAAAAATTTTATGGGTCCAAAACTCGGTAGCTATGCTCTTGCGAGAAATTTTTTGTTTAATATTTTTTTTCTAATTTATTAATTTTCTATTATCCTATGCAAATTTTTAATTAGTTTAGTTGAGTTAGATTGATGCAACTTCAAAATCGCTGTTTTATATAAAAATTTTATGGGTCCAAAACTCGAAAGCTATGCCCTTGCGAGAAATTTTTCGTTTAATATTTTTTTCTAATTTATTAATTTTCTATTATCCTATGCAAATTTTTAATTAGTTTAGTTGAGTTAGATTGATGCAACTTCAAAATCGCTGTTTTATATAAAAATTTTATGGGTCCAAAACTCGAAAGCTATGCCCTTGCGAGAAATTTTTTGTTTAATATTTTTTTCTAATTTATTAATTTTCTATTATCCTATGCAAATTTTTAATTAGTTTAGTTGAGTTAGATTGATGCAACTTCAAAATCGCTGTTTTATATAAAAATTTTATGGGTCCAAAACTCGAAAGCTATGCTCTTGCGAGAAATTTTTTGTTTAATATTTTTTTCTAATTTATTAATTTTCTATTATCCTATGCAAATTTTTAATTTGTTTAGTTGAGTTAGATTGATGCAACTTCAAAATCGCTGTTTTATATAAAAATTTTATGGGTCCAAAAATCGAAAGCTATGCTCTTGCGAGAAATTTTTTGTTTAATATTTTTTTCTAATTTATTAATTTTCTATTATCCTATGCAAATTTTTAATTAGTTTAGTTGAGTTAGATTGATGCAACTTCAAAATCGCTGTTTTATATAAAAATTTTATGGGTCCAAAACTCGAAAGCTATGCTCTTGCGAGAAATTTTTTGCTTAATATTTTTTTCTAATTTATTAATTTTCTATTATCCTATGCAAATTTTTAATTAGTTTAGTTGAGTTAGATTGATGCAACTTCAAAATCGCTGTTTTATATAAAAATTTTATGGGTCCATAACTCGAAAGCTATGATCTTTGTTGAGATATGAAATGCCCTATTACAACTCAAATGTTTTTTATAATGCAGATATTGTGAATTCCTTTTTGAATATTGTTTAGCACATTCTGTTTTCTTGAATTTTTCCTTTTTTAATTCTTATATGATTATTGTTAATAAAACATTGAAGTTATAGACACCGTGTTTTAATTTTCTTCGCAAGTTTTTCGCTTTGAGGGTATATAATAACTCACTGGATGATTACTCTGCTAACAAGGTTATGGGCCCAGAGTAAATCGAATTAAATAGTGGTAGAATTTGTTTGGTGTTTTTTGGTTTTTATTGTTAAGCCGGTGTTAAAAAACAAGGTAATGGCTGGTGCCGTAGCAAATATTGAAAAGTTGAATGGCGACAACTATGCAACGTGGTGCATACAGATGAAGAGTTTGCTAATAACTTTAGATCTGCATCATACTCTTCTGGGAAGGCGCCCAATTGACGAAGAGACAAAATGGGTTACAGATGACTGCAAAGCTCTCGCCACAATAACTTTATGTGTTAAATCAACTGAGTTGATTCACATAAAAAATTGTACATCTGCAAAAAGTGCATGGGATGTTTTAAAATCACTTTACAAGGCTGAAACCGCATCCAGAAAGGTTAACTTGTTTAAGCGATTGGTACGTTTTAAGTTAAAAGCAAATGAAAAGTTTTCTGCACAAATTAATGATTTTTGTTGTACGGTTGACGAATTGAAAGAGATTGGAATAACTCTGAACGATGACTTACTGTCAATCTTGTTATTGTGCAGTCTTCCAGATGAGCTGGAGTCATTTGTGGTAGCTATTGAAAGCAGGGATAATTTACCAAAATATGAAAATTTAATTTCTAAAATATTGGAGGAAGAGATGCGACAAGGTAATAAAAATAATTTACAAAATGAAGTTGTATTTGCGGCGAATTCGCGACATGATTTTAAAAGAAATAAAAAGAATTTTAATGTAAGTAATAACAGAACTGTCAATAACGGAAAAAATGTACAGCCTAAAAATAATCATCAACATGAGAAGAGAAATTCTAGTTGTAATAATTACAGCAACCTCAGTTGTTTTCGATGTGGTAAAAAGGGCCACATACGCTCTCAATGTAGAGATAACGACCGAAAAGTTGACTTTGCTTGTTCACTTAACGACAACACTATTGATTTAAGAGAGTTGTGGATATTGGACAGCGGCGCGACGTCGCATATGTGTAGGAAAAAAGAGTATTTTAAAACGCTAACAGAATCCAAACAAAAAATTGTACTAGCATCCGGTGAAAGCATTTATGCTGAAGGTGTTGGAGACGTTAAAATAACAACCAAATTTTGCAACCTTACGTTAAGCAGTGTCTGGTATGTACCACAACTACATTCTAATTTTTTGTCAGTAAACAAAATAATAAAAGCTGGTCACAATGTCCAATTCGCTTTAAGTAAAGCGATAATGAAAAGCAAACAAAACAAAACAATATTAACAGCTGATCTTGTAAATAATATATTTATTGCAAATTTGGAAAAAGTAGAAAGTTATGAACTAATAAATGGTGTTATTAATGATAATGTTGTGGAAAAATGGCATAAAAGGTTCGGACATATAAACGTTAATGACATTAATAAATTAGTTGCAAAAAATATGGTAAAAGGTTTGGATGTGAAAATGCCTAAAACTATTGAGTGTGTTACCTGTGCTATAAACAAAATTTCTGCTAAGCCGTACAAAAACTATGCAGATGTGCAAACAAAGAGTGTTTTGGAATTGGTGCATACAGATATATGTGGTCCAATAAGCGTCAAATCTGTTGGTGGATCGTCGTATTTTATTACATTTATTGACGATTATTCTCGCTATATCTCTACGTATTTTTTAAAAAACAAAAGTGATGCGTTTGACGCGTACATTAATTTTGCTGCGACCGCGGAGAAGCAGACAGGCCGCCAAATAAAAATCGTTCGAAGCGATAATGGAAAAGAATTTGTTAATTCTAAATTCAAGCAGCATTTTGATGCAAATGGAATTGTTCACCAAACTACAGTTCCTTATTCGCCACAACAGAATGGTGTTTCCGAAAGGGCGAACAGGACACTTGTTGAGATGGGAAGGTGTCTTTTAGAATCGTCTAACTTACCACAAAGTTTATGGGGTGAAGCCATAAACACAGCAACGTACTTACGCAACCGAGCTCCAACAAAGGTTCTTGAAGATGTAACTCCCTATGAAAGATGGTGTGGTAAGCAACCATCCGTGTCTCACTTAAAAACTTTTGGGTGTGATGCTGTTGTTCTTAAAAAGGCCCCAAAACCTAAGGGGAGTAAATTTTTGCCTAAAGGTGAAAAGATGAAATTTGTTGGCTACCAGTTACATACAAAAGGCTATCGTTTTTATAATCCAGTTACAAGACAAATCATAGTTGCCCGTGATGTAATATTTTTTGAGCAATCTTTTGAAAAAGTTGCTGACGAAAATGTTAATATAAGTGAAATTTTAAATGCTGAAATCTTTAAAGTAAATGATGGTGTTGCTGATGGTGTAGAAAAGAGTAAAGAGAACACTGATGATGTGGCTAGTGAAGATAATCACAGTAAAGAGAACACTGACAGCGCAGCTACTGAAGATGATACTGGAAATGAAAATAATAATGAGAATGCTGAGTTTGAAGAGGAGGTGAGTGATGAAACAAATGATACTGAGAGAGAAGATTCACCTGTAGACAAAACCAAAAGAAAGCGTGGTAGGCCTAAGTTGATTAGGGATGGTGGCAAGGGCCGGCCGAAGAAGATTTATTGCACTGAGTATGGTGATGAAAAGTTAAACTCTATCATTGATGATCCAAAGTCTGTCGCAGAGGCGCTAAATTCGGACAACTCTGTAAAGTGGAAAGAGGCAATGCAAGCTGAATATAATTCACTAATTAAAAATGAAACATGGCAACTAGTAGATAAACCAAATAATGCAAATGTTATTGGTTGCAAATGGGTCTTTGCCTTAAAGCGCAAGTCTGATGGTTCTATCGAAAAGTATAAAGCAAGGCTGGTGGCACATGGTTGTTCGCAAAAGCATAATATAGATTATCAGGAAACATTTGCACCGGTGGTGCGACATTCGACAATAAGATTGTTGCTAGCTTTATCTGCAAGATACAAACTGTTAGTAAACCATATTGATATTGTGGCCGCATATCTAAATGGCAACTTAGAAGATGATGTTTATATGGTGCAACCGAAAATGTTTGAAAACACAAATTATCCAGAAAAAGTTTGTAAATTGAAAAAGGCTTTATACGGTTTGAAACAAGCCGGAAGAGAGTGGAACAAGAAGGTAAACGATATATTGTTGAAAATGAATTTTGAACGCTGTAAATCAGATACGTGTGTTTATGTGCAAAGAAATGGAAATAATATTTGTCTTATTGCAATTTACGTCGATGACATGTTACTGGCTTGTTCAACTGAACTGGAGATGAAAAATATCATCTTAAATTTAAATAAACATGTAGAAGCTATTGATCGTGGTCAAATATCCTTCTATTTAGGGATGGAAATTATTCGCGATGGTCTACGGGGCGATATAACTATACATCAGCAGAAATATAGTAATGAATTGCTTATTCGTTGGGGTATGGCTGATTGTAAGCCGGCTGTAACTCCATGGGCAGATGGTACAGTTCTGAAAACATGTAACGCTCAATGTGAAGGCCTCGATTCGAAAAACTATCAAAGCTTAGTTGGTGCGCTGATGTATCTGGTCGTAATTACGAGGCCTGATCTGATCCATGTTGTATCGAAACTGTCTCAGTTTAATACTCATCCACATGCCGAACATTTTCAAGCAGCTAAACGTGTTTTACGATATCTGAAGAAAAATCCTGAAGGTAAAATAACTTATTCCGCTAATAACAAAAATTTTGAATGTTTCACAGACTCAGACTGGGGTGGTGACTCTAATGATCGAAAATCCTATTCTGGTCATGTGCTTTTTTTGGCTGGAGGCCCAATTGCGTGGGAGTCACGCAAACAACCGGTGGTGGCTTTGAGCACAATGGAAGCTGAATATATTGCGTTATGTCAAGCTACAAAGGAGGTCGTGTTTCATCGTGATCTTTTGAATGAGTTGAGATTTAATGAGTTTGTTGTGAATCCTACTTCTATTCTATGCGATAACCAAGGCGCTGCGTTTTTAGTCAAGAATCCAACCGTTCATAAAAGGAGCAAACACATAGATATACGGTACCACTACACTCGTGAAATATACGAAGCAAAGTCTATCGATATCAAATACGTAACTTCGGATGAAAACGCCGCAGATATACTAACAAAATGTCTTGCTAAGCAGAAACATATAAATGGTTGTAATCTTTTAAAAATTGTACTATAATGTAATTCTAACTTAACATGTCTATTCTTTTTAACAAAAAAATTTGACTTGAGAGGGAGATTGTTGAGATATGAAATGCCCTATTACAACTCAAATGTTTTTTATAATGCAGATATTGTGAATTCCTTTTTGAATATTGTTTAGCACATTCTGTTTTCTTGAATTTTTCCTTTTTTAATTCTTATATGATTATTGTTAATAAAACATTGAAGTTATAGACACCGTGTTTTAATTTTCTTCGCAAGTTTTTCGCTTTGAGGGTATATAATAACTCACTGGATGATTACTCTGCTAACAATCTTGCGAGAATTTTTTCGTTTAATATTTTCTAAATTTTTCTTTATTATCAATTTTCATCATCCTTTGCAACTTTTTAATTAGTTTAGTTGAGTTAGATTGATGCAACTTCAAAATCGCTGTTTTATATAAAAATTTTATGGGTCCAAAACTCAAAAGCTATGCCCTTGCGAGAAATTTTTCGTTTAATATTTTTTTCTAATTTATTAATTTTCTATTATCCTATGCAAATTTTTAATTAGTTTAGTTGAGTTAGATTGATGCAACTTCAAAATCGCTGTTTTATATAAAAATTTTATGGGTCCAAAACTCGAAAGCTATGCCCTTGCGAGAAATTTTTTGTTTAATATTTTTTTCTAATTTATTAATTTTCTATTATCCTATGCAAATTTTTAATTAGTTTAGTTGAGTTAGATTGATGCAACTTCAAAATCGCTGTTTTATATAAAAATTTTATGGGTCCAAAACTCGAAAGCTATGCTCTTGCGAGAAATTTTTTGTTTAATATTTTTTTATAATTTATTAATTTTCTATTATCCTATGCAAATTTTTAATTAGTTTAGTTGAGTTAGATTGATGCAACTTCAAAATCGCTGTTTTATATAAAAAATTTATGGGTCCAAAACTCGAAAGCCCTTGCGAGAAATTTTTCGTTTAATATTTTTTTCTAATATATTAATTTTCTATTATCCTATGCAAATTTTTAATTAGTTTAGTTGAGTTAGATTGATGCAACTTCAAAATCGCTGTTTTATATAAAAATTTTATGGGTCCAAAACTCGAAAGCTATGCCCTTGCGAGAAATTTTTTGTTTAATATTTTTTTCTAATTTATTAATTTTCTATTATCCTATGCAAATTTTTAATTAGTTTAGTTGAGTTAGATTGATGCAACTTCAAAATCGCTGTTTTATATAAAAATTTTATGGGTCCAAAACTCGAAAGCTATGCTCTTGCGAGAAATTTTTTGTTTAATATTTTTTTTATAATTTATTAATTTTCTATTATCCTATGCAAATTTTTAATTAGTTTAGTTGAGTTAGATTGATGCAACTTCAAAATCGCTGTTTTATATAAAAATTTTATGGGTCCAAAACTCGAAAGCTATGATCTTGCGAGAATTTTTTCGTTTAATATTTTCTAAATTTTTCTTTATTATCAATTTTCATCATCCTTTGCAACTTTTTAATTAGTTTAGTTGAGTTAGATTGATGCAACTTCAAAATCGCTGTTTTATATAAAAATTTTATGGGTCCGTAACTCGAAAGCTATGCTCTTGCGAGAAATTTTTTGTTTAATATTTTCTTCTATTTTCTTAATTTTCTATCCCCCTATGCAACTTTTTAATTAGCTTAGTTGAGTTAGATTGATGCAACTTCAAAATCGCTGTTTTATATAAAAATTTTATGGGTCCATAATTCGAAAGCTATGCTCTTGCGAGAAATTTTTTGTTTAATATTTTCTTCTATTTTCTTAATTTTCTATCCCCCTATGCAACTTTTTAATTAGCTTAGTTGAGTTAGATTGATGCAACTTCAAAATCGCTGTTTTATATAAAAATTTTATGGGTCCGTAACTCGAAAGCTATGCTCTTGCGAGAAATTTTTTGTTTAATATTTTCTTCTATTTTCTTAATTTTCTATCCCCCTATGCAACTTTTTAATTAGTTTAGTTGAGTTAGATTGATGCAACTTCAAAATCGCTGTTTTATATAAAAATTTTATGGGTCCAAAACTCGAAAGCTATGCTCTTGCGAGAAATTTTCTGTTTAATATTTTTTTCTAATTTATTAATTTTCTATTATCCTATGCAAATTTTTAATTAGTTTAGTTGAGTTAGATTGATGCAACTTCAAAATCGCTGTTTTATATAAAAATTTTATGGGTCCAAAACTCGAAAGCTATGCCCTTGCGAGAAATTTTTCGTTTAATATTTTTTTCTAATTTATTAATTTTCTATTATCCTATGCAAATTTTTAATTAGTTTAGTTGAGTTAGATTGATGCAACTTCAAAATCGCTGTTTTATATAAAAATTTTATGGGTCCAAAACTCGAAAGCTATGCTCTTGCGAGAAATTTTTTGTTTAATATTTTTTTCTAATTTATTAATTTTCTATTATCCTATGCAAATTTTTAATTAGTTTAGTTGAGTTAGATTGATGCAACTTCAAAATCGCTGTTTTATATAAAAATTTTATGGGTCCAAAACTCGAAAGCTATGCTCTTGCGAGAAATTTTTTGTTTAATATTTTTTTCTAATTTATTAATTTTCTATTATCCTATGCAAATTTTTAATTAGTTTAGTTGAGTTAGATTGATGCAACTTCAAAATCGCTGTTTTATATAAAAATTTTATGGGTCCAAAACTCGAAAGCTATGATCTTGCGAGAATTTTTTCGTTTAATATTTTCTAAATTTTTCTTTATTATCAATTTTCATCATTCTTTGCAACTTTTTAATTAGTTTAGTTGAGTTAGATTGATGCAATTTCAGAATCGCTGTTTTATATAAAAATTTTATGGGTCCGTAACTCGAAAGCTATGCTCTTGCGAGAAATTTTTTGTTTAATATTTTCTTCTATTTTCTTAATTTTCTATCCCCCTATGCAACTTTTTAATTAGCTTAGTTGAGTTAGATTGATGCAACTTCAAAATCGCTGTTTTATATAAAAATTTTATGGGTCCATAATTCGAAAGCTATGCTCTTGCGAGAAATTTTTTGTTGAATATTTTCTTCTTAATTATCAATTTTCTATCCCTCTATGCAACTTTTTAATTAGTTTAGTTGAGTTAGATTGATGCAACTTCAAAATCGCTGTTTTATATAAAAATTTTATGGGTCCAAAACTCGAAAGCTATGCTCTTGCGCGAAATTTTTTGTTTAATATTTTTTTCTAATTTATTAATTTTCTATTATCCTATGCAAATTTTTAATTAGTTTAGTTGAGTTAGATTGATGCAACTTCAAAATCGCTGTTTTATATAAAAATTTTATGGGTCCAAAACTCGAAAGCTATGCCCTTGCGAGAAATTTTTTGTTTAATATTTTTTTCTAATTTATTAATTTTCTATTATCCTATGCAAATTTTTAATTAGTTTAGTTGAGTTAGATTGATGCAACTTCAAAATCGCTGTTTTATATAAAAATTTTATGAGTCCAAAACTCGAAAGCTATGCCCTTGCGAGAAATTTTTTGTTTAATATTTTTTTCTAATTTATTAATTTTCTATTATCCTATGCAAATTTTTAATTAGTTTAGTTGAGTTAGATTGATGCAACTTCAAAATCGCTGTTTTATATAAAAATTTTATGGGTCCAAAACTCGGTAGCTATGCTCTTGCGAGAAATTTTTTGTTTAATATTTTCTAAATTTTTCTTTATTATCAATTTTCATCATCCTTTGCAACTTTTTAATTAGTTTAGTTGAGTTAGATTGATGCAACTTCAAAATCGCTGTTTTATATAAAAATTTTATGGGTCCAAAACTCGAAAGCTATGCCCTTGCGAGAAATTTTTCGTTTAATATTTTTTTCTAATTTATTAATTTTCTATTATCCTATGCAAATTTTTAATTAGTTTAGTTGAGTTAGATTGATGCAACTTCAAAATCGCTGTTTTATATAAAAATTTTATGGGTCCAAAACTCGAAAGCTATGCCCTTGCGAGAAATTTTTTGTTTAATATTTTTTTCTAATTTATTAATTTTCTATTATCCTATGCAAATTTTTAATTAGTTTAGTTGAGTTAGATTGATGCAACTTCAAAATCGCTGTTTTATATAAAAATTTTATGGGTCCAAAACTCGAAAGCTATGCTCTTGCGAGAAATTTTTTGTTTAATATTTTTTTATAATTTATTAATTTTCTATTATCCTATGCAAATTTTTAATTAGTTTAGTTGAGTTAGATTGATGCAACTTCAAAATCGCTGTTTTATATAAAAATTTTATGGGTCCAAAACTCGAAAGCTATGCCCTTGCGAGAAATTTTTTGTTTAATATTTTTTTCTAATATATTAATTTTCTATTATCCTATGCAAATTTTTAATTAGTTTAGTTGAGTTAGATTGATGCAACTTCAAAATCGCTGTTTTATATAAAAATTTTATGGGTCCAAAACTCGAAAGCTATGCCCTTGCGAGAAATTTTTTGTTTAATATTTTTTTCTAATTTATTAATTTTCTATTATCCTATGCAAATTTTTAATTAGTTTAGTTGAGTTAGATTGATGCAACTTCAAAATCGCTGTTTTATATAAAAAATTTATGGGTCCAAAACTCGAAAGCTATGCCCTTGCGAGAAATTTTTCGTTTAATATTTTTTTCTAATTTATTAATTTTCTGTTATCCTATGCAAATTTTTAATTAGTTTAGTTGAGTTAGATTGATGCAACTTCAAAATCGCTGTTTTATATAAAAATTTTATGGGTCCAAAACTCAAAAGCTATGCCCTTGCGAGAAATTTTTTGTTTAATATTTTTTTCTAATTTATTAATTTTCTATTATCCTATGCAAATTTTTAATTAGTTTAGTTGAGTTAGATTGATGCAACTTCAAAATCGATGTTTTATATAAAAATTTTATGGGTCCAAAACTCGAAAGCTATGCCCTTGCGAGAAATTTTTTGTTTAATATTTTCTTCTTTTTTCTAAATTTTCAATTTTCTATTATCCTATTCAACTTTTTCATTAGATTAGTTGAGTTAGATTGATGCAACTTCAAAATCGCTGTTTTATATAAAAATGTTATGGGTCCATAACTCGAATGCTATAGTCTTGTGTGACATTTTTCGTTTAATAGTTTCTTCTTTTTTTTTTTAAATTAAATTTTCTATCACCCTATGCAACTTTTGAATGAGGTTAGTTAAGTTAGATTGATGCAACTTCAAAATCGCTGTTTTATATAAAAATTTTATGGGTCCATAATTCGAAAGTTATGCTCTTGTCAGAAATTTTTTGTTTAATATTTTCTTCTTAATTATCAATTTTCTATGCAACTTTTTAATTAGTTTAGTTGAGTGAGATTCATGCAACTTCAAAATCGCTGTTTTATATAAAAATTTTGTGGGTCCATAACTTGAAAGCTATAATCTTGTGCGACATTTTTCGTTTAATATTTTCTTATTTTTTCTTAAATTTCGATTTTCTATTATCCTATGCAATTTTTTAATTAGTTTAGTTGAGTTCGATTGATGCAATTTAAAAATCGCTGTTTTATATAAAAATTTTATGGTTCCATAACTCGAAAGCGAGAATTTTTTTGTTTAATATTTTCTTCTTTTTTCTTAATTTTCATCTTCTATCATCCAATGCAACTTTTTAATTAGTTTAGTTGAGTTCGATTGATGCAATTCCAAAATCGCTGTTTTAATAAACATTTTATGGGTCTATAATTCGAAAGCTATGTTCTTGCGAGATATTTTGTTTAAATATTTTTTTCTTAATTATCAATTTTCTTTCATCATAAACAACTTTTTAATTAGTTGAGTTGAGTTAAATTGATGCAACTTCAAAATCGCTATTTTATATGGAAATTTTATGGGTTCATAAGTCGAAGCTGTGCTCTTGCGAGAAATTTTTCGTTTAATATTTTTCTCTTATTTTTCAATTTTCTATCATTCTATTAAATTTTTTACCATTTCCTATGGTATTTTTGATAAATTAATTTTTTGCCAGGACAATAGCGTCTAACGACTAGTCTTTGGTTGGGACATCTATACATTTTTGGATACCTCTTATGGCCTACTATTAAAGAAAATATGCTACTATTATGCTCAAAGAATATTTAAAAAAAAATTTATTATAAAAACTATTTTTTATTATTTTCTATGGTATTTTATAATTTTTTTTTAAAGTTTACTGAGTTTTACTAGTTAAGCCCCTCCATTTGATGCCAATATTGATGGGGGTAAGTTTTTAATCAAAAAGAATGGTTTATGTGTACATGTTTTGCCGCCATCTTGATTTTTTTGTTAGTTATATGCTGTATTCTACTTATCAATCCCTTTCATTTCGTACCAATATTGCGGGGGGTAAAGAAGATAAATATTTAATAATTAGAACTAACTCATATATAAATATTTGTCCGCCATTTTTTCCTGGCGGTTATCTTGGAAGTAAAAATTTTTAAACGTACCGCTCAAGCCCTTTTAGTTGATGCCCATATTGATTGGATTAAAAAAATTTGAAATTCGCCATTTTGTTTCGGACGCCATCTTGGATTTATAATTTTTTAGTTTACTGTATTCTAATAGTCAGGCGCTTTCATTTGATACCAATATAGAGGGGCGTAAATTTAAAATTACTAGAATTATCTCATGCAGTCATGCTTGTCGGCCATTTTATGGCGGTAGCCATATCGAATTTTTAGCTTTTTCATAGTATACTGTATTCTACTTGTCAAGCACTTTTATTTGATGTTCATGTTGTGGGGGTTGAATGTGTTAATATTTAAGTTACTTAAATCTATCCATATTTAGTAAATATTCAGCTGGATTTTGGTGCTTATATTTTATTAGTTTAATTCTGATCTCATAACTTTTTATCGAAAATATTTTTTGGGCCCACCAGTGGCTCTTTGGTGCTTCAATCAGGCCAAAAAAGTTGACTACAAGCTTTAAAAACTTGATTTACATTAAAAAAATTTTTTTTTCCCAAAAACGTTTATTTTCTATAACTTTGCCGATTATGGACCGATTTATCAATACTATAGAAAATACAAACGGAATGACAAAGTGATTTATACCCTTGGCACCAAAAAAAGATTTAAGCAAGTCGGTCCTGCCGTTCTCACGTAATGTCGTCACATAAATATATGGAACATTTTATTTATATATATGTATATATATATATATATATATATATATATATATATATATATATATATATATATATTATGGGTTGTAAAAAAATTTTTTATTGGTTTACCTTAAAAAAACCCATATTTATATTATATGTACATTGAAGTAAAAGCATTTGGTAGCGTATTTTAGACTATTATGAAGTTACTATTTATAAAACTATTAAAATCGCTAAATTCAGTTAATTATCCATCATTGCTGGCAACATCAAAATACTTTCTATTGGATGGCATCACTTTAAAAAAACAGTTTTACTATTTAATGACGTTCCGATTGAATTTTTGTATTTTTTTCTAAAAAAGTAATTAAAATTTTATGTTAAATAATATACATAAATTCCACGTGTTGTTTTATTTGCTGCATTGCCACCGACGCAGGTAAGTGTATTTCCTATTTAAATCTAAAATTTTATTAAAACTAATATATTTAAAAATATATTCTTTTTCAGAATTGCCTTGGGAGTCTTAAATTTTTTTTAAAAGCAGCTCGTAAATTTAATTTTTTGTATAATTTTCTGGCATTTGTTGCAGAGTCATCGAAACAGGTAAGTAAAGTTTTTTCAGATAGGATTAGGGAAAATATTTTATGCGCTATATCTCGTAAACTATAACAGCTATCGACATAAAATGTTTTACAAAAAGTAATTGTACGCTAAGACCTACACTTTAAATAAAAAAATGTTTGAGTGGGGCCAAAAAAAGGGGTAGCCCCCATACAAATTAACGATTTGTATAAAATTTTCGATACGCTATTACTCGGAAACTATAACAGATATCGAAATGAAATGTTTTGCAAAAACTATTTGGGCAACAAGGCCTACGCTCCAAAGAAAAAATTTTTTGAGTGGGGCAAAAAAAGGGGTAGCTTCCATACAAATTAAAAATTTTTACAAAATATTCGATACGCTATATCTCGGAAACTATAACAGATATCGAAATCAAATGTTCTACAAAAAGCAATTAGACAACAAGGCCTACGCTTTAAAGAAAAAATTTGTTGAGCGGGAGCAAAAAAAAAAGGGGTAGCTCCCATACAAATTAACAATTTTTACAAAATATTCGATACGCTATATCTCGGAAACTATAACAGATATCGACATCAAATGTTCTACAAAAAGCAATTAGACAACAAGGCCTACGCTTTAAAGAAAAAAATTGTTGAGTGGGAGCAAAAAAAAGGGGTAGCTCCCATACAAATTAACAATTTTTATAAAATATTCGATACGCTAAATCTTGGAAACTATAACAGATATCGAAATCAAATGTTCTACAAAAAGCAAGTATGCAACAAGGCCTACGCTTTAAAGAAAAAATTTTTTGAGTGGGAGCAAAAAAAGAGGTAGCTCCCATACAAATTAACAATTTTTACAAAATATTCGATACGCTATATCTCGGAAACTATAACAGATATCGACATCAAATGTTCTACAAAAAGGAATTAGACAACAAGGCCTACGCTTTAAAGAAAAAATTTGTTGAGTGGGAGCAAAAAAAAGGGGTAGCTCCCATACAAATTAACAATTTTTATAAAATATTCGATACGCTAAATCTTGGAAACTATAACAGATATCGAAATCAAATGTTCTACAAAAAGCAAGTATGCAACAAGGCCTACGCTTTAAAGAAAAAATTTTTTGAGTGGGAGCAAAAAAAGAGGTAGCTCCCATACAAATTAACAATTTTTACAAAATATTCGATACGCTATATCTCGGAAACTATAACAGATATCGAAATGAAATGTTTTACAAAAACTATTTGGGCAACAAGGCCTACGCTTTAAAGAAAAAATTTTTTGAGTGGGGGCAAAAAAAGAGGTAGCTCCCATACAAATTAACAATTTTTACAAAATATTCGATCCGCTATATCTCGGAAACTATAACAGATATCGAAATGAAATGTTTTACAAAAACTATTTGGGCAACAAGGCCTACGCTTTAAAGAAAAATTTTTTTGAGTGGGAGCAAAAAAAGAGGTAGCTCCCATACAAATTAACAATTTTTAAAAAATATTCGATACGCTATATCTCGGAAACTATAACAGATATCGAAATGAAATGTTTTACAAAAACTATTTGAGCAACAAGGCCTACGCTTTAAAGAAAATATTTTGTGAGTGGGGGCAAAAAAAGAGGTAGCTCCCATACAAATTAACAATTTTTACAAAATATTCGATACGCTATATCTCAGAAACTATAACAGATATCGTAATCAAATGTTCTACAAAAAGTAATTGGGCAATAAGGCCTACGCTTTAAAGAAAAATTTTGTTGAGTGGGAGCAAAAAAAAAGGGTAGCTCTTATACAAATTACCAATTTTTACAAAATATTCGATACGCTATATCTCGGAAACTATAACAGATATCGTAATGAAATGTTTTACAAAAACTATTTGGGCAACAACGCCTACGCTTTAAAGAAAAAATTTTTGAGTGGGGGCAAAAAAAAGGGGTAGCTCTTATACAAATTACCAATTTTTACAAAATATTCGATACGCTATATCTCGGAAACTATAACAGATATCGAAATGAAATGTTTTACAAAAACTATTTGGGCAACAAGGCCTACGCTTTAAAGAAAAAAAATTTTGAGTGGGGGCAAAAAAAAGGGGTAGCTCTTATACAAATTACCAATTTTTATAAAATATTCGATACCGCTATATCTCGGAAACTATAACAGATATCGAAATCAAATGTTCTACAAAAAGCAATTAGACAACAAGGCCTACGCTTTAAAGAAAAATTTTGTTGAGTGGGAGCAAAAAAAGGGGTAGCTTCCATACAAATTAACAATTTTTATAAAATATTCGATACGCTATATCTCGGAAACTATAACAGATATCGTAATCAAATGTTCTACAAAAAGTAATTGGGCAATAAGGCCTACGCTTTAAAGAAAAATTTTGTTGAGTGGGAGCAAAAAAAAAGGGTAGCTCTTATACAAATTACCAATTTTTACAAAATATTCGATACGCTATATCTCAGAAACTATAACAGATATCGAAATGAAATGTTTTACAAAAACTATTTGGGCAACAAGGCCTACGCTTTAAAGAAAATATTTTTTGAGTGGGGGCAAAAAAAGAGGTAGCTCCCATACAAATTAACAATTTTTACAAAATATTCGATACGCTATATCTCGGAAACTATAACAGATATCGTAATCAAATGTTCTACAAAAAGTAATTGGACAATAAGGCCTACGCTTTAAAGAAAAATTTTGTTGAGTGGGAGCAAAAAAAAGGGTAGCTCTTATACAAATTACCAATTTTTATAAAATATTCGATACGCTATATCTCGGAAACTATAACAGATATCGAAATCAAATGTTCTACAAAAAGCAATTAGACAACAAGGCCTACGCTTTAAAGAAAAATTTTGTTGAGTGGGAGCAAAAAAAGGGGTAGCTTCCATACAAATTAACAATTTTTATAAAATATTCGATACGCTATATCTCGGAAACTATAACAGATATCGTAATCAAATGTTCTACAAAAAGTAATTGGGCAATAAGGCCTACGCTTTAAAGAAAAATTTTGTTGAGTGGGAGCAAAAAAAAAGGGTAGCTCTTATACAAATTACCAATTTTTACAAAATATTCGATACGCTATATCTCGGAAACTATAACAGATATCGAAATGAAATGTTTTACAAAAACTATTTGGGCAACAAGGCCTACGCTTTAAAGAAAAAATTTTTTGAGTGGGAGCAAAAAAAGAGGTAGCTCCCATACAAATTAACAATTTTTACAAAATATTCGATACGCTATATCTCGGAAACTATAACAGATATCGAAATGAAATGTTTTACAAAAACTATTTGGGCAACAAGGCCTACGCTTTAAAGAAAATATTTTTTGAGTGGGGGCAAAAAAAGAGGTAGCTCCCATACAAATTAACAATTTTAACAAAATATTCGATACGCTATATCTCGGAAACTATAACAGATATCGTAATCAAATGTTCTACAAAAAGTAATTGGGCAATAAGGCCTACGCTTTAAAGAAAAATTTTGTTGAGTGGGAGCAAAAAAAAGGGGTAGCTCTTATACAAATTACCAATTTTTACAAAATATTCGATACGCTATATCTCGGAAACTATAACAGATATCGAAATCAAATGTTCTACAAAAAGCAATTATGCAACAAGGCCTACGCTTTAAAGAAAAAATTTGTTGAGTAGGAGCAAAAAAAGGGGTAGCTCCCATACAAATTAACAATTTTTACAAAATATTCGATACGCTATATCTCGGAAACTATAACAGATATCGAAATGAAATGTTTTACAAAAACTATTTGGGCAACAAGGCCTACGCTTTAAAGAAAAAATTTTTTGAGTGGGGGCAAAAAAAGAGGTAGCTCCCATACAAATTAACAATTTTTACAAAATATTCGATACGCTATATCTCGGAAACTATAACAGATATCGTAATCAAATGTTCTACAAAAAGTAATTTGGCAATAAGGCCTACGCTTTAAAGAAAAATTTTGTTGAGTGGGAGCAAAAAAAAAGGGGTAGCTCTTATACAAATTACCAATTTTTACAAAATATTCGATACGCTATATCTCGGAAACTATAACAGATATCTAAATCAAATGTTCAACAAAAAGTAATTGGGCAATAAGGCCTACGCCTTAAAGAAAAAAATTTTTGAGTGGGGGCAAAAAAAGGGGTAGCTGCCATACAAATTAACAATTTTTACAAAATATTCAATACGCTATATCTAGGAAACTATAACAGATATCGAAATCAAATGTTCTACAAAAAGTAATTGGGCAATAAGACCTACGCTTTAAAGAAAAATTTTTTTTAATTGGGGACAAAAAAAGGGGTAGCTCCCATACAAATTAACGATTTGTATGAAATTTTCGATACGCTATATTTTGGAAACTATAACAGATATCGAAGTCAAATGTTCTACAAAAAGTAATTGGGCATCAAGGGCTACGCTTTGAAGAAAACAATTTACGACGGGGGTGAAGAAGGGCTAGCTCGCATACAAATTAACAATTTCTATAAAATTTTCAATACGCTATATCTCGGAAACTATAACAGCTATCCACATCAAATGTTCTACAAAAAGTAATTGGACATCAAGGGCTACGCTCTGAAGAAAAAATTTGTTGATGGGGGTTGAAGAAGGGGTAGCTCCCATACAAATTAACAATTTTTATAAAATTTTCGATACGCTCCTTCTGGAAAACTATTACAGGTATCGACTTCGAATATTCTACAAAAAGTAATAATCAAATAGTTCATACCTTTTGGAGAAAAAGTTGGAGAAGAGCAGGGGGACTAGAACATCCCATAACATTTAACAAGTTTTATTAACCTTTAAATATGAATAATGTCGAAAACTTTTAAGACTCTCGACCTCAAACCTTCTTCATATATTTCTATTATTCATACGAACTTTAAAATTTTTTATATTTTTCTATGGACTTTAAAACTCGCACAAGGTTTTTTGTTATATTATTTGCAGTACAAAATTACTCGGCTGGGTATATTTAAAGACCAATGTGAAGGGTATATAAGATTCGGCACAGCCGATTATAGCGCTCTTATTTGTTTAATTAACAGATCAAAATTTTTTAGCTTTTTTATATGTTTTTGTTCTTAAAATGATTTATTTGGTTTTTTCCTTTAATTATTATATGTAACAGTAAATTTTTTCTACTTAACGTTTTTATACCCTTCACATAGTGATAAAGGTATATATCAGTTTGTCATTCCGTTTGTAATTTCTTTATTATCCATTTGCGACCCCATAAAGTATATATATTCTGGATCCTTATAGATAGGGAAGTTGATATAGCCATGTCCGTCTGTCTGTCTGTCTTTCTGTCTGTCTGTCGCGTCTGTTGAAATCAAGTTTCCGGAATCAAATAAAAAGATACAGACCAGTTAATGGTGTCAAACAATTAGAAATATCCCGCTAACAATCACTATTTAAAATCAGCAAAATCGGTTCACTATTGACCGAGATATAAGTGAAAACCCAAAACAACCCATTTTTTTAGGACAAAATCCGTGCATATATCCCTATATATCTCAGTAAGTATAGTCACTATTGCCACAAAACTTGGAAATGATACTCTTAAAGTAGGCACCTAAATAATGGAAAAATTTTTTTCAGATAGGATCAGGGGAAGTGGTAGTTTTCCTACAATTGCACAAATTTGGTGAAATATTTTATGCGCTATACCTCGGAAACTGTAACAGATATCGAAATGAAATGTTCCACAAAAAGTAATTGCACAGCACAACCTACGCTTTGAAGTAAAAATTCTTTTGGGGGGGGGGGGGGGGGGTGGGGTGAATATGGGGTAGCTCCCATACAAATTCACAATTTTTGTAAAATTTTCGATACGCTACATCTCGGAAACTGTAATAGATATCGAAATCAAATATTCTACAAAAAGTAATTATACAGCAAAACCTACGCTTTGAAGCAAAAATTTTTTTTGGTTGGGGGTGAATATGGGGTAGCTCCCATACAAATTCACAATTTTTGTAAAATTTTCGATACGCTATATCTCGGAAACTGTAATAGATATCGAAATCAAATATTCTACAAAAAGTAATTGGACATCACAGCCTTCGCTTTGAAGCAAAAATTTTTTTGGTTGGGGGGTGAATATGGGGTAGCTCCCATACAAATTCACAATTTTTATAAAATTTTCGATACGCTATATCCCGGAAACTATAACAGATATCGAAATCAAATGTTCTACAAAAAGTAATAATCTAATAATTCATACATTTTGGAAAAAAAAATTGGAGAGGAGCAGGGGGACTAGAACATCCCATAAAAATTAACAACTTTTATTAACCTTTTATTATAAATAATGTCAAAAACTTTTATTACTGTCGACCTCAAACGTTCCTCATCTATTTCTATTATCCATACGAACGTTAACATTTTGTAAAGTTTTCTATGGGCTTAAAACTCACACAAGGTATTTTTGTTATATTATTTGCAGTACAAAATAATTCGGCTGGGTACATTAAAACACCAATGTGAAGGGTATATAAGATTCGGCACAGCCGAATATAGCGCTCTTACTTGTTTTTAATTAACATACATATCAAAATTATTTAGTTTTGTACAAATATTTTTCAATACATGATTTTATTGCCTATTTTTTAAATTAATATAAACAGCAAATAATTTTTTATTTTACCTCTTTGTTTTTGAATTTATAAACGTATTGATATGTATGTATGTGCTCATTGAAACATAATTTTGTTTGGTTTTATAAATATTGCATTTGAAATAAAAATTTTCGGTGCAATATTTATAAACTAAATAAAATTGTGTTTCAATAAGGACATTTACTATCCATACAGAAGTAAGTTCAGAAACAAACAAGTAAGAGCGCTATATTCGGCTGTGCCGAATTTTATATACCCTTCACATTGGTCTTTTAATATACCCAGCCAAATTATGTTAAACTGCAAATAATATTATAAAAATACCTTGTGTGAGTTTTAAGCCCATAGAAAACTTTACAAAATGTCAACGTTCGTATGGATAATATTCGAAGTCGATAGCTGTAATAGTTTTCCAGAAGAAGCGTATCGAAAATTTTATAAAAATTGTTAATTTGTATGGGAGCTACCCCTTTTTCACCCCCCATCCGAAAATTTATTTCTTTAAAGCGTAGGCCTTGTGTTCCAATTACTTTTTGTAGAACATTTCATTTGGATATCTGTTACAGTTTCCGAGACATAGCGTATCGAAAACTTTACAAAAATTGAGAATTTGTATGGGAGCTACCCCATATTCACCCCCACCAAAAAAATTTTTACTTCAAAGCGTATGTTTTGCTGTCCAATTACTTTTTGTAAAACATTTTATTTCGATATCTGTTACAGTTTCCGAGATATAGCGTATCGAAAATTTTACCAAAATTGTGAATTTGTATGGGAGCTACCCCATATTCACCCCCCATCAAAAAAATTTTTGCTTCAAAGTGTAGCTTTTGCTGTCCAATTACTTTTTGTAGATTATTTTATTTCAATATCTGTTAAAGTTTCCGAGATATAGCGTATCGAAAATTTTACCAAAATTGTGAATTTGTATGGGAGCTACCCCATATTCACCCCCCACCAAAAAAATTTTTACTTCAAAGCGTAGGTTTTGTTGTCCAATTACTTTTTGTAGAACATTTCATTTCGATATCTGTTACAGTTTCCGAGACATAGCGTATCGAAAATTTTATAAAAATTGTGAATTTGTATGGGAGCTACCCATATTCACCCCCCACCAAAAAAAATTTTACTTCAAAGCGTAGGTTTTGCTGTCCAATTACTTTTTGTAGAACATTTTATTTCGATATCTGTTACATTTTCCGAGATATAGCGTATCGAAAATTTTACCAAAATTGTGAATTTGTATGGGAGCTACCCCATATTCATCCCCCACCAAAAAAATGTTTACTTCAAAGCGTAGGTTTTGCTGTCCAATTACTTTTTGTAGAATATTTGATTTCGATATCTATTACAGTTTCCGAGATATAGCGTATCGAAAATTTTACTAAAATTGTGAATTTGTATGGGAGCTACCCCATATTCACCCCCCACCAAAAAAATGTTTACCTCAAAGCGTAGCTTTTGCTGTCCAATTACTTTTTGTAGATTATTTTATTTCAATATCTGTTACAGTTTCCGAGATATAGCGTATCGAAATTTTTACCAAAATTGTGAATTTGTATGGGAGCTACCCCATATTCACCCCCCACCAAAAAAAAATTTTACTTCAAAGCGTAGGTTTTGCTGTCCAATTACTTTTTGTAGAATATTTGATTTCGATATCTATTACAGTTTCCGAGATATAGCGTATCGAAATTTTTACCAAAATTGTGAATTTGTATGGGAGCTACCCCATATTCACCCCCCCACCAAAAAAATGTTTACTTCAAAGCGTAGGTTTTGCTGTATAATTACTTTTTGTGGAACATTTTAAGTCGATAGCTGTTATAGTTTCCGAGATATAGCGCATAAAATATTTCACCAAATTTGTGCAATTGTAGGAAAACTACCACTTCCCCTGATCCTATCTGAAATAAATTTTTCCATTATTTAGGTGCCTACTTAGAGAGTATCCGTTACAAGTTTTGTGGCAATAGTGGCTATACTTACTGAGATATATAGGGATATATGCACGGATTTTGTCCTAAAAAAATGGGTTGTTTTGGGTTTTCACTTATATCTCGGTCAATAGTGAACCGATTTTGCTGATTTTAAATAGCGATTGTAAGCGGGATATTTCTAATCGTTTGACACCATTAAGTGGTCTGTATCTTTTTATTTGACTCCGGAAACTTTATTTCAACAGACGGACAGACAGACATCCAGACAGACGGCAGACGGACATGGCTGTATCAACTTCCCTATCTATAAGGATCCAGAATATATATACATACTTTATGGGGTCGCAAATCGATAATAAAGAAATTACAAACGGAATGACAAACTGATATATACCCTTATCACTATGTGAAGGGTATAAAAACAAACCATTAAACATAGAACTGATAAAAGCAGTAAAATATTAATAAAAGTTCAAATAGTTTAGCGCAAATTTATAAATATTTGTATTAATTTAATAAACATTTTGTTTGTTATATTTTAAATTATTGTATCATTTAAAATAACTAAAAATAATAAATTAATTAATAGGATCTACTAAAAATAATAAGTTTTTGTTTGGTTCTCAAAATATCGCACAGAAATATTTCATTTTTAATTCAATACTAATATTTATCGAATTCTTCTTGTTTTCTTCAAGCTTTAGATCTTTTTGTTTTTTATATTTTATTTTATTTGGCCAATATTTCGCTACCTCAATGTGTAGCTTCTTCAGGGCTTATATATTTGTTTACAATTATTTGAAAAAACTTTTTTAAAAAATATTGAAAAAATATTTAACAAATAAGGAAAAGGAAATGAAAAAATTTTTTTTAAAATACACACATACAAACATACATAAATTGAAAAAATACTGTAAAAACATGAAATACATACGTATAACAAAACATTACAATATGTTAAATAAATTATTTAAACTATTTTAATATTCAAATCTTATTAACTAAAAGTCTATAATTCTGTGCAACATTAGCTGTGTCTGTTTTGTAATTAATCCGTTGTGTCGATGGAACTTTTATAATTTGTAACATTTCTAATGTATACTTGCGTTTATAGTTTGTTTCTAAATTCAAAATTGTTGTATTTTTGAAATCGGGATAATGATTTGAATTAGTGCAATGTAATGATAATGCTGTTTTTTGTGATGTTGTAGTGTTTTTATATTTTTGATCTGATTTGTGTCCAACAATCCTGGTTTTAAGCTTGTTTTTTGTTGTACCTACATAAACCTTATCACAACTCTCATTATCACTACCTTTACATGGTATCTTATATACTAAATTTGATTTTTCGAATTTCTCTATTTTATCTTTTGTCTTGCTAAATAATCTACCTAACGTGTTATATGTTTTGTGTGCCATAGTATATTTCTTATTGTCATAAATTTTTGAGTTTTTTAATCTTTCAGATAAATGAGGTACATAAGTCAGTGATTTATAAATTTTAGGTTCAGTTATCGTTCTTGCGTTTAAATTAGTTCGTTTTCTTTATTGGCCTATCAACTTATAAACTAGCTTAATTGGAAAATCATTATTAATTAAAATACCTTTAATCTTTTCTATATTATTCTCATGAAATTCTATATCACTTATTTTTAAAACCCTCTCAATTAAATTCTTTGCTGTATTAATAATTACTTCTTTTGGATGTTTCGAATAATAATTAATTATTCTCCCAGATGATGTTGGTTTCTGGTACCAATCTATTAATAACCTATCACCTCTTCTAATTATTAATGTATCTAAATATGGAATTTTAGAGTTACATTCCTTCTCAATTGTAAATTTTATGTTCTCATGAAATGAATTAAAAACCGTCAAAATATTATCAATTAAATGATCCGGAATAATACAAAATAAATCATCAACATATTTGGTAATGATTTTCGGTTTTGTATCCAATTTTCTAATACAACAATCTAATAAATTTTCCATAACAATATCTGCCACTATAGGTGATGCTGGAGATCCCATTGGCAGTCCCTTTTGCTGTAAATATATTTTGTCATTACACTTAAAATACCTATTTTCAATTAAGCAGAATTCTACAATTCGTAGAAAAAGATTCTTTTCAATATTCGTATATTTTTCTATAATGTCCCATTTACCCTCAATAATATTCAGAGCCACATCTATTGGTATACTTGGAAATAAAGATACCACATCAAGAGAGATTAACCTCTCATTATCCTTTACACTTATATTCTCCATCTTTCTTTTAAACTGTAAGGAATCGTTCACATTATATTCAGAATCTTCAGTGATTCTCTTAAGAATATTTGTAATATATTTACAAAGTTCATATGATGGAGAATTAACAAATGAGCATATTGGTCTCAAAGGAAACTGTTCCTTATGTATTTTCGGTACTCCATATAACCGAGGTGCTGTTAATACATTCGTTTTAAGTCTGTTCCTCTCAGTACTTGTAATAATCTTCTTTCTAAAAAGTTCTTCTATTAAATTATTATTCTTAATCTGTAGTTTGTTAGTCGGGTCCTTATCTGTTAATTGGTATGTGGTATTATCACCCACTATGTCCATTATCCTTAAGTCATAATCAATTCTATTCATTGCCACCGTGGTATTTCCCTTATCTGCCTCTAAAATAAGTAAATCTTTATTCCTTCTCAAATAATTCTCGGTAACATTTATCTTATCCAATAAAAATTTATCTCTATTTGTTAAACATTGCCTATTCAAATGGTTATCAACTATATTAGTGAACTTATTTCTAGCTATTTCCTGTTCTTCTTAAGCAGTCAATGTCTGTATAAAGTCCTCACCATCTGCTATAATATTTAAAACTGGCAAATTTTCTTTCTTAATAGGCAAAGCAAATTTCGGGCCTAAAGAAAGAACCCACTGTACATCAGCAGGAATGTCTAGGGATGATTTGTTCACAAACCATTTTTGATTATGTCTTATACCTAAATCTATCTTCTGTAAATTCATTAGGTGGTTAAACTTCTTCTTATTCACCTCTTTTATCCGTAAATTAAAAAACATTGCTAACCTGTTTTGGTGTTCAATAAATGTGTTGAAAATTTCCCTAGGTAAATGATAACCCAAATAATTATTGATGTAATCTAATTCTCCCGAGATTTGTTTCTTTTTAATCGCCAAATTTAGAATCTTGGTATGAAAAAATTTAATGTTTCTTGACAATGTTCCTTGTATTGTTGGAGTTCCATTTTCCTCAAAAAGATTAAAAATATGTTTAGTTGAGTTCCTAATGAAATTTGGAATTATACCTGTATTACAGCAACGGATAAGAAAAGTTATAGTTGCCTTTGTTTTCACTATCTTGTCCCTAACTGTTTTATATCTATTGATTTTTCTCCTTACTTCCTGTGAATACTTGAAACTGTTGTAATTATTGCCGTTACTCATTACTATACTTCTGATGTGCTCTCAGATATTTTAAACTTTGTGCCCTGAAGAAGCTACACATTGAGGTAGCGAAATATTGGCCAAATAAAATAAAATATAAAAAACAAAAAGATCTAAAGCTTGAAGAAAACAAGAAGAATATCAAAAATAGATCGAAGAAACTAGGCACAAAGTTTAATATTTATCGAATTTTAAATTAAGTTTTCCTGTGCAATATATGGAAAACTAAACAAAATTTTATTTCAATTAGGGCTTATACACACATAAAGTTTATAATTTTATGTTACATAATATCATATAACTAAAAAAAAATCAAAGAAAATAATTATAAAAGTTATATAAATATTTATACAAAATTAAATTAAATTATGTAATATTTTACTGCTTTTATCAGTTCTTTGTTTAATGTTTTGTTTTTTTTTTAATTAGTCATATCAAAATTATTATTACAGCTGTAAAATATTTAGAAAACTTCAAATAATTTTGGCCATATGTATAAATATTTATATAACTTTTATAGTTATTTTCTTTGTTTTTTCTTAAATATATGATATTATGTAACATAAAATTATAAATTTATGTGTGTATAAGCCCTAATTGAAGTAAAATTTTGTTTGGTTTTTCATATATTGCACAGGAAATTTTAATTTTAAATTCGATAAATATTAGTATTGAATTAAAAATTAAATATTTCTGTGCGATATTTCGAGAACCAAATAAAAATTTATTTTATGTAGATCCTATTAATAAATTTATTATTTTTAGTTATTTTAAATGATACAATAATTTAAAAAATAACAAACAAAATGTTTATTAAAATAATACAAATATTTATAAAATTGCGTTAAATTTTTCCAACATTTATAAATATTTTACTGCTTTTATCAGTTCTTTGTTTAATGTTTTTTTTTTTTAATTAATAATATCATACAAAACAACAATAACAGTATATAATTATTTGTATTTAATTTATTTAATAATTAAATAAAGCAATTATAAAAACCGTATAAATATTAAAAAAAAATGAAATATATTTATGCAAATGCTTGTTTCAAAACTAGTATTTTTGATAATTTTGTTTATCATACACATCAATACCCGGTTTTGCTGCGTTAATTGGGACCAAAGAAACGCGACGCAAACCGAACACAATTTTTCACATTTGTATTTTCTTCTAATTGGTTTTGAGAATCATAATTTTAGTCGAAAAAATAGATCTCCACTAAGAAATTTATGTTGTGTGAAGCACAGTTTTTAATTGTTTGTTAACTTTATTGACACTTATTTTTTCACATCATAGATTTACAAACATTAAAAAAATGAAAATAAAACAATATCGTATTATTTTAATTACATTAATTTTTAAATGTTTATGCTACTGGCTTATCTAAGTTTAAGAAATCGTTATTATAAATTAATAAACAATAACGTAATAAACTTTAAAGCAAAACAGCGTTTGTAAAAAATTGCAGAAACATTTTTCGCAATTTAAAGAAAACACTAAAAAGTAGGACACATTTTTTCCTCGTATGTTCGAATGTGTAGCAAGTGCCAAATCACATGTAATTTTTTATAGAAAAGTGTAATGCAATTTAAATCTTACTAACTTTTGAGTATAGATGAGTTACAAAAAGGTCAATAATTAGGTTTTTATCTATTTTAGCTTCTCAGGTACATATGCATCAAGAAAGGATTAGTTCTAATGTATTACGAAATTTAGTGTTACTTCTATTAGTTCCGAGTTAACGATTTTACTAGATTTTATACTTTTTTCCTTAACATCCTAAATCAAAACAGCTTATATGGTCTATACATTAGGAATGAAAATTAACCAAAAATTAAAAATTAACCACTAATTTTATTTAAATTGTGGTTTTTTTAGGCTAAATAATGTTTTCGTTAATTGAGTTCGAAAATGGAGATTATTATGTTTTACCAACTACCAAGGTTCAAATAAAACAAGGAACTGTGTGCACAGTTAAATATAAAGGCGGAAGATACAAAGCAGATCTTGTGCTGCAATGCGGTAAGTCATTCGTCAATCACTATTTGTTTTACTTTTAATCGAACGAAATATGTGTTGCAAAATGCGAGTATTCGTACTTACAAGAATAATTAACATAATTCACTTTTGATCGCACTTCTAGTTGTCGTATACAGCTGTAAGTGAAAAAATAATAAAAACCTCTTAATATTTAGGTGCAAAAGTGAATGCAAATTAGAAAATTTTCGTAGCACAAGGCATACAAGTAGCGAACGTGTCAATTTAGGCAGGGGGAAAATTTTGCATTCGAACGTGATCGAAATTTGGGAAATTTTATTAAATTTCTATAGCAAAACCGCCCGGTAGATCATTGGTAAGTGCACGAGTCTACCAGTCTGGGGGTTGTGGGTTCGATTCCCACCAGAGACCCTGGTAAGTTTGCTTCATTTTCTGTTCTTTCTTTATTTCTTATCCTTCTCTTAAGTTCTTCTTTCCTTGCATCTCAACCTATTCTATCTGCCTCTCCAGGTAACACAAAGGGACCGAATTAGGCGGACCCAAGTAAGCTGTATCCTTTCCTTCAACGGCTGCCTATTCTACCTATAGCAAAACCGCAGAAAGCTCGAACGTTCGATTAAGATTTCGTTAGCGATCGAATGCTGTAATTTGCCCCCAGATGTATGTCGTTAGCTAAAATTCAAAAGGGCGTAACTAACAAAAACTTCAACATCAAGTATTTGATTGATTATTAGGAATGCCATTAACTAGATGTCTTGACAAAATTTCACACATCTGAGATGAAAAATCACGCTATTATCAATACAAAAAACAAACGGACGAAACTACAATGGTATCTACATTTTACGAAGTTTTTTGTTTCTCCTGTAAAATTATAGTTTTGTTAGTTACTCCTTTTTTGCATTTTAGTTAACGATATATGTATATTTATATATGGCTTGATTAACAAGAGGGTATTAACTCAGAATTTTAAAATTTTCAGTAGAGGTTGAAAACTTTTTGTGGTTAAATCCTTTTGCTTATTTTTAGGCAGGGGTACAATTTCCGAATAAATAGATGATAAACTAAATAAGTGTAAGAAATATTTTAAATTATGGCAGATAATTATGAAGAAGTAATGGATTGCAAACTTACTTAAGATTTTCCCTATAACTGGTGCATTTGCATTTGTTTATTTTGAGACACTTACTTTTGAAGTCTTTATATGAATTTTTATAAAAAATAGAGATTTTCATATTTTACTCGCAAAACTTTGATATTATGCCGTTTAATTTTTACATTAGCATTATTTTTAACAAAGATCATAAAATAAATGCGATATTATAACTAAAGTAGGATTTAATTATTTCATGAAAAGGGTCACAACTTAAAAAAATTTGAACAATTATATCATAAAAAGAGTCACATTTCGAATTAAAATCATGAAGTGAAACAAAGTTTATCAATTAAATAGTATCAACTCAAAATTAATTTGAACAAAGGCTCAAATCAAAATAATACCTTTTCATGAAAATATACCATGTATTTCTATTTTAACTTTAATTTGATTTCTTGCAAAACAGGGTATTGTTAAAATTTTGGATTAATACCCTCTTGTCGATCCAGTCCGATATATATGTATATATTATATATATATATAAACATATTTTATTTCTACATTCATAAAGAAAGTAATGATGAGGCTATGTTACATCATTTTACAATTTTCAGATGATGAAAATTATGTTAACAAATATTTAAAATCAAAAGCAAAATATATGGAGCAGGAAATCCAATTAAATTTCACAGCAAAACATATTGATTCCGCTTCTGTGACAACTTCAAACTCGTGCCCCAAAACTGCTTCGCGTTCGTCTCCTGTAAAAAATGCACAAAAAACTCGATCCAAACAAGGTTCTTTAAATAATTCTAGTTCGTCCTTATTAGCAATAGAAAATGTTTCCTTCATATCAAACTCTAGCTCGAATTTCTCAGTAAAAACAACACCTGTGTTTAATTTGCAACATCGTCCCGAAAAAGCATTTGAAGAAACTAATCTAGAATTCTCAACAGTTACACAAATTGAAGAGCAGAACATGCAATTAAATTTAAGATCAATGAGTTTCGATTGTACTTCTTCGACAACTTCAAACTCGTCTCCTGTAAAAAAAAATGTCACCAGTAAAACTCGATCAAGTTTCTCCAAACAAAGTTTTTATAATAATTCAATCTCGTCCTTCATAATTGAAAATGCTTCTGTGGTGTCAAACTCAAGTTCAAGTTTCTCAGCAAAGACAAAGTCTGTATTCTCTTTGCAACATCCTCTCAAACAAGCAAATACCAAAACATCTACTATAACACATGCCGATAATTTGCCATCTACATCAAAATTTTGTTCTTTAAGAAGAAGACAAACTGAAGCAGCTGCAAGAAAGTGTCCACCTGAGATCAGTGCTTCAATAGACATTCTTAATAGTACAGAAAACATAGGAATTAGTGCAACCAACAATCGTTACAACGATGAAGATAATTTTAGCTATTGGAACTTTAGTGGCTCTTCGAAACCTTGTTCCAAAAATATTTTGAACAGTACAGAAAGTACAGCGATGTCTACACAAAGTAACACTTTTTCTGATTATGTTCCGGATTCAACATTAAGTAAAACTGAAGTGAATTCCACAACAAATACTACGGCAGAGCAGGATATTACACATATTATAGCAGATCCTGTAAAATTGTCCACAATAAAAGTTCTGCATAAAAGAAGTAACGTAACAAAAAAACACTTTTGCATATTTTGCAAAACTTTGCAAACGAAATTGTGTAGACATTTATTTTTGAAGCACAAATCAGAAAAACAAGTTAACCAAGCCTTAAACTTACCAATTAGATCAAAGGAGCGCTTAAATATTATTAACGTATTGAGGAAACAAGGAGATTTTTTTCACAACACTAATAAAGATTATAACAGCGGCATTCTAATAATCAGCAGACAGCAGCAAAAAAATCGTAAAAACACAGCCAACGATTATGTTTGTTGTGTAAAATGTAAGGGATTTTTTGCGAAGAATGCTTTACGTAATCACCTGAGTAGATGCGGCAAATCAAACAAAAATGCAAGGGATAATTTAATACGTAGCAGAAAAGAAACTCAATTTATCCATAAGGAAGCAAATTATACCGTTAGAAGCAAAATTTTCCCAGTATTAAGAGATGACGAGGTTACAAGAACAATTCGATATGATCATTTGGTGATAGTATATGCGAATTACTTAACGCTAAAACATACATTATCGCACCAGGAAGATATGATTAGATCACGTTTACGGTTATTAGGACGCTTTTTAATTGCCATTAAAAAAATTGATAACAATGTTAAAGAACTTAAGGATATTTTTAAACCTAGTTTATTCGACACATGTGTTGAAGCCTTAAGAATTGTTGCAAAGTGGGACGACAATTTAAGATGGTTTAGCACACCTGCCGTAGCACAAGATTTGTCATCTTTAATAAAAAAAGTTGGAAAAAGACTTAATATAGAATTAATTAAAATTCCGGACTCAGAAGAAAGAATTAAAGACCTTAATAATTTTACGATTCTTTGGGAGGGAGACATTCCGGTTTTAATAAATCGAAAAGCGTTGGATGACCAAATTGCTCAAAAAAGAAAAAAGACGACAAAACTTCCATCAATGGAGGATATTAAAAAGTTAAATTTGTATCTAAAAAGTAAAATGTTCGATGCAATTGGAGTACTAGGGAACAAGTTTGACCTAAATTGCTGGATTGATTTGGTTAAATCATCTCTAATATCCATCCAAATCTTTAATAGGAGACGAGCAGGGGAAATTGAAAGACTTTCAATAAGGAGTTATTTAAACAGGGAAGCAATAACCGAAAATGTAGATAAGGAAATTCTACGAAGTATGTCTGAAAAATCGTTGGCTTTCGCAAAACAATTTGTACGACTTACGCTGCGTGGAAAACTAGGAAGAACGGTAAGCGTACGTTTAAGCCCTGTAGATGTAAAGGCAATAGAACTTATTATAAAATACCAGTCTATGGCTGGAATAAAAGATGATAATGAATTCATCTTTGCAAAGATTGTCACATCTAAATTTGCAAAGCCGTACTACAGGGCGTGCATTCTATTAAAACAATTTTCTGAAGAATGTGGAGCTGAATTTCCAGATAGTTTAAGAGGAACTTTGCTCAGAAAGCATATAGCCACTTATACAGCCTTGCTTAATCTTGAGGATGCAACAGTGGATAGACTTGCCAACTTTATGGGACATCATAAAGATATCCACAAAAATATTTATCGAGTTTCAGTCCCGGTAGCTGAAATTACGTGTATATCAAAACTCCTGTTAGCGGCTGTAGGTGAGGATAGTGACGAAAACGAAAATAAGGACGAACAGAATAATAACACTGAACAGAATGTTCAGATAAGAGAAGAAAAGCCGCATGACAGCTTTGATAATCAGGCTGGAAATAAGTTAAGTCAAAGCAAAAACTCAAGCGTATCATTAAATAAAAAAAAACGAAGCAGTAAGTGTAAAATCTCAATTGTCTTTCATCCCAAATATAGTATAACTGCCATTGCAATACATATGTAATTTCTTGAAGATTATTATAAATGTTTGTATATAGAAAATATAAATATACATACATACATATGTTTAAGTAGTGTAATATCGAAAAAATATTTCCTAAACAACTATGTGCACATAGTTTAAAACAAACATACTTAAACGCTCATCCTTTTTATTATGTGCGATTACATTGAGTATTACCCCACATATCTAAAGCTCAAGTCGACTTGAGCTAAAATTGAGATATTAACAACGTTATTCTGTAATTTAAAACTACTTACACGGAATTTAGACTATGTTACTTGTAACATGACTATTTTCTTATTTCGTTTTAAGGTAACTTCCAAAAACTTCAAGAATTTACATTATGTTACTAGAAACTTGTCTCTTTTTTATATTTTGTTTTGGTTTCATTGTTTATTCTTCTTCTTCAACGTTCCGACCATGGTACAATTACCTTACAATTACCTTAATTGTAATGTACAATTACCTTAAAGGTAATTGTACCATGGCATATACGAAAGAGAATAAAGGAAAAACGAAAACGTCAAAAGAGAAACGTCAAAATGAAACATTAAAAACAGAAATAGTGTTACTTTTGTAACTGCTCTGCCTTCTCTACCCAATTTGCCAACAAAAACATGTAGCATGTTACAGTAACGTGTTACAAGTAACATAGTCTAAATGCCGTGTTATAGCGAAAATCCTTTTTGCTTATAATCTTTCTTTATTCATGAAAGCCGGTATGGCCTTTAGATTATAGATGACAAAATTCAATTAACAGGTTTTATTCTTAAAAAAATAAAATTTTCAAAATTAAGTTATTATTATTGTTATTTTTTTCTGTTTTTATATGGGAAAACGTTAAATTCTAATTTTCTTCAAGGAAATGCAAACGGTGTTCAATGGCTCATGCTACATTTTATTAAAATTTCTTGCAGTATAGAGTTTGTATAATGATCAAATTGTAAAAAAGTGGTAATATGTGCAGAACTTTTCTATTACTTTATATAGGAAAAAACCTTAAGTGCAAGTAAGAAACTGAAAATCTATAATAATAGGGTTTCCCATTAAAAATGATACAATAATCTCAGGTAAATACAATACAATTTTTCATAGAAATTAGGCCATAGTGAACCAATAACAGATCTTTAGAGGATAATTAACTGAAACACTTCCTGTAATAATATCACCAAATTACTTTAATAAATCGTTTGTTATGTTGGCCGTATTGCAGGTTATACTGTCTTGTGAAAACTAAAAGAAAGAAGAATTCTATTCTGTCACTTTGTTTATTAATATACATATAATTGGCGAATTCACAAGGTACGATACGATAGCATATTGTATTATTGTCATATAATTTCACAATAGCATAAAAATTTTGTTGTTGCTTTTCATACGAAACTTGTTGTGAAACAATACAACTTTGTTTGATATGTTTTTTTGTGATGTCATATTATATACAAAGTCATGCGCCAAGCGCCTAAAACGAAACGGCGAGTTTTTTAATTTAATTTTAAGAGCCGCTAGCACTCGCATCCGTTAAAAATGTCTATACTAAAAACTTAGGCAAAACCGCCAAAGAAGATTCCTTAAGCCGCCTTCGCCGGCAAAAATATCCGGCACTGCTCTCTGACACATCAGCTGTTTTTTGTTTACGTAAAAAATAACAAAATTCTTCTGATTTTTTATTAAAACTTTGCTTATTTTAATGGATTTTAGAGATTCTAACCAGGTTAGATATAGACCATTTTGTGTTTTCATGGGTCTAATTTCTACAAATTATTAAGTTAAGCCAAGAGCAGCACCAGATTTATGTACATACATATGTGTTTGTTTTTTTATCGTTTGGTTGTATCAGCTGATTTAGATTTTAAATACGACACCTACAAATATACGAAGAGTTGTTCACAACGTTCATATTTTTTGGTTCTATTATTTTACAATATATGATTTCACAAGACCTTGTGAATTCACCAAATATTTAATAATTTTCTTTAACAAAATTGAAGTATTACACTACCAGCACGAATTGCAAACCACACAGTTACTATGTCTAGATGTAATGTTTACCGAAAGAATTAACAATTGTGAAGTGTTGAAACATAAATCTTTTTATAATTATATGGCAAGCTACATATTGAACAAAATGTCATAAGAAATACCAAAAATAATATGCAATGTTATCATCATAGCGATTAAGGACTGTATCATTTTTATCGGAAAACCCTTAACATTACGATATATTGTTTACGTAATCTGTGTCAAACTCTGATACGTATGTATCTTTGTAAAACATTTTTTACATTTTAGAGATCTTAGCTCAAAAATTGTGTTTTTTTCAACGTAGCAAGCTTGTTATTCAATACCACTTTCTTTACGATATGATTTTTAGGTGCTGTTTGAAATTAGTAACTGCCAGTTGCCATCTACATTATCGATTTTATTAACTGTCAGAGAATTAATGCCTAATTGCAACCTTTAATCACAAGGTTTTCATGTTTTATCTTTCTAACTGAAAACTTTATAAAGTTTAAAATATGCACACATTTGATTATAAATAATATTACATTCCCTATAACAGCTTCTCCATACGGGAAAACAAAACGCACCAAATGGACTCAAGAAGAAAAGGATGTTATATTTGTTACATTCGGAGATTTAAAAAAACTCGAAAAACTTCCTAGCGTCAGACAATGTTTTGATGTTGTTACTAATAATGATGTTCTTAAAAATAGAACAGCTGTTCAACTAAAAACGTGGATAGATAACCAAAGGAGATACAAGTAAAAGTAGTAATTGTTTAATTTAGAAAAAAATTGCACATCGTCAGCTTATTTTTGTTTCAACAGAACAACTTAATTAAAATCGAGTTAGTTTTTTTATGGATTTACGAAATATCAAGCATCTATTTTGTATGGTTGTACATAGTACTTTTCCCTTTTCTAAATAGTTACAAAATTGCATGAGCAAAGTTCCACGTTTATTAAACGTCCTGAAATTAACAATGTGTTAGCCTTTTCTGTTTGATATTACGGTAATATTGTTTCAAATAAACATCAAACCAACTAACATTAAAATATTTAATGGATTTACAAACATCTGTTCGTCCCAAACGAATAATAAGCTGACGACATATTTTAAAGGTATAGAAGTAAACGCTCTTAATACAAAAGCAAAAAATAATCGAATTAACGCAAAAATGGATACAATTTTTAATATTAATATAACACAATTTTTTTGTGTTTGATTTTTGTTTACTATTCTACGGAGAGTAATATCTAATATACTAAGTTTAAATGTATAAATATGTATTTCTATCTATTTAAATTAATGCTAAAAAAATATCTAAATCTTATGATTAATAATTTTTTATGTTTTCGCACCCTTATTCCTTAGTTAACAACATCAACAGGTGGAAGTGGAGGGAAGGTGGTTACATCAGAAAATATATTAAAGGCGTTTTAAAAAGGTAAGAAATCTGCAGATAAAATAAACTATCAGGCATGTACAGAAAACGCTTTTGGGGCTCGATATTTAATAATACTCTACTACAAGTATTTTAAGATTTAGTAATTCAAAGTAAAGTTCGATTAAAGAAAATAATAAAGATATTCACGTCACCAGTTTTAGTCTCCCGAAAATGCGAAATTGCGAAAAATATGCTCGTGTTGACGTGAACAGCATTCTTATAAAAAAAATGTTAAAGACAATAACCTTAAATGCAGTCATTCTAAGGGTTTTCAGCCGCCAACGAATTTTATAAACTGAAACTATGGACACATAAAATTTTTAATATACCACAATGTATTCTACAACATCGGATGCCGCATACTTATTTGATACTTACACGCTGATGAATTTTTTTGTACTGTATTTGTTCTCTGCTTTAAAAAAAGTAAAATTGGCTTTGTAAATAAAAAAAATTTTAAATTTCTTCAAAATGCCGAACAAAAGCTGAAAATCTTTGTTAATAGAAATATATCTATTTTTTACATAGTTATTTCTTAGTTATTTTATATGGGGGATTTCATGTCAAGTGACCCAACTTTTTTTTTCGATTGAAAAGAAATTTGGACCAACGTAAGTTCTTGCAGAGAGTAGCTTAGACACAATTTTTTAGCACGATCGGTCAAGAACTCTTTGAGCTAGAGGGGTTCAAAATTTGACGTTTTCGGCATATAGGTGTTTTTTCTCATACATGTAGTTTATTACCTTTTGCTTTTAAAAAAATTCGTCCAAAATACTTTCGATAGATTTTTTTTCAATCTTTCAGAAAAAAATATTTTTAAAATTAAAAAAAATTTTTTTTTATTTTTTTTATAAAATAATTAGAAAAAAATTTTTTTTTTCCAAAAGTGCCCATTTTTTTTTTTTTTTTTTTGCTCAAAAGAAAGCTTAGGTCTTTTGCTTGAAGAACTTGGAGGTCGCTTAGTGGGATGCGAGTGGGATATCTATAAAAATTAATGTTTTGTAACTCAAGGTAGGGATTTTCCAATTTTCGCGTATATTTCATTTTGATTTTTATCCTATTTATGTAAAATTATCTCTTAAGCAAAAAAAAAAAATTATTTATGCTAAGAAACAAAATAATTTAACCTTTCCGTTGGTATGCAAGTACCAAATAAAGTCTCATACACTCGACACTGTATTACCAACAAAATGGTAGTCCTCTGGAATAAAATCACTTTTATATGGCAATGTCTGAACACATTTTGGTAATATTTTCAATGCATACCGTCGGAAAGGTTAAATTGTTTTGTTTCTTAGCATAAAATATTTTTTTTTTGCTTAAGAGATAATTTTACATAAATAAGATAAAAATCAAAAAAGAATATACCCGAAAATTGGAAAATCCCTACCTTGAGTTACAAAACATTAATTTTTATAGATATCCCACTCGCATCCCACTAAGCGACCTCCAAGTTCTTCAAGCAAAAGACCTAAGCTTTCTTTTGAGCAAAAAAAAAAAAAAAAAAAGGGCACTTTTGGAAAAAAAAAAATTTTTCTAATTATTTTATAAAAAAAAAATAAAAAAAATTTTTTTTTAATTTTAAAAATATTTTTTCTGAAAGATTGAAAAAAAAACTATCGAAAGTATTTAGGACGAATTTTGTTAAAAGCAAAAGGTAATAAACTACATGTATGAGAAAAAACACCTATATGCCGAAAACGTCAAATTTTGAACCCCTTTAGCTCAGAGAGTTCTTGACCGATCGTGCTAAAAAACTGTGTCTAAACTACTCTCTGCAAGAACTTACTTTGGTCCAAATTTCTTTTCAATCGAAAGACATCGGTTTTAAAAGTTGGGTCACTTGACATGAAATCCCCCATATACGTTTTTTTCTACAGCGTTCATTTTGATGTAAAAAGTTAACTTTACTTATTTACTTATTGTTTTTTTCTTTTTGCTTAAGGATAATTTTTGCATTAATACTTGCTATATTTAGTACTTCTTTACATAATAACGAATTTTTTTATAAGATTGGCAATGCAGATAAACATATGTTTTAAACGAAATTTTAGTATAAATTTACGCACTAGGTTAGAAGTAGTGCGAAAAGTAAAAGTATGTGCAAAATTATTTTCTATAATGTTCTTATAATTGTAAAAAAAACACAATTTCGCAAGACTAAAACCGATGACGTGAATATCTTTAATATACCAAGCTTTTCAATGGACTTTAAAAGTCTAAAAATTTGCTATCACAGCGTTGTACAGAACATGCCTGTATATTAAAAACTTTATAAATATTTATGGTTTTAATTTAGTTTTTTTCTTTAATTTTTCCATTTCAGATGCACGGACATTCCAGGACTGCTACAAAATATTTCAATTGTTTATAGTTTACTAGCTAAGCCCCGGTGTGCTTCGCTACACCAATCATAGTAAAATTACCAATATATGTAAATTAAAGCATTTACATATTTTTTAATTTACTGGTTGCCCCACTTAAGTTGCAACAAATTATAAGTCAGCCGTACTCTTTAATTAACATATAAAAATTGGAAATTCATAAGGTTTATAGTTTTGGAGATATCCAGAAAGCTTTAGTTATCAAAAATTCTTTTATAAACTTCTATATACAATTCTAGCCGTTTATTAATATATTAACATATTTTGGTAACCTGACGAATGCAATTTAAATAATTTTTATATTTTTAATGGTGGTTCTAAAGTTACAAAAAGTACTAAAACATTATGTTAACCCTTTTTCCCTATAGGGTCCAATAATTAAAAAAGACCAACAACCGTACTCATTATTTTTAGGCCTGCTGCACCCAATTTGAATTATGTTTCTATCTTTATTGGTTTAAAAGTTACAAAAAACGCCTAAAAAATCAAAATATATTTTTAACTCTTTTTCCCCCCTTTGGGTCAAAAATTGAAAAAAGTACGACAAACGTTATTATATTTTTATGACCTATTGAAAGCTATTTTAATAATGTTTCTATCTTTATTGATTTAAAAGTAACTAAAAGTACCCAAAAGTACCAAAATATATTTTAAACTTATTTTTCCCATTCGTTCCAAAATTAAAAAAAAAACACCAGATACCTGTCTGTTTATTTCTTAAGGAAAACGCTAAACTTTTTAAATGTTGTTTCCATCTTATATACTTCAGAAGATAGAAGGTTGCAGATTTTTCCCTTGTTGCCCCCTTTTTATCCCTTCACGGGCCGAATTTCTAAAAATGTATCTTTATTTAATAATTTCCAAAAAAAGTAGCCTATTGTTTCTTTCAGGCTTGGAGCAACTCCCTGTAAAAATTTCCAAAAAATCGGTCCACTGGTCTTGCCAGCTATAAAATACAAAACATACATACATACATACAAACACACATACATTTATACATACATACATACATACATACATACATACATACATACATACATACATACATACATACATACATACATACAAACATACATACATACATACATACATACAAACATACGTACATACATACATACATACATACATACATACATACATACATACATACATACATACATACATACATGCATACATACATACATACATACATGCATACATGCATACATACATACATACATACATACATACATACATACAAACATACATACATACATACATACATACATTCATGCATACATACATACATACATACATGCATACATGCATACATACATACATACATACATACATACATACATACAAACATACATACATACATACATACATACATACATACATACAAACATACATACATACATACATACATACATACATACATACATACATACATACATACATACATACAAACATACATACAAACATACATACATACATACATACATACATACATACATACATACATACATACATACATACATACATACATACATACATACATACATACATACATACATACATACATACATACATACAAACAAACATACACACATACATACATACATACATACATACAAACATACATACATACATACATACATACATACATACATACATACATACATACATACATACATACATACATACATACATACATACATACATACATACATACAAACATACATACATACATACATACATACATACATACATACATACATACATACATACATACATACAAACATACATACATACATACATACATACATACATACATACATACATACATACATACATACATACATACATACATACATACATACATACATACATACAAACATACATACATACATACATACACACATACATACATACATATACATATAATGACGAAAACGAAAATAAGGACGAACAGAATAATAACACTGAACAGAATGTTCAGATAAGAGAAGAAAAGCCGCATGACAGCTTTGATAATCAGGCTGGAAATAAGTTAAGTCAAAGCAAAAACTCAAGCGTATCATCAAATAAAAAAAAAACGAAGCAGTAAGTGTAAAATCTCAATTGTCTTTCATCCCAAATATAGTATAACTGCCATTGCAATACATATGTAATTTCTTGAAGATTATTATAAATGTTTGTATATAGAAAATATAAATATACATACATATGTTTAAGTAGTGTAATATCGAAAAAATATTTCCTAAACAACTATGTGTCCATAGTTTAAAACAAACATACTTAAACGCTCATCCTTTTTATTATGTGCGATTACATTGAGTATTACCCCACATATCTAAAGCTCAAGTCGACTTGAGCTAAAATTGAGATATTAACAACGTTATTCTGTAATTTAAAACTACCTCTGCACGGATTTTTTTATTAACTTATAGCGAAAATCCTTTTTGCTTATAATCTTTCTTTATTCATGAAAGCCGGTATGGCCTTTAGATTATAGATGACAGAATTCAATTAACAGGTTTTATTCTTAAAAAAATAAAATTTTCAAAATTAAGTTATTATTATTGTTATTTTTTTCTGTTTTTATATGGGAAAACGTTAAATTCTAATTTTCTTCAAGGAAATGCAAACGGTGTTCAATGGCTCATGCTACATTTTATTAAAATTTCTTGCAGTATAGAGTTTGTATAATGATCAAATTGTAAAAAAGTGGTAATATGTGCAGAACTTTTCTATTACTTTATATAGGAAAAAACCTTAAGTGCAAGTAAGAAACTGAAAATCTATAATAATAGGGTTTCCCATTAAAAATGATACAATAATCTCAGGTAAATACAATACAATTTTTCATAGAAATTAGGCCATAGTGAACCAATAACAGATCTTTAGAGGATAATTAACTGAAACACTTCCTGTAATAATATCACCAAATTACTTTAATAAATCGTTTGTTATGTTGGCCGTATTGCAGGTTATACTGTCTTGTTAAAACTAAAAGAAAGAAGAATTCAATCAAAACTATTCTGTCACTTTGTTTATTAAAATACATATAATTGGCGAATTCACAAGGTACGATACGATAGCATATTGTATTATTGTCATATAATTTCACAATAGCATAAAAATTTTGTTGTTGCTTTTCATACGAAACTTGTTGTGAAACAATACAACTTTGTTTGATATGTTTTTTTGTGATGTCATATTATATACAAAGTCATGCGCCAAGCGCCTAAAACGAAACGGCGAGTTTTTTAATTTAATTTTAAGAGCCGCTAGCACTCGCATCCGTTAAAAATGTCTATACTAAAAACTTAGGCAAAACCGCCAAAGAAGATTCCTTAAGCCGCCTTCGCCGGCAAAAATATCCGGCACTGCTCTCTGACACATCAGCTGTTTTTTGTTTACGTAAAAAATAACAAAATTCTTCTGATTTTTTATTAAAACTTTGCTTATTTTAATGGATTTTAGAGATTCTAACCAGGTCTATATCTAACCATTTTGTGTTTTCATGGGTCTAATTTCTACAAATTATTAAGTTAAGCCAAGAGCAGCACCAGATTTATGTACATACATATGTGTTTGTTTTTTTATCGTTTGGTTGTATCAGCCGATTTAGATTTTAAATACGACACCTACAAATATACGAAGAGTTGTTCACAACGTTCATATTTTTTGGTTCTATTATTTTACAATATATGATTTCACAAGACCTTGTGAATTCACCAAATATTTAATAATTTTCTTTAACAAAATTGAAGTATTACACTATCAGCACGAATTGCAAACCACACAGTTACTATGTCTAGATGTAATGTTTACCCAAAGAATTAACAATTGTGAAGTGTTGAAACATAAATCTTTTTATAATTATATGGCAAGCTACATATTGAACAAAATGTCATAAGAAATACCAAAAATAATATGCAATGTTATCATCATAGCGATTAAGGACTGTATCATTTTTATCGGAAAACCCTTAACATTACGATATATTGTTTACGTAATCTGTGTCAAACTCTGATACGTATGTATCTTTGTAAAACATTTTTTACATTTTAGAGATCTTAGCTCAAAAATTGTGTTTTTTTAACGTAGCAAGCTTGTTATTCAATACCACTTTCTTTACGATATGATTTTTAGGTGCTGTTTGAAATTAGTAACTGCCAGTTGCCATCTACATTATCGATTTTATTAACTGTCAGCGAATTTATGCCTAGTTGCAACCTTTAATCACAAGGTTTTTATGTTTTATCTTTCTAACTGAAAACTTTATAAAGTTTAAAGTATGCACACATTTGATTATAAATAATATTACATTCCCTATAACAGCTTCTCCATACGGGAAAACAAAACGCACCAAATGGACTCAAGAAGAAAAGGATGTTATATTTGTTACATTCGGAGATTTAAAAAAACTCGAAAAACTTCCTAGCGTCAGACAATGTTTTGATGTTGTTACTAATAATGATGTTCTTAAAAATAGAACAGCTGTTCAACTAAAAACGTGGATAGATAACCAAAGGAGATACAAGTAAAAGTAGTAATTGTTTAATTTAGAAAAAAATTGCACATCGTCAGCTTATTTTTGTTTCAACAGAACAACTTAATTAAAATCGAGTTAGTTTTTTTATGGATTTACGAAATATCAAGCATCTATTTTGTATGGTTGTACATAGTACTTTTCCCTTTTCTAAATAGTTACAAAATTGCATGAGCAAAGTTCCACGTTTATTAAACGTCCTGAAATTAACAATGTGTTAGCCTTTTCTGTTTGATATTACGGTAATATTGTTTCAAATAAACATCAAACCAACTAACATTAAAATATTTAATGGATTTACAAACATCTGTTCGTCCCAAACGAATAATAAGCTGACGACATATTTTAAAGGTATAGAAGTAAACGCTCTTAATACAAAAGCAAAAAATAATCGAATTAACGCAAAAATGGATACAATTTTTAATATTAATGTAACACAATTTTTTTGTGTTTGATTTTTGTTTACTATTCTACTGAGAGTAATATCTAATATACTAAGTTTAAATGTATAAATATGTATTTCTATCTATTTAAATTAATGCTAAAAAAATATCTAAATCTTATGATTAATAATTTTTTATGTTTTCGCACCCTTATTCCTTAGTTAACAACATCAACAGGTGGAAGTGGAGGGAAGGTGGTTACATCAGAAAATATATTAAAGGCGTTTAAAAAAGGTAAGAAATCTGCAGATAAAATAAACGATCAGGCATGTACAGAAAACGCTGTATTTTGAGAGCTCGATATTTAATAATACTCTACTACAAGTATTTTAAGATTTAGTAATTCAAAGTAAAGTTCGATTAAAGAAAATAATAAAGATATTCACGTCACCAGTTTTAGTCTCCCGAAAATGCAAAATTGCGAAAAATATGCTCGTGTTGACGTGAACAGCATTCTTATAAAAAAAAATGTTAAAGACAATAACCTTAAATGCAGTCATTCTAAGGGTTTTCAGCCGCCAACGAATTTTATAAACTGAAACTATGGACACATAAAATTTTTAATATACCACAATGTATTCTACAACATCGGTTGCCGCATACTTATTTGATACTTACACGCTGATGAATTTTTTTGTACTGTATTTGTTCTCTGCTTTAAAAAAAGTAAAATTGGCTTTGTAAATAAAAAAAATTTTAAATTTCTTCAAAATGCCGAACAAAAGCTGAAAATCTTTGTTAATAGAAATTTATCTATTTTTTACATAGTTATTTCTTAGTTATTTTATATATGGGGGATTTCATGTCAAGTGACCCAACTTTTTTTTCGATTGGAAAGAAATTTGAACCAAAGTAAGTTCTTGCAGAGAGTAGTTTAGACACAATTTTTTAGCACGATCGGTCAAGAACTCTTTGAGCTAGAGGGGTTCGAAATTTGACGTTTTCGGCATATAGGTGTTTTTTCTCATACATGTAGTTTATTACCTTTTGCTTTTAAAAAAATTCGTCCAAAATACTTTCGATAGATTTTTTTTCAATCTTTCAGAAAAAAATATTTGTTAATATTTTCAATGCATACCGTCGGAAAGGTTAAATTGTTTTGTTTCTTAGCATAAAATATTTTTTTTTTTTTGCTTAAGAGATAATTTTACATATGTAAATAGGATAAAAATCAAAATAGAATATACGCGAAAATTGGAAAATCCTTACCTTGAGTTACAAAACATTAATTTTTATAGATATCCCACTCGCATCCCACTAAGCGACCTCCAAGTTCTTCAAGAAAAAGACCTAAGCTTTCTTTTGAGCAAAAAAAAAAAAAAAAAATGGGCACTTTTGGAAAAAAAAAATTTTTTTCTAATTATTTTATAAAAAAAAAATAAAAAAAAATTTTTTTTAATTTTAAAAATATTTTTTTCTGAAAGATTGAAAAAAAACTATCGAAAGTATTTTGGACGAATTTTGTTAAAAGCAAAAGGTAATAAACTACATGTATGAGAAAAAACACCTATTTGCCGAAAACGTCAAATTTTGAACCCCTCTAGCTCAGAGAGTTCTTGACCGATCGGGCTAAAAAATTGTGTCTAAACTACTCTCTGCAAGAACTTACTTTGGTCCAAATTTCTTTCCAATCGAAAGACATCGGTTTTAAAAGTTGGGTCACCTGACATGAAATCCCCCATATGTTTTTTTCTACAGCGTTCATTTTGATGTAAAAAGTTAACTTTACTTATTTACTTATTGTTTTTTTCTTTTTGCTTAAGGATAATTTTTGCATTAATACTTGCTATATTTAGTACTTCTTTACATAATAACGAATTTTTTTATAAGATTGGCAATGCAGATAAACATATGTTTTAAACGAAATTTTAGTATAAATTTACGCACTAGGTTAGAAGTAGTGCGAAAAGTAAAAGTATGTGCAAAATTATTTTCTATAACGTTCTTATAATTGTAAAAAAAACACAATTTCGCAAGACTAAAACCGATGACGTGAATATCTTTAATATACCAAGCTTTTCAATGGACTTTAAAAGTCTAAAAATTTGCTATCACAGCGTTGTACAGAACATGCCTGTATATTAAAAACTTTATAAATATTTATGGTTTTAATTTAGTTTTTTTCTTTAATTTTTCCATTTCAGATGCACGGACATTCCAGGACTGCTACAAAATATTTCAATTGTTTATAGTTTACTAGCTAAGCCCCGGTGTGCTTCGCTACACCAATCATAGTAAAATTACCAATATATGTAAATTAAAGCATTTACATATTTTTTAATTTACTGGTTGCCCCACTTAAGTTGCAACAAATTATAAGTCAGCCGTACTCTTTAATTAACATATAAAAATTGGAAATTCATAAGGTTTATAGTTTTGGAGATATCCAGAAAGCTTTAGTTATCAAAAATTCTTTTATAAACTTCTATATACAATTCTAGCCCTTTATTAATATATTAACATATTTTGGTAACCTGACGAATGCAATTTAAATAATTTTTATATTTTTAATGGTGGTTCTAAAGTTACAAAAAGTACTAAAACATTATGTTAGCCCTTTTTCCCTATAGAGTCCAATAATTAAAAAAGACCAACAACCGTACTCATTATTTTTAGGCCTGCTGCACCCAATTTGAATTATGTTTCTATCTTTATTGGTTTAAAAGTTACAAAAAACGCCTAAAAAATCAAAATATATTTTTAACTCTTTTCCCCCCTTTGGGTCAAAAATTGAAAAAAGTACGACAAACGTTATTATATTTTTATGACCTATTGAAAGCTATTTTAATAATGTTTCTATCTTTATTGATTTAAAAGTAACTAAAAGTACCCAAAAGTACCAAAATATATTTTAAACTTATTTTTCCCATTCGTTCCAAAATTAAAAAAAAAACACCAGATACCTGTCTGTTTATTTCTTAAGGAAAACGCTAAACTTTTTAAATGTTGTTTCCATCTTATATACTTCAGAAGATAGAAGGTTGCAGATTTTTCCCTTGTTGCCCCCTTTTTATCACTTCACGGGCCGAATTTCTAAAAATGTATCTTTATTTAATAATTTCCAAAAAAGTAGCCTATTGTTTCTTTCAGGCTTGGAGCAACTCCCTGTAAAAATTTCCAAAAAATCGGTCCACTGGTCTTGCCAGCTATAAAATACAAAACATACATACATACATACAAACACACATACATTTATACATACATACATACATACATACATACATACATACAAACATACATACATACATACATACATACATACATACATACATACATACATACATACATACATACATACATACATACATACATACATACATACATACATACATGCATACATACATACATACATACATGCATACATGCATACATACATACATACATACATACATGCATACATACAAACATACATACATACATACATACATACATACATACATACATACATACATACATACATACAAACATACATACATACATACATACAAACATACATACAAACATACATACAAACATACATACATACATACATACATACATACATACATACATACATACATACATACATACATACATACATACATACATACACACATACATACATACATACATACATACATACATACATACATACAAACATACATACATACATACATACATACATACATACATACATACATACATACATACATACATACATACATACAAACATACATACAAACATACATACATACATACATACATACATACATACATACATACATACATACATACATACATACATACATACATACATACATACATACATACATACATACATACATACATACATACATACATACAAACATACATACAAACATACATACATACATACATACATACATACACACATACATACATACATATACATATAATGACGAAAACGAAAATAAGGACGAACAGAATAATAACACTGAACAGAATGTTCAGATAAGAGAAGAAAAGCCGCATGACAGCTTTGATAATCAGGCTGGAAATAAGTTAAGTCAAAGCAAAAACTCAAGCGTATCATCAAATAAAAAAAAACGAAGCAGTAAGTGTAAAATCTCAATTGTCTTTCATCCCAAATATAGTATAACTGCCATTGCAATACATATGTAATTTCTTGAAGATTATTATAAATGTTTGTATATAGAAAATATAAATATACATACATACATATGTTTAAGTAGTGTAATATCGAAAAAATATTTCCTAAACAACTATGTGCACATAGTTTAAAACAAACATACTTAAACGCTCATCCTTTTTATTATGTGCGATTACATTGAGTATTACCCCACATATCTAAAGCTCAAGTCGACTTGAGCTAAAATTGAGATATTAACAACGTTATTCTGTAATTTAAAACTACCTCTGCACGGATTTTTTTATTAACTTATAGCGAAAATCCTTTTTGCTTATAATCTTTCTTTATTCATGAAAGCCGGTATGGCCTTTAGATTATAGATGACAGAATTCAATTAACAGGTTTTATTCTTAAAAAAATAAAATTTTCAAAATTAAGTTATTATTATTGTTATTTTTTTCTGTTTTTATATGGGAAAACGTTAAATTCAAATTTTCTTCAAGGAAATGCAAACGGCGTTCAATGGCTCATGCTACATTTTATTAAAATTTCTTGCAGTATAGAGTTTGTATAATGATCAAATTGTAAAAAAGTGGTAATATGTGCAGAACTTTTCTATTACTTTATATAGGAAAAAACCTTAAGTACAAGTAAGAAACTGAAAATCTATAATAATAGGGTTTCCCATTAAAAATGATACAATAATCTCAGGTAAATACAATACAATTTTTCATAGAAATTAGGCCATAGTGAACCAATAACAGATCTTTAGAGGATAATTAACTGAAACACTTCCTGTAATAATATCACCAAATTACTTTAATAAATCGTTTGTTATGTTGGCCGTATTGCAGGTTATACTGTCTTGTTAAAACTAAAAGAAAGAAGAATTCAATCAAAACTATTCTGTCACTTTGTTTATTAATATACATATAATTGGCGAATTCACAAGGTACGATACGATAGCATATTGTATTATTGTCATATAATTTCACAATAGCATAAAAATTTTGTTGTTGCTTTTCATACGAAACTTGTTGTGAAACAATACAACTTTGTTTGATATGTTTTTTTGTGATGTCATATTATATACAAAGTCATGCGCCAAGCGCCTAAAACGAAACGGCGAGTTTTTTAATTTAATTTTAAGAGCCGCTAGCACTCACATCCGTTAAAAATGTCTATACTAAAAACTTAGGCAAAACCGCCAAAGAAGATTCCTTAAGCCGCCTTCGCCGGCAAAAATATACGTTTACGTAAAAAATAACAAAATTCTTCTGATTTTTTATTAAAACTTTGCTTATTTTAATGGATTTTAGAGATTCTAACCAGGTTAGATATAGACCATTTTGTGTTTTCATGGGTCTAATTTCTACAAATTATTGAGTTAAGCCAAGAGCAGCACCAGATTTATGTACATACATATGTGTTTGTTTTTTTATCGTTTGGTTGTATCAGCTGATTTAGATTTTAAATACGACACCTACAAATATACGAAGAGTTGTTCACAACGTTCATATTTTTTGTTTCTATTATTTTACAATATATGATTTCACAAGACCTTGTGAATTCACCAAATATTTAATAATTTTCTTTAACAAAATTGAAGTATTACACTATCAGCACGAATTGCAAACCACACAGTTACTATGTCTAGATGTAATGTTTACCCAAAGAATTAACAATTGTGAAGTGTTGAAACATAAATCTTTTTATAATTATATGGCAAGCTACATATTGAACAAAATGTCATAAGAAATACCAAAAATAATATGCAATGTTATCATCATAGCGATTAAGGACTGTATCATTTTTATCGGAAAACCCTTAACATTACGATATATTGTTTACGTAATCTGTGTCAAACTCTGATACGTATGTATCTTTGTAAAACATTTTTTACATTTTAGAGATCTTAGCTCAAAAATTGTGTTTTTTTTAACGTAGCAAGCTTGTTATTCAATACCACTTTCTTTACGATATGATTTTTAGGTGCTGTTTGAAATTAGTAACTGCCAGTTGCCATCTACATTATCGATTTTATTAACTGTCAGAGAATTTATGCCTAATTGCAACCTTTAATCACAAGGTTTTCATGTTTTATCTTTCTAACTGAAAACTTTATAAAGTTTAAAATATGCACACATTTGATTATAAATAATATTACATTCCCTATAACAGCTTCTCCATACGGGAAAACAAAACGCACCAAATGGACTCAAGAAGAAAAGGATGTTATATTTGTTACATTCGGAGATTTAAAAAAACTCGAAAAACTTCCTAGCGTCAGACAATGTTTTGATGTTGTTACTAATAGTGATGTTCTTAAAAATAGAACAGCTGTTCAACTAAAAACGTGGATAGATAACCAGAGGAGATACAAGTAAAAGTAGTAATTGTTTAATTTAGAAAAAAATTGCACATCGTCAGCTTATTTTTGTTTCAACAGAACAACTTAATTAAAATCGAGTTAGTTTTTTTATGGATTTACGAAATATCAAGCATCTATTTTGTATGGTTGTACATAGTACTTTTCCCTTTTCTAAATAGTTACAAAATTGCATGAGCAAAGTTCCACGTTTATTAAACGTCCTGAAATTAACAATGTGTTAGCCTTTTCTGTTTGATATTACGGTAATATTGTTTCAAATAAACATCAAACCAACTAACATTAAAATATTTAATGGATTTACAAACATCTGTTCGTCCCAAACGAATAATAAGCTGACGACATATTTTAAAGGTATAGAAGTAAACGCTCTTAATACAAAAGCAAAAAATAATCGAATTAACGCAAAAATGGATACAATTTTTAATATTAATGTAACACAATTTTTTTGGGTTTGATTTTTGTTTACTATTCTACTGAGAGTAATATCTAATATACTAAGTTTAAATGTATAAATATGTATTTCTATCTATTTAAATTAATGCTAAAAAAATATCTAAATCTTATGATTAATAATTTTTTATGTTTTCGCACCCTTATTCCTTAGTTAACAACATCAACAGGTGGAAGTGGAGGGAAGGTGGTTACATCAGAAAATATATTAAAGGCGTTTTAAAAAGGTAAGAAATCTGAAGATAAAATAAACTATCAGGCATGTACAGAAAACGCTGTATTTTGGGGCTCGATACTTAATAATACTCTACTACAAGTATTTTAAGATTTAGTAATTCAAAGTAAAGTTCGATTAAAGAAAATAATAAAGATATTCACGTCACCAGTTTTAGTCTCCCGAAAATGCAAAATTGCGAAAAATATGCTCGTGTTGACGTGAACAGCATTCTTATAAAAAAAAATGTTAAAGACAATAACCTTAAATGCAGTCATTCTAAGGGTTTTCAGCCGCCAACGAATTTTATAAACTGAAACTATGGACACATAAAATTTTTAATATACCACAATGTATTCTACAACATCGGATGCCGCATACTTATTTGATACTTACACGCTGATGAATTTTTTTGTACTGTATTTGTTCTCTGCTTTAAAAAAAGTAAAATTGGCTTTGTAAATAAAAAAAATTTTAAATTTCTTCAAAATGCCGAACAAAAGCTGAAAATCTTTGTTAATAGACATATATCTATTTTTTACATAGTTATTTCTTAGTTATTTTATATATGTTTTTTTCTACAGCGTTCATTTTGATGTAAAAAGTTAACTTTACTTATTATACCCTTCACATAGTGATAGGGTATATATCACTTTGTCATTCCGTTTGTAATTTCTTTATTATTCATTTGCGACCCCATAAAGTATATATATTCTGGATCCTTATAGATAGGGAAGTTGAAATAGCCATGTCCGTCTGTCCGTCTGTCCGTCTGTCTGTCTGTCTGTCTGTCTGTCTGTCCGTCTGTCCGTCTGTTGAAATCAAGTTTCCGGAGTCAGATAAAAAGATACAGATCAGTAAATGGTGTCAAACGATTACAAATATCCCGCTAACAATCGCTATTTAAAATCAGCAAAATCGGTTCACTGTTGACCGAGATATAAGCGAAAACCCAGAGTAACCCATTTTTTTTAGGACAAAATCCGTGCATATATCCCTATATATCTCAGTAAGTATAATCACTCTTGCCACAAAACTTGGCACGGATACTCCTAAAGAAGGGACCTAAATAATGGAAAAAGTTTTTCCCGATAGGACCAGGGGAAGGGGTATTTTTTCTACAATTGCACAAATTTGGTGAAATATTTTATGCGCTATATCTCGAAAACTATAACAGCTATCGACTTAAAATGTTTTACAAAAATTAATTGTACGCTAAGGGCTACACTTTAAAAAAAAATTTTTTTGAGTGGGGGCAAAAAAAGGGGTAGCTCCCATACAAATTAATGATTTGTATGAAATTTCCGATACGCTATATCTCGGAAACTATAACAGATATCGAAATGAAATGTTCTACATAAAGTAATTGGGCAGTAAGGGCTACGCCTTAAAAAAAATTTTTTTGGGTGGGGGCAAAAAAAGGGGTAGCTCCCATACAAATTAACGATTTTTATGATATATTCGATACGCTATATCTCGGAAACTATAAAAGATATCGAAATGAAATGTTCTACAAAAAGTAATTGGGCAGGATTGCCTACGCTTTAAAGAAAATAATTTTTTGAGTGGGGGCAAACAAAGGGGTAGCTCCCATACAAATCGACAATTATTATAAAATATTCGATACGCTATATCTCGGAAACTATAAAAGATATCGAAATGAAATGTTCTGCAAAAAGTAATTGGACAATAAGGCCTACGCTTTAAAGAAAAATTTTTTTGAGTGGGGGCAAAAAAAGGGGTAGCTCCCATACAAATCGACAATTATTATAAAATATTCGATACGCAATATCTCGGAAACTATAAAAGATTTCGAAATGAAATGTTCTACAAAAAGTAATTGGGCAAGAATGCCTACGCTTTAAAGAAAAAATTTTTTTGAGTGGGGGCAAAAAAAGGGGTAGCTCCCATACAAATTAACAATTTTTATGAAATATTCGATACGCTATATCTCGGAAACTATAACAGATATCGAAGTGAAATGTTCTACAAAAAGTAATTGGTCAAAAAGGGCTACGCTCTGAAGAAAAACATTTTCGGATGGGGGGTGAAGAAGGGGTAGCTCCCATACAAATTAACAATTTTTGTTAAATTTTCGATATGCTATATCTTAGAAACTATAACAGATATCGAAATCAAATGTTCTACAAAAAGTGATTGGACATCAAGGGCTACGCTCTGAAGAAAAACATTTTCGGATGGGGGGTGAAGAAGGGGTAGCTCCCATACGAATTAACAATTTTTGTTAAATTTTCGATATGCTATATCTTAGAAACTATAACAGATATCGAAATCAAATGTTCTACAAAAAGTGATTGGACATCAAGGGCTACGCTCTGAAGAAAAACATTTTCGGATGGGGGGTGAAGAAGGGGTAGCTCCCATACAAATTAACAATTTTTATGATATATTCGATACGCTATATCTCGGAAACTATAACAGATATCGAAGTGAAATGTTCTACAAAAAGTAATTGGTCAAAAAGGGCTACGCTCTGAAGAAAAACATTTTCGGATGGGGGGTGAAGAAGGGGTAGCTCCCATACAAATTAACAATTTTTGTTAAATTTTCGATATGCTATATCTTAGAAACTATAACAGATATCGAAATCAAATGTTCTACAAAAAGTGATTGGACATCAAGGGCTACGCTCTGAAGAAAAACATTTTCGGATGGGGGGTGAAGAAGGCGTAGCTCCCATACAAATTAACAATTTTTATAAAATTTTCGATACGCTACTTCTGGAAAACTATAACAGCTATCGACTTCGAATATTCTACAAAAAGTAATAATCAAATAATTCATACATTTTGGAGAAAAAGTTGGAGAAGAGCAGTCGAAAACTTTTAAAACTCTTGACCTCAAACTTTCCTCATCTATTTATATTATTCATACGAACGTTAAAACTTTGTATATTTTTCTATGGACTTTGAAACTTGCACAAGGTTTTTTATTATATTATTTGCAGTACAAAATTACTCGGCTGGGTATATTTAAAGACCAATGTGAAGGGTATATAAGATTCGGCACAGCCGAATATAGCGCTCTTACTTGTTTACTTATTGTTTTTTTCTTTTTGCTTAAGGATAATTTTTGCATTAATACTTGCTATATTTAGTACTTCTTTACATAATAACGAATTTTTTTATAAGATTGGCAATGCAGATAAACATATGTTTTAAACGAAATTTTAGTATAAATTTACGCACTAGGTTAGAAGTAGTGCGAAAAGTAAAAGTATGTGCAAAATTATTTTCTATAATGTTCTTATAATTGTAAAAAAAACACAATTTCGCAAGACTAAAACCGATGACGTGAATATCTTTAATATACCAAGCTTTTCAATGGACTTTAAAAGTCTAAAAATTTGCTATCACAGCGTTGTACAGAACATGCCTGTATATTAAAAACTTTATAAATATTTATGGTTTTAATTTAGTTTTTTTCTTTAATTTTTCCATTTCAGATGCACGGACATTCCAGGACTGCTACAAAATATTTCAATTGTTTATAGTATACTAGCTAAGCCCCGGTGTGCTTCGCTACACCAATCATAGTAAAATTACCAATATATGTAAATTAAAGCATTTACATATTTTTTAATTTACTGGTTGCCCCACTTAAGTTGAAACAAATTATAAGTCAGCCGTACTCTTTAATTAACATATAAAAATTGGAAATTCATAAGGTTTATAGTTTTGGAGATATCCAGAAAGCTTTAGTTATCAAAAATTCTTTTATAAACTTCTATATACAATTTTAGCCGTTTATTAATATATTAACATATTTTGGTAACCTGACGAATGCAATTTAAATAATTTTTATATTTTTAATGGTGGTTCTAAAGTTACAAAAAGTACTAAAACATTATGTTAACCCTTTTTCCCTATAGGGTCCAATAATTAAAAAAGACCAACAACCGTACTCATTATTTTTAGGCCTGCTGCACCCAATTTGAATTATGTTTCTATCTTTATTGGTTTAAAAGTTACAAAAAACGCCTAAAAAATCAAAATATATTTTTAACCCTTTTTCCCCCCTTTGGGTCAAAAATTGAAAAAAGTACGACAAACGTTATTATATTTTTATGACCTATCGAAAGCTATTTTAATAATGTTTCTATCTTTATTGATTTAAAAGTAACTAAAAGTACCCAAAAGTACCAAAATATATTTTAAACTTATTTTTCCCATTCGTTCCAAAATTAAAAAAAAAAAACACCAGATACCTGTCTGTTTATTTCTTAAGGAAAACGCTAAACTTTTTAAATGTTGGTTCCATCTTATATACTTCAGAAGATAGAAGGTTGCAGATTTTTCCTTGCTGCCCCCTTTTTATCCCTTCACAGGCCAAATATCTAAAAATGTATCTTTATTTAATAATTTCCAAAAAAAGTAGCCTATTGTTTCTTTCAGGCTTGGAGCAACTCCCTGTAAAAATTTCCAAAAAATCGGTCCACTGGTCTTGCCAGCTATAAAATACAAAACATACATACATACATACATACAAACATACATACATATATACGTACATACATACATACATACATACATACAAACATACATACATACATACATACATACATACATGCATACATGCATACATACATACATACATACATAAATACATACATACATACATACATACATACATACATACATACATACATACATGCATACATACATACATACATGCATACATGCATACATGCATACATGCATACATACATACATACATACATACATACATACATACATACAAACATACATACATACATACATACATACATACATACATACATACATACATACATACAAACATACATACATACATACATACATACATACATACATACATACATACATACATACATACATACATACATACATACATATATACATACAAACATACATACACACATACATACATACATACATACATACATACATACATACATATATACATACAAACATACATACATACATACATACATGCATACATACATACATACATACATACATACATACATTCATACATACATACATACATACAAACATACATACAAACATACATACATACATACATACATACATACATACATACATACATACATACATACATACATACATACATACATACATACAAACATACATACATACATACATACATACAAACATACATACACACATACATACATACATACATACATACATACATACATACATACATACATACATACATACATACATACATACATACATACATACATACATACATACATACATACATACATACATACATACATACATACATACATACATACATACATACATACATACATACATACATACATACATACATACATACATACATACAAACATACATACATACACACATACATACATACATATACATATAATGACGAAAACGAAAATAAGGACGAACAGAATAATAACACTGAACAGAATGTTCAGATAAGAGAAGAAAAGCCGCATGACAACTTTAATAATCAGGCTGGAAATAAGTTAAGTCAAAGCAAAAACTCAAGCGTATCATCAAATAAAAAAAACGAAGCAGTAAGTGTAAAATCTCAATTGTCTTTCATCCCAAATATAGTATAACTGCCATTGCAATACATATGTAATTTCTTGAAGATTATTATAAATGTTTGTATATAGAAAATATAAATATACATACATATGTTTAAGTAGTGTAATATCGAAAAAATATTTCCTAAACAACTATGTGTACATAGTTTAAAACAAACATACTTAAACGCTCATCCTTTTTATTATGTGCGATTACATTGAGTATTACCCCACATATCTAAAGCTCAAGTCGACTTGAGCTAAAATTGAGATATTAACAACGTTATTCTGTAATTTAAAACTACCTCTGCACGGATTTTTTTATTAACTTATAGCGAAAATCCTTTTTGCTTATAATCTTTCTTTATTCATGAAAGCCGGTATGGCCTTTAGATTATAGATGACAGAATTCAATTAACAGGTTTTATTCTTAAAAAAATAAAATTTTCAAAACTAAGTTATTATTATTGTTATTTTTTTCTGTTTTTATATGGGAAAACGTTAAATTCTAATTTTCTTCAAGGAAATGCAAACGGCGTTCAATGGCTCATGCTACATTTTATTAAAATTTCTTGCAGTATAGAGTTTGTATAATGATCAAATTGTAAAAAAGTGGTAATATGTGCAGAACTTTTCTATTACTTTATATAGGAAAAAACCTTAAGTACAAGTAAGAAACTGAAAATCTATAATAATAGGGTTTCCCATTAAAAATGATACAATAATCTCAGGTAAATACAATACAATTTTTCATAGAAATTAGGCCATAGTGAACCAATAACAGATCTTAGAGGATAATTAACTGAAACACTTCCTGTAATAATATCACCAAATTACTTTAATAAATCGTTTGTTATGTTGGCCGTATTGCAGGTTGTACTGTCTTGTTAAAACTAAAAGAAAGAAGAATTCAATCAAAACTATTCTGTCACTTTGTTTATTAATATACATATAATTGGCGAATTCACAAGGTACGATACGATAGCATATTGTATTATTGTCATATAATTTCACAATAGCATAAAAATTTTGTTGTTGCTTTTCATACGAAACTTGTTGTGAAACAATACAACTTTGTTTGATATGTTTTTTTGTGATGTCATATTATATACAAAGTCATGCGCCAAGCGCCTAAAACGAAACGGCGAGTTTTTTAATTTAATTTTAAGAGCCGCTAGCACTCGCATCCGTTAAAAATGTCTATACTAAAAACTTAGGCAAAACCGTCAAAGAAGATTCCTTAAGCCGCCTTCGCCGGCAAAAATATCCGGCACTGCTCTCTGACACATCAGCTGTTTTTTGTTTACGTAAAAAATAACAAAATTCTTGTGATTTTTTATTAAAACTTTGCTTATTTTAATGGATTTTAGAGATTCTAACCAGGTTAGATATAGACCATTTAGTGTTTTCATGGGTCTAATTTCTACAAATTATTAAGTTAAGCCAAGAGCAGCACCAGATTTATGTACATACATATGTGTTTGTTTTTTTATCGTTTGGTTGTATCAGCTGATTTAGATTTTAAATACGACACCTACAAATATACGAAGAGTTGTTCACAACGTTCATATTTTTTGGTTCTATTATTTTACAATATATGATTTCACAAGACCTTGTGAATTCACCAAATATTTAATAATTTTCTTTAACAAAATTGAAGTATTACACTATCAGCACGAATTGCAAACCACACAGTTACTATGTCTAGATGTAATGTTTACCCAAAGAATTAACAATTGTGAAGTGTTGAAACATAAATCTTTTTATAATTATATGGCAAGCTACATTTTTTTTTTTTTTTTTTTTTTTTTGCATATTTTTTTATTATTGAATCTTCGCTTTAGCGAACTAACAATAAGTTTTCAAATCTTAAGACTAAGGAAATAATATTAGTCCAGCCAGTGCCAGACTAAAATTTACGTTCTCATAATTTAAATAGTTATCTTCATCTAAGCGCAATAGTATCCCTCCTTTTTAGACGGGAGTGTCCACTATGTTGCAAGATACTTCGAGCGAGCGGGTTTGGATGTGTTTTCAGCTTATTTAAATACTTGTCCACACATTTCAGGATTTCGAATTTAACAAGTGGAACTTCTAGATCCTTATGGATGTTACTGTTTTTGACATACCACGGAGCACCAGTTATAATTCTTAGGATTTTATTTTGACGGCGTTGTATTTTTTCTATGTTAGAGGCGGAAGCAGTGCCCCATAATTGTATACCGTAGCACCAAATTGATTTTAAAATTGAGTTGTATAGTAGAAGTTTACAATCCAGATGAAGCACAGAGTTTCTACCCATAAGCCAGTGGATTTGTGCAGCTTTAAGTTTCATTTGCGTCAGCTTTGCGTCTATATGAGGCTTCCATGTGAGGCGGCGATCCAGGTGAATACCAAGATATTTTGTCTCGGATCGTTGAGGCACCAAATGGTTGTTAATAGTGATTGGAGGGTACGTTTCTTTGCGTAAGGTAAAAGTTATGTGAGTACATTTTTGTTCATTTATTTTTATTCCCCATAACCTTGCCCATTTCTCAACTTGGCTAACGTGTTGCTGCAGTTGACTCGAAGCCTCTTTAGGGTCTTTATCAATACTGAGAAAAGCAGTATCATCAGCAAATGTGGACGTGTGCGTAAAACAGTTGGTTGGCATATCTGCTGTGTAAAGCAAGTACAAAATTGGACCTAGTATACTCCCTTGAGGTACACCAGCCTCTATTGGTTGGGAACAACTTATTTGGTTTCCCTCTTTGATCATAAATTGTCTGCCGGTTAAGTATTTTTCTAGCAGGCTTGAAATATTAGCTGGTAGATAGAGTTTTAGTTTGATTAACAGGCCTTCGTGCCATACTTTATCGAATGCTTGAGAGACATCGATAAAAAGCGCGGAGCAGTACTTCTTTTCCTCAAAGGCTTTTCTTATAACCTTCACCAGTCTGTGAGTTTGTTCGATTGTACTATGTTGACTTCTAAAACCAAATTGGTGATCTGGGATGCAGTTGTTGTCATTCAGCATCGGACTCAGCGTGTTTTTAAGCAGCTTTTCGAATAGTTTCGCCAAAGTTGGTAACAAACTTATAGGCCTATAAGACTCCACCTTCGAAGGATCTTTACCAGGCTTGGGAATCATCTTCACTAAGGCAACTTTCCATACTGGCGGAAAGTGTTCAAGCCGAATTATAGCATTAAAAATAAAAAGAATAATTCTCTTACCTGTAAAGGGTAGCTCTAAAAGCATTTTGTTGCTTATTTTATCGACGCCAGGAGCTTTTTTGTCATTTAGGTTAGCGATTGCCTCTATAACATCTGAAAATCGGAAACGTATTTCTATAGGACGTCTTGCTACAACAGGCGGTAATTCTCTCACGTCAGTGCATGAATTAGGAGTGAAGACGTTACTTAAATGGCTTGCGAACAGATCGCATTTTTCTTCGTCATTTCTAGCCCAGGATCCTCTCAGGTTACGCAGTGGTGGTTTTGCGATTACGGGTCTTTTAAGACGTCTGGCTGTTCGCCATAGAGAATAGTTTGTTTGAGGAGTCGCGTCTAGACCTTCCAGGTATTCCTTCAATGATGACATTCTATGTACTTCCAGCATGTTTTTTAATCGGTTTGTACATTCCTTCAGCTTATTCTTAAGTAGGGGCGATCTATACTTTTGCCATTCTCTTCGGGCTCTCCTTTTTTCAGATAAAAGCTTTTCAACATCGCTTGAGTAAATTTTGTTGTATCTGGCCTGACGGTAGGTAGAAGAAGCATTTTCAACGGCTTTTTTAATATTTTCATTGAGGCTACTCAGGCACTCATCGATTTCTTCGGAAGTTTTTAAAGATTGGTGTTCCGAACAGTGCGTGCTGATAAATTTTTTGTATTTTAACCAGTTTATTCTTTTTGACAGAAAAATATCACTAGTTGCAATTTGGTGAGGACTGCAAATAGTAAAAATTGTGGGTGAGTGATCAGAAGATAAATCCAAGGAGGGTTGAGCCTCAATAAGCTCAGGGGGTATGCCTTTTGCTACGCCAAAATCTATTACGTCTGGTATTTTATTGTGGTCAGTTGGCCAATATGTTGGTTGCCCAGTTGAAACAACGTGAAGTCTCATTTCCGATACAGAATCATACAAGACACGACCTCTGGGACTTATTAGGCGGGAGCCCCAGTATGTGTGTTTAGCGTTGTAAGTGAGGACCTAAAGATTTGTAAAAACTGTTGTACTGATCCTTCGTTATGGAGAATCTGGGTGGACAATAAACTGACGAAATAACGAGATTATGGTAAAATTCATCGATGCAGACGTTTGTTGCTTGTATATAACTTTCGGAGAGACCACCCATCCATTGGTGTTTGATTCTTGATTTAATTAATATAGCTGAACCACCACATGACCTATCTCTGGGATCTTTTGAATCATAAAAAGTATAGCCACTTATTTTGAAAGTGCTTCTAGATGTCATATGAGTTTCAGAAATCAACATGACATCGATTTTTTGGTGTGTTAAAAAGAATTCGAGCTCATTTTTGTGTTGGCGGATGCCGTTTGCGTTCCAGAAACAAACCCTGAGGCAGTTTATGGTCTTTTAAGCATGGCCTGCAGAAGAGCAGACTGCATTTTCTGCATCTCCTGCATCATGCTAGCCATTTGCGCCATTACCTGCGTAAATTGTTTGACCATATTGTCAATTACGGCTTCCAGGCGGCTAAAATTGGGACCAGTTGGTTCACTTGTTGGCACTTGTTGTTGTGTTGTAGGCTCGGTAGACTTACGTGCATTAGGCTGGTTAGACTTTAATGCGGCGGCGTAAGAAACTTGACTTGTAGTTGGTTGTGCTAACGGAGGCATATTTGTAGTTGGTATATCTAAAGGCTGGGGAGTGGCAGGAACTATTTTCGGCTTAGTTGAGCGCATAACCGAATTAAAAACAGGGCAACCTCTATAGTTGGCAGTGTGGTTTCCCCCGCAGTTGCTGCATTTCTTCATCCTAGGATCATTTTTTGGCTTGTCGCACTTGGTCGTATCGTGCAGATCCCCACACACAACACAAACAGTAGGCAGCTTACAATAAGCTTTAGTGTGGCTATACTCCTTGGCAGTTCAAGCACTGTACGGGCCCAGATCGCTTATGTGGCACTTCCACAGTAACTCGTCGGTGCATAATATATTTTAAATCATAGATGGGGTGAGTTTCACTTTTTTTCAATTTAATATCACCAGGCTGAAGCTCCACTCTGAATAATGGTTGGGGGTGTTTTTCCCTGTTTCTCATATTGGATACCCTCCTAACCATAAACCCTTTGCTTAATAAACTGGTCTTGACCTCTTCTGGGTCAACATTAGAATCAATGCCTTTAATGACTACCTGAAGGCCTTTTGCGGTCTTGAGTTGGTAGGTATAGAAGTTTTTGTTAAGTTTTTCGAGCTCCGAAACCGTAGCGCGGTAGGCGTTTTCATGGTTCACTTGAATTTTTGTCTCAAATATGTTACCGCGTTTAACGTTTGAAACATAAAAATTATTTTCCCCAATCAAACCGACTAAAAACTTTACGAGATCATTTGAGTTTTTTTCCCTCAAATAAATGGGAGGTGGCTTAAAGGACTTTCTTTCACTAACGGGGGCCTCATTATCCTCTTGTAAAATTGCAAAACGATTTTGCGATGAGGTTGGCCTTTCATCGTCTTTTAAAATTTTTGCAGGTTGAGATGCTTCTGCCGATTTAGGGCTTCTTCCCCTTTTAAGAACTGTCACATAGCGGTCCATCCCTACCTAAATCTTAGGTGCCGGTGCAGAAATTAAGCTTGATGCGGCTTTAGCAGCTGCAGGTTCAATTCCAGAATTTGATAATGGTGACCGCGACAAAGATGGTACCTCAGAATTTTTTTTATAGTTATTAAATAAAGATTGGGCTAAATTAGTCCCTTGTTCAGTACATTTATCTAAATTAGGCGCACTTGAACTAAGATTGCTTGTAATTATTTTTGATCTCGCATTTAAATAATTTCTATTAAATTCAGGGTCTCTTATGTTCTCATTGCTAACACTGCTTAACACAATGTAAGCATTTCGGCTATCAGGCCCACTGTCACTACGATTACTGTTACTCATTAACAGTTCGCTTTTTTTTTATTTAGATTGTTGTTTTTGTTTTTCTTTTCTCACTTTTTTGTGTATATACTATGTATATTAATAATTTCGTTTGCTACCTATCACTAATATCACCTATTAACAATATTACACTCGCGTACACACGTCCGTACACTACGAGATTAAGAATGGCAAGCTACATATTGAACAAAATGTCATAAGAAATACCAAAAATAATATGCAATGTTATCATCATAGCGATTAAGGACTGTATCATTTTTATCGGAAAACCCTTAACATTACGATATATTGTTTACGTAATCTGTG